>JNEY01000008.1:1054958-1097510 GCA_020875895.1 Aphelenchus avenae
GTGGTAGAGGGCGAAGAGAGAGAGGCGGCGGCACTGGAACCATCGCTTCCGGTCTTCGTAGAACTCTTCGACGCAGCCTCGTCCGAGGTGCCCGTGTTTGCTGAGGACTCAGCAGCCGATGTAGCCGTGGACACGGCATCGGTCGGCATAGCAGAGTCTTGTTCCGACCTGGGACCGGTCGGAACCTGCTCCACATGAGAGGTAGCACGGACGTGCGGGTGCTGCACTGGCTGTGCAGGAGCCGATGCTGCGACCACAGCAGTCGGCATAGTCGGAGCTGGCAAGCTCGACGCAGGAGGCGGGTGAGAACCCGGAACTCCTCGAACACTCGTAAGAATGTTCCACAATAGAGCATGCGTTCCAGGATCCTGGAGCATGCCGTAAAGCCTTTGACTATCCGGAGCCGGGTGAATCATTGGCGTACCAACTGGTGTTCCCTGGGACCGGGATGCACCACTGAACGAGCTCTCGCCTGAGCGGTCCGACCGGACCGACAGTTGAGAGCCGAACTCTCGATGAAGGGCGGTCCGGTGGACACCGGTTCCCTTTCCCCGCTTGGCGTCGTAGGTCGGACGACCGCCAAACTTCCGCGGACCCGCGGTACGTTTTGAGCCAGACGGAGTCTGTTCAGACTCCGACTGTCTCGAAGGAGGGACCTCCTTCTTCTTTGACTTGAGACGTTCCTCGTAGTTGGGAACGTGAACGGTCGGACGACCGAATTGGTGCGGGATCTCGTGGACACGGTCCTCCGCCCGACGGAGGATTTCCTCCGCCTCCGGTTCAACCTGGGTCAGTTCTGACCACAGGTCCAGACCATGGGTGGACACCGCATAGGTCTTCCTCTCGGCTACGCCTCGCTCGATGAGGTTGGCGTTCTCGTTCTGCTCGCGACGAGCCTCCGTTGGCCAATTGGCATTGGGATCGGAGCGGAGGTGGGCCCATAGCCGCCGATCAAGCGGGTATGAGACCAGCATTGCAAGATCTTGCAATGAATGATTGACCAACATCCCCTGAGAGGCGACGGTCTCCCACTCGTCATGCTGGTTCCGCATGTACGGTGGGCATACGTAGTAGACGTGGGCACGTCCGAAGTGTCGGCTTGCATTCCAGGATCCTGGAGCATGCCGTAAACTGTGACTCTCTCTACGACCGCGAAAGAGTGGCCGGGACCGGCTTAATTACGCATCAAGGGTTATTAGCCCTTGACCCTCCAGACGGCGAAGAAATGAGCTCGGACGAGCTTGGAAAGTAAGACTGCGGACGCAGTTCACTTATGCCACTGACCAGTGGGTTAGTTTGACCGGCACGCTTAGTAGTCCTCATCGGAGCTATCATAAGCGCGCGCACTTGCCGGTTCCGGCTCATGCGCGTGGTGGCCGTAGCTATGGACATAGCTATCGTTACCCAGCTCCGATTCCAAGTCGGAACCACCCGCAAACCCGCGGACGACCTTGTCCAGCAAGTGGCGGGTCTCAGAACTGAGACTACAGCTATCAGAGGCGCCTTCCTCGTTGCTGTGTTCACAGCTGGTCGAGGACCTGTTCTCGTAGCCATGGTCACGGCCATCTACGCTTTCAGCGTCGTAGCTGTGGTCACAGCTAGTGCGACGCTCGTCGTCGTAGCTGCGGTCGCAGCTACTCAACGGCTCTTCCGAGCAGCCGTGGACACGGCTGTCTAGGCTTTCAGCGTCGAAGCTGTGGTCACAGCTGCTGCAACGCTCTTCGTCATAGCTGCGGTCGCAGCTATTCGAGCGTTCTTCGTCGGAACTGTGGGCACAGCTCACATAGTCTGGGTGACTTGGGTCCGAATACGGACGCGAGTGATCCCGTGCCGGTGGCCACCGGAACGGTCGGCAAAAAATCCGGCGGATGCGCGGGCGCCGTTCGTAAGGTTGCCCGCGCTGTGGCGGTTGCTGTGGAACCGCAGCATACCGCCATTGATGGTTACCCTGGACAGGGTTTGGCTGGTACTGCCCGTACGTATGCGGCTGCTGTCCAGCCTCCGCATATGTGGGCTGACTGCTGCCCTGACCANGTGTCCTGTAATAGATTTGCTGTAATCTCTTCGTTCGTCGATGCGTGCAAACTTGACTTGTTGCAGTTCACAAGTTCCTTGATCAAGACGGTGACGGTACGGTGACGCTTGGTGAAGCAACCAAAACGCTGAACAAAATCCTACCAGAAGGAGATGTCAAGGTTTGCGCATTCGTAAACCGTACCTCGCTCGACTGGACAACGCTCAATACGTGCAATGCGTATTTTAGGACTTGGACGTAGACAACGATGGCAAGATCACGTTGGAGGAATTCAGTACTTACTATGCGAAGCAGTACAGCACATGGAAAGAGAAGAGCTTAAGCTAATCTAGACGCGGTCGCATAAGCACCTGGCTAAGACAACGATAATAAAGGCTTAACAACCTACGACGTTTGCGTTGTTAGCGGGAAGTATGGACCCTGCCGAAGAGGGTGCCCTAAATGCGCATTACGCGTTCTTTATGGGTATTAGGTAGCTTGGAAAACTCAGAGTGTTCGCCAGAATGCGGTAGGCTTCACATTGCATGCGCATAGTGGTAGAGCATGTTCATAGCCAAATGTCAAATTCGAAACTTGCAAGCTCGGGCAAACGTTGTCTCCGTATTCTTCGTGCACGAAAACACAAAATTTACACCTAAAATATTCCTTCTTAGACTATGGGGCGCATGCTGGGCATGCAAGCATAAACTTTGGCGGGCCATGACTGTTTTTGAATACGTCGGATCCATTTGAAACTTTGGGGCTTTTGAACTCGGTGGGGTAACGGGGAATTGAATTTGACTGTCATACACCAGCCCTTTGGTGTACAAGTACCATCAGCCCAGTCTGAAGGTGTGGCCAGTCGACAGGCGGTGGTTCGTTCTATGCCGGAAACTGCAACCCCTGGATGCAAAAGTGGTTTTTTGAACCTTTCCAGCTAGCCTTAGTTTTTTTTNGTTGTAAATGAGGGGAGGTCTCCCTGTGTTTTGTTCAATTAACTGACGATTGTCAGCTAAGTGAACGTATAATTCCTCGGACGGGAATTTATTTTTGGCCGTGGAATCCTTCAGTGAGGAAACACTGGTCGAGGATTCATCCGCTACGGACGAGCTGTCCTCATTACCAAGCAAAACAGAGGCCTCTGTATGCTTAGTGCAAGAGTCGGGAGTCCTCCCGGTCTCTTGTTGTTTCGGCGCATAATTATGCACCGAAGTGACATTCGTTTCCGTGCCCACGGATTTAATGCCTGGAGGGACCTCCATTAATGCCTCGGGTTCGGATGCGCGATCGTCATCCGTTAACACACCCGAGTCCGAGGTCTCGGCTCGAGTGCCTAGGGATTTAAGGTCCCTAATTTTGGAGTGACCACTCCGTTTCCGCCTAAGCAGGGTCATGTACCGCTTGCACAAAGCGGCATGGTGACACCCGCTTTTGCAGTGCGGGCACTTCTCGCCTTGGACAAGGCAAGAACCGATCCGCTTTTCAGGGCGGAGGCAATTGAAGCAAAGTTTGCGCGAACGCGCAGCCTCAAATCGCTCTTTGGTGGAGGTGTACACCTCACACCGTACTGACTCATGGTCAGTACCGTCACACAACGGGCAAGACCTTGCCGGCATTGCGTTTGGTATTCGCCCTGGACAGGGCCCCTCCACTTTACGAGGAGAAGGTTGGTCCACAGTGCTGTGGACGCTAGCACCCGCTTGTTGTGGTTGCAACAACGGAGTGCGTAACGGAAGCTCTGCAAGCTGGCCAGCTTCGAGTTCCGTTTCCAGGTCGCGGACGCGCCTATTGTTTTGCATCCAGGCTTGATCAAGCCACACTTGATGCGATTGCAGCTGCTGCAGGAAGCTGGACAGCTCGTAATCCTGCGAGAACTTGTGAAAGTTCTCGAGGATATCCTGGCGGTCTTCCTCATTGCTGCAGCGCTTGGAATGATCATTCCAACAGCGCAAGGAAGAACTGGATGTCGCAGTGAAATTGCGCCATCCATGCCCTGTGAAGGGCAAGTTCTTCACGTGCACCTAGCCGCGTTCGCAGCTGGGCACGTTTGTTCCGATTGCTCGGAATTTCAAGGCCAAAATCCTCCGTCCGGAGCTGGCGAAATAGCCCCATAACACGCAGGACTGCATGCATGAGGTAATGCGGGTTGAACAAAATCACCTCGTCCGAGGTGGGCGCATTAACTGCGGACGAGTTAATTGCGCCGGGTAAGTTGTTTCCGTTTCCAGAAACATTCTTCCAAGCGGAAGAGGGTTGCGGCTCCTTGGACAAGGAAGCCGGGTTTTCNTTTCCAGCTAGTCTTAGTGGATTTTTCTAATAAGTAAAAAACCTTATTCCCTTGCAAGTCGATCCTTGCCAAGCTGACGAGACGTGGACCAGCTTTATTGAAGCCATTATTAACAGACAACGGTGGCCTAGCATTCGCCATTGGAATCGTACAGTTACTTGAAAATAAAGTTGAGCGTCCCGAAGACGACGTCATCGAAATTGTAAATAGCGGATGCAATAATTAACACTAGAAGAAGGACGCAAATCGTAATGCAGATGAACTGCCAGCCGCACTTTTTCCAGCAGAAGGCGGAACCCGCCTTCAGGCGAGAGGTGCACCAGTACGAGTCCATCGTCGGCCGGTCAGGCTTCGGAAGGCGCGGGCTCTGAAAACAGTGTGTGCTACCTACAAGCGGTTCATGGTTAGCTATGTAATTCAGGAAGCCCCTAAGGCTTACATGATTGGGCTTCTTGCGCTTCTTGCCGACGGGGTCTCGCTTGGCTTCTGCGGCCGTCACTAGCGACACCTCCATCTCGAGAAGGCCCGTTACGTACTGCTGGTCTTCTTGATAGTCGTCGTCCTTCTTCTTTCGGTCAATGATCATCATTTTCTAAAATATGCCTTCCGACTGGAACTCATTTTGAAGGAAGGATACCTGTTCGTCGGGAACCTCGGTGCTAAGCATGGGCCACCAGCCGCTCACGGATTTCTGTTCGAAGATGGAGCGGAGGCCGATCTCCTTGTTAGGGACGTAGAGCTAAAAGTGACACAAAGTTAGAAAGCTTCTTGCCCAGAGGGACCAACTGGTGCTCGGGGCAGTTCGACCAGCTTCTTCTTGCGCTTCTTCTTGCTGCAGCAGCATTTGTAGCAGCATACGCACAAGCTGACGCAGCAGTTGCAGCAGCAGAGCTCCTTCTCCTTGGGGTAGAAGACGTTGCCCATGTCCTCCGGGTCCATTTGGCCTTCTGAAGGTAACATGGATTGTAAGTGTGCGACGCTTGGCCGGGTCCTCACCTTCGAAGCCGAGAAGGTTGAGGCTGTACTGCCCGACGAACTTGTCCTTCTTGAACTTGTTGTTGTCCCACAAGGTGATCACGAGTACCGGGTCCACGAGCGATTCGTTTTTCTTGCTGTAAGGGTCGTTCGAAGTGGGGTAAACGACCACATGTGCCTACCGGAACATGCGCTGCCTTTTGTAGACCTTGATCATCTGCTCCCATGCGTCGTACTCGAAGTCGATCACAAAGCGCCAGTTCCACGATGCCGTACCGTCAAGGCTTCGGAAGTGAATGTCCGTCCTTTCCGCTTTATCAGCACCATTCAGGTAACATTTGGCGTAGAGGTCGCCCGCCTAAGCCATGCCGTCAGAGCTGGTACAGGGAGAAGTCCACTCACCGGTTTGCCCATGGACCGCTTGCTCAGTATGACGTTGTGGGCTCGCCAGATGACGACGCGCAGCTGGTAGGGAATCGGTCGACGCGGACTAATGTCCAGTGGTGGCGGAATGGGCCCGACAATTTTGGGAAAGAGGTCGACGAAGACTTCGAGCTTTCCACACTCCATACTGGGGTTAACCGAGTTGTACAGAGGACGCGTCTCGATGTGTTCCGGGACGAGTCCGATCTAAATCAGCAAGTTTGGATATAACCTTTCGAAGAAGACCCTGCGGGTCTAAACGGTGGTAACCTACACTGCGAAGCACGAAGAGAGCCACACGCTGCAGAGGTCGACCCAGCTGGTGAGCGTTCTTCGGCGGCGTAGGCTCCACCCGGCTATGCCAGAAAGGCACGCCCAGGAACTCGATGCCGACGTCACTCTTGTCCTTCGACGTGACGACTTTAGGAGCGGGGTAGTGCATCTTGCGGCAGTAGCGTTTCAGCGTCTCCAGTGGAGAGATCTGGTCGCGCCATGGCAACGGTCCGTAGAGGTTGTACTGTGCGGGAAGTCCAACGGTCGCTCGATACTTTGTTAGCAGACGGTTCTCCAGGTCGATGGTTGTCGAGCCGATCTCTTCGTCTAAAGTGGGAAGGGTAAGTTTTGCGGGCCGAAAAGGAAGAGTTACCCGCGATCAGGTAGCGCTTGTCTAGAATACTGATCGTCAGGTCCTTCTGTTGTGGAATGTCGATGTCCATTTCGAACAGCTGGCCGAACGTAGGCTCCAGCGTATCCGGACGGTAGTCCTTCTCCATCTTCAACTTCTTCGAGTTGCCACAGCGGACCATGACGTAAGGGTCACAGATTCCAGAGCGACGTCGGCTGGTCAGGTCGAAGGCGCGGACCACGTAGACGCGAAGCAAGCAGGGCACAGAGTCGCCGTTGAACTCCACACCGGATGGGCTTGCCACCTCGCCTAAACAAAAAAGGCGTATAGACCTCACGAGACCACTCAAGCTACCTTTGTTGCCGCCCTCTCCGTTCTTAATGATGAACAGCTTTCCCTTTAGTTCGCCGCGTATCTCGTCGGAAACAACGTGATCGAGCATGTTGCGACTCGGCTTGTGGAATGGGAACGTGTCGAGGAAGTCCTGGAAGCCGCAGTAGTCGCGAGCATCCTCTAGCGCCGTGCGAAAGATCACCAGCTTTTCCAGACCCATCCTAAAACATCCGGTTATGCTACCCCTTCTGCGCATCCGTACTTCTGGTATCCCGGTGCCTTTTCATGATCGCCACGTGAGGTGTAGTACTTGCACCACCAATCGATCTTCGGTCGATTCGGGTTGTCCTCGTCTTGGCTCTCGTCTTCGTATGTGCGGTCGCTCTCTAGGAACGCCTTGCGCTCGCGGCGTTCCCGTGCGAGTTCCCCTCTGATCACGTTGTCGAAGTCCGTCCAGGCGGGGTCGTTCGCACTGGTCTTCTAAAGTTGCAACGCTCGAGTTGATAGAGTTTTAGCATTACATACTTGTTTCGGCGGGACGGTCATGTACTTAGCGATGTTCTTGATGGTACACGTGCCGATGAGCGGCTTCCTGCCGAACAACCGCTTGTCATGCAAGTTTAGACTGATCGGAGCCGCGTAGTAGAGCGTGTTCGGGAGTTGGACGTCCGGGAATGTCATCAGCGGATGTGGGAAGTTGGGGTTCTTCTTCGCGTCCTCGATGACGTCGGTGCGGTCCTGCGCGTTGCCGACCGTGATCTCGATGAATGGGGAGCGAACAGCGCGCAGCTAAATCGGTAGGGCATGGACGTACAGCACCAAAGCGTAGGTGAACATACTTGATAGCGGGATAAGTTTCGAACGCCCCAGCACAGAAACTGCACTGTGTACGACGAAAATTCCGGTCGTAATGAAGGCTCAACTTCGAAGCGCGTCGTAAGGTTCTTCTTCCGCGCTGGCAGCAGAGGGATCAACGCCCTGTGCTCTCGGTCTGCTTGGAAGAGCTCTGCCATCAACAGTAAGGAACCCCTAAATCGTTCTCCGTAAATACTAGCACAAAGCACGGCGTCGGAACGCACCCTCCCCTGTCATCGCGCAGCTTCAGGTTGTACCACTTCAAGACGGCTCGTTGGTCGAGTGCCGAGTTGATGAAGGTAGGCGTAAGGTCGAAGCGGCCAAGAAAGATCTCGCTCTCCACCGAGTTCGTCCCGAAGACTTCGATGAGCACGGAGGGAGGATACTTGCGGATAGAGTGAATGCCACCGGGTACGATAACCTAGACTGCAAGCTGAATGTATGAAACGATAGCAAGCCCACCTTTTGGAAGATTAGAGTCTCGTTGAAGATCGGGCTGCACGCTGAGTTTTTAACAACATGCGTCTCTTGGCACCGATTTAAGAACGAGGCTCGGACGAATGCGCCCGCGACGGACTTCTGAGGCAGAAGGAGTTCGCGGCCCCATACGATGCAGACGCGAAGCTCAAATTCGCAGACTTGGTCGTGAACGTTGTAGATGCGCGGCGACATGTACACGAATGAGCCCTGGTTTGCAGCCTCCGCGTCGCCCTGGTGGTCGGTCCTGATGGACATTGCCAGCCTGCTGAAAATGCACCAAGTTAAGATGTCTTAAACCGGGTGCCTAACGAAGCGCTGGAAAACCTACTAGTTGAAGTCGGTCCTGCCGCGCGGAACCAGCTCACGAATCATGCGCTGAAAAAGTTATTATAACGCGCATTGCAACTGCCAGTGTTTACCATTCGGCGAAATGAGTCACCTCGAAGCTCTCCAATGTGTACTGGCTCGCCCCATTTTTGAGCGTACTAAAAAAGGAGAGTGAGAACGATGCCACCGGATAAATCAATCGCACCTCATAACCTGTAGGATGTTGCAGCATGAGCTGGTGGTCATCCAGCCTCTGCGTTACCGTCGATGCGTCAACGAGCCTTCGCAGTCTTTTGTATCGCCGTCTTCGGAAGGTATGCGTCTGTCTAAACAACAGGTTCACCTGAGATCAACTTCCCACGACTATACCGTTCATCAGTTTCCACAAGCGCTGGGTCGTCAAACTTGTTCTCGAGCGCGTAGCTCCAGCCTTCAGCATCGCCGATGCAGTGCAAGTCGACACTCCACTCGTTAACGTAGACCCATCCAGGCGGGGCCTCAGCGAGACCGTTCTCGTCGATCTGGTCCCCGTAGCGACCACTCTTCATGAACGGGTTCCACTGGTTGCGTGTGTCGTCCCTTTGCTCGACTTCGAAGTACTCGTCCTCGTAGGTTTGGCGACCCACGTCCGCGCCCACCCACATGTCGTGCGACCGAACGTTGGTCCAGTCTCCCTGAAGGCGAAGTCTGCAGTAGAGTCACTACACATGCACATTTGGCATACCCTGAATCTCCAGCCATGTGGCGGGATAACGGAGCCTGCCTCCATGCGGACGGCTCCTGACTCGTCCGACCTCGGGTACGGGCTTTTGACGTTTCCAGTACTGTTGGAAATGCTAAACGACTGAACTGACAAAATCTCGATAACCGCTCGTACCTCGCTGCTGTATCTCTCCAGTTGTTGGCTATCAGGGTGCGGTACTGATTGTAGAAGAACTCGGCGTAGTACTTCATGTTGGCGGGTCGGATCGAACGCAGCCACTTGGAACTAAAAAAACCACTCGTTAGCGGACGACACTAGCAACTCATAGACAACGAACCGCTTGCTGGTCGGGCCGAACCACAGCTTCATGTGTAGTACTCCTGGCAGGTCGTCACCCTAAAGTAGGAAGTATTTACCGGAAGCTCTGAACCGTTCCTTACTCTGTATCGAACAGCTCGACGGGTGGGCCACTTCAGGTAGATCGGCGTTATTTTGCCCACGAAACGGCCTCTCTTGAGTTCATTGCGGTGGAACAGGATCTGCAAGGCATTTGCTGACTTCTCAATGCCGTGCTCTTCATGCACTTACGTCTGCAGCTGGGATGCGGGCGTACGCCTCCAGCTTCCCATTCACCAGCATCTGCACGATCACGTCGGGAACGGAAAGCTGTGGGTCGGTGGCCAGATGGCGCAGTGAGGCGGCGAAGAGACCCAGCTGTTCCACGGCCATGTCGTTGATCTCGTAACCGTCGAAGATGTCGTACTTGAATGTAGAGAACTCGCCGTGCACCAGCCGTCTAATGGCCTCGAAGCGCGACTCCTGGAGGAGCGTGTCCAAGGCGGTGGTCGGCATCTCGCCCTCGACCGACTGGTACCTGCAGCTCATCGTGATTACGTGGAGTGCGGCGGTCGCTTCTTCGAGTGCCTCGACGATAACGGAAGCCGTGTCGGACCTCTCGATGCTGCTTCCCGATCTTAGCATGGCCTCCTGCTGGCACTGCTCAAGCAGATCTGCGACGCGGTGGATCGCGTTCGACTGCGCCATGCGATGCGTAATGTCTTCCCAGGTTGTGACGAGTTCACACACCGGCTTCCTGTTCCCGTAGGGCATCGCATAGTACCGACAGGTGTCGAATGCGGGCATTACCTGGAACTGGTGGATAGAGGGAAAATAGTCCATCAGATACGTACCCCTAGAGTAGAGCTTGTGCAACTGAGTACACCTTCGTAGTTCTGGTTGCCGAACTCGCCCATGGACACGACGAACTTCACGTTATCCGACCTATAACGCCATCGTCTGAATTGAGCACTTATCGCTTTGTGTCTCACTTAAAGTCCGGGTGAATCCGATTGGCCGAAAATGTCGAGGCAAAGAGGGTGTAGTTCGTCTGCAGGTGGAGCTCTTCGGCGGCAGCAGCCGCGGACGCGGACACTGGAGCGCTATACGGGTGATCTCTGTGCACTTCATCACAGGAGACGTCAAGGAGTAAACGACCGCAGAAGCTAAGCGCAACGCGTTACGCATCAGACGAAATGAGAAGTGAGCACATACTTGGTGCCTTCGAATGCACCTTCTTTAATAGCCTGCTTCTCCCGAGAGCTCCACTTGGTATCCAGTTCGGGGCCGTAGAAGCTGATGAACGAAGGACCGTAGGTCGGGAGGAAGCCTTTGTCGCCGGGCTTTGTCAGCTGCTGAAGCGGCAGGAATTGAGTGCAAACGACCTTGCCGCGGCTGCCCTTCCGTCTTGAGATTATCCGAAATCGAATCTACAATACGATCACAGTGAGCACGGCAGAATCACCGACACCGAGCTACCTGCTTAATAATCGTGGGCCACGCGATTGGTATGCCAATTTCCTGGTTGAAGTAGACACTTTCGGACGCTGGATGAAACGACGAGTGCTCACAGGTCCGGCCACATTCGATCTCGATACCCACGAGAACGTCTTTTCGGAGGCGTACCACGTCGGACAGCTTGCACAATTTGTACAGTCGTATCTAAACCTGCGTATGCTTGAATTCGGATGCTCGGTAAGGCACATGCCACTGACCTTCAGCAGATAGCTGAGCCGGTGTCCAGTGGAGAGCACGTAGTGGTCTTCATTTTTGTCCCTTCCAACGGCGCGTAGCGGTGGCGGATGTTCATGACTGCCGAAGACGCATGCTGATATCTGAAATGCTCGAACATAGGACGTAATTGTGTGTGATGGACGCTACCTTCAGGTAGCCACGGATGTCCCCGTCGTTCATAGAAGGGTCGTCGTCTTCGGCAGGGCCGGAATTGAGGACCACCCACTTCTCGCACACACAATGCTTCCGCTGCTTGTAGAGCAATCCGAGATTCAGCGAGAAGCAGCCAATGAGAGAGTCCTTGACGATCTTGCGAGCCGAGTAGACCTGAACCTTAGCATAAGTTATACGAAGGTATTGTGCTGCCTACGTTGAACTCCATGTTTTTCTGCGAGAGGTCATCGATGGAACGCTTCAACGAGAACGTGAGCAGCTGGTCCCACTTCGGCGAATCCGTGCAGCGAATAGTCCTAGTCGTTCGGCTTTTGCCGTCAAGGCAGACCCGCACCAGTGGATTCAACTCCGTGCCTTGCAGACCCTGTGCCTCGATCACCCTAACTCTGACCTAAAAAACTTTCAGGTCGGGCCAAGACCGCAAAGGACGGTTGCTAACCGTGAAGTCTCGCTTAGCACCGGAGTCCGGCTCGATCTCGTTTTCCACGACATCGTCCTCCGCCGCGGCCAAGTTCCTTCGTCGCTTGCGATGCAGGTCTGCCACCGTAGTCTGGGAAAATCCGCTTGAAACGGAATAAGCCGACTCTCCGTCGGTCCCGGCGCCGCGGTCGTCACTCTCCTGCAACACTTGTCATGACTTCCACAATGTGTATCTGAGAGAAAATTCTCAGTCTGATGCAAAAATTTCGGGCTACTGCTTATGTCTCTACAATAAACAACGAACCCAGTCCGTGCTGGCTCCATCTGAAGTCTCGACGGGTGTTTCTGTAGCGACTGTCCCGGCGCTAGGAGACGACTCCGCAAGCCTGTTGTAGCCTCCACGACGCATGTCCTCGTCAGACGACGAGGCCGGTACTCGAGGTCGCTTGAGCTTCCCGAACGCTCTCGATACCTTGCTCTTCAGCGGGCGCGGAGAGTCGGAAGCGTCGTCCTAAACGCACATAGTTAATGGTTTCAAATAAGTATAGGAAAGAAGAGTGCATTTTGTTGAAGTCGATAGTGTTTGATACTACGCAGCGCGTACCTCAGGGGATTCATCGTCACGGCGCTGGTCTTCCGCGTCGGTATCCGACTCGAACCCGTCGACCGCCTTTCGGACTTTCCGCTTAACCATCTTCTCGCCTAACTTCCCCATGGCTCTTTCCATCGTTGGCGGACTTAGGATACGGTCGACGTCCTAGCTAGCGGGCGGGTAGGCGCACTAAGCGCTGAGAATCGAAAGCGACCGACTGATGGCACCGACAAGATCTCATCGCTTTTATACTGCTACGGTGGGAGCGGAATATTCTAGCACCGCCTGCTTGCCTGGTCGGCATTACACCGCTGTGTATTTGCCGACTTTGTGTGGGTTCTCACGTATAACGACGCGACTTAGGGGAAAGGAATGAGTCTAAATCAGATAACACTCGATCTTCTGAAGGAGACTCGAGCGGCCTAGAGCACTCAGGAGGAAGGACAAGGAAGTAGGAGGCAGTAAAAACGACTGTAAGAAAAGTTTATGCCAATAATGCTGGCTGGGGACAAGTCTGTGTGTTCGGTTTCCAATGACTCTCGACAGCCAATACCCCTATCAGGCTGGTCGGATCGAAAATATGCTTTCGACCGGTCCGAATGTGCAAGCCGCTAACGTGATTACGTAGGAAACTGGCTGAGATTGTTTCACCTGTACACCTGACCCGATATGAGAGGTTCGAAGTTGTTGCATGGGTAAGCATAAAGCATGATTTCTCCCAATCGTTTATGCGGTTGATCAGAGGAATGAACATAAATGTATAATAAACACAACGAAACACATGCGTACAATTAGGAAAACGGTAACATCAGATTTGAAAGACCTTTCTTAATCCGGTGCCTACTTGGGCCTTTGTTGGTTACGCAAGTGCTTCTCCTAAAGCAACGTTGAGTAAATACGTGAATACCCGGTTAAGCGCACCTTCTCGAACTGCTTGTAATCGGCGCGGGCGAGGAACTCAGTCTTGTCCAGGTAGCTGTCCTTTCCCCGGTTGTGGCTCTTGAGCTCGTCCTCGATGCCCTTCTCCTTCACGAACTTTTTCCAGTCGAGACTGCTCTTGTCCAGTGTCGTCATCTTCGGCTTCTTCGCGAGGTAGTCAGCCAGGTTTGCCAGTCCCAGACCCGTAGTAGCGACAACTCTCCTAAAGGCTGACAGTAGCACCATACGGATAGGAAGGCTCACTTCTTAGCGTTCTTGTTCTCCCTTCGCTTGGCCTCCTCCTCGGTAATGGTTCGTTCCACCCTAAAGTAGTATCATCGGTATTGCGTCTTCCGATATTGCCTTAGAACGCAGGCATAAACATACTTGACTTCCTCGCCAGCAAAGTCGAATACTTCGGTCACTGTCTTCGTCTTCGGCTCAGTAGTGCCGTTAGCATGCGATGCCTGATCGTCCGGCTTGCTGACTTCAGGCGACGTGATGGTGCTGTCCCTTAAGGTAACCTCACCAATATGGCTAGGGCTAGCGTAAAGGCTTACGCCTCCGTTTTGGCAGTCGAGGAAGAAGGCGTCGTATCGCTGAGAAATGCATCCCATAACGCGTCGATTTTCTTCTTTTGAGCTTCAGGATCATCTACTGCTGTCGTGATCTCTTGTGCGCTGAAAGTAGAGTTTCATTCTGATCCTTGGAATGGATGACTACCTATCGGGAGCTTTCGTTTTTGACTTCTTTCGTTTGGCTTTCGTGACCAAGTCGTCATCAACATCATCGTATGGCAGATCGTTTGCGTCTTCGATGTCTGCATCGGCCTCTGGGACGTAGTCTTCGTCTTCTTCCGAAATGTACCCGTCTTCCTCGCGCAAATCCATATCTTTTCTAAAATTACACTTTAGTATCGAATATTTGTCAATGCCGACAACTCTTATGAAAATGGCTACAGCGCAGAGTTAGAATAAAACTGATGGACCATTGTGTTCCTGGCGTTCTGCACGCGAAGCAGCTTATCCCTCCGCGAAGGTAGTGAGTAAGTAAAGGATCGAAACTCTGAAAACACACCAGATTTAGCTGTTATCTTTTACAGAATAAGACTGGTTACGTATACAGCAGGTGATAAGGTGCAACGTATATTTAAATGCAGAATCGGTCACCTTTGGGGGAGGCGATCTTTCAAGGTGCTCAGATGATGCTTGGGTGATCGGTTAGCAGACGGACGAATGGCAGCAGCTTTTCAACCATAAAGAAACAATCTGCATGCTGGTTAGCTCCAAGACCAACAAGCACATCGTCAGTTTTTCAGCTAACGAATCCTGCGAGGTCCGTCGTTGCATTTTCTTTTCGGAAATATTAACTGCTGCAGCATACAAACCGTTGACCTAGTGTACATCCCCAGAGAGAGAGCTCATCCAGCTTCTTGCCTGGACGCTCCCATATGAAAGTGATGCAACGGCTACAGCCATTTCAATGAAAGTGACATTTCACCTGCTAATTTGGCCATCATTCCAGACGACAGCAATATTCGTCAAGCCCACTTTGAAAATGATTGAATCTGCTGCTGAAAAAGTCTTTGCACGGTTAACAGTTCTTAGCACCTTCGCGTGGTCCCGTGGGTGACAAGTTTGAAAAAGCAAGATGACGACGTAACAAACGTACGTCGGCGGCTTAAACCGGTCAAAAAGGGCTTGCGCAATAATAAACTTGTTCACTCCATCATTTAACCGCTATGCGTCCAGTCGAGAGCAGGCTTTTCGCAACGGCGTCTGCTTTTTAGCAGGCTGGTCATCAGTGTCGTCATCGGGGCGGAAGGAAGCGACATCTCTTGTCCACTCTTAGCAGCTGACGCGGTGTCCTCTTGTGACCCGGTTGCCACCAGATCAGTGTCCACTTTTCAGTACAGTCGTAGGCTCGTAGGCCAATTACCGGTACTAGTTCAGTATGGGGGGTCAATACGATATGGGGAGAACTCACTTTGTCTAGGCCTATTGTGGAAGGGTCACTTCAGGTTCATTATGGAGGGGGGGGGGGCGTCAAACCCCTTGAGTTAGGCCTAGACAGAGTGCCCCCATATCGTACTGAACCCCCCATACTGAACTAGTAGTACCCAGTTACCTAGGCAAAGTTACATACACTTCGATGTAGTTTCCTTTTGTGCATGGTGTCTCGTCCGAGCCACTGTGCTACTTTTAAGCCCCATGTCAGTCGAGTTCAGTACATAGCCCTATTTCGCCAGCACCTAGTACAGCGCTGTCATGACTAATCCATGTGACAGTTCAAAGTATCGGGTCTTTGATCATTCGAACAAACCGTTCCGCACTGAGTTCCAAAACTTGTCTGCGTCCAGGCAAATGACTGATCGGTGCAGCGATAGGTGCAAGTTTGAATGGATTCGACTCTTTTTGCTCGTTGGTCCGCAACCTGAACTTCTTGCGTACCAGTACGTCGGTGAAAAGTGGAGTCACTGTCCCGTTGCTTCCTGACCATCTAACGATATGAGTTCGCGTCACTTATCCGAAGAAGGCAAAAGGTATGTTAAAAACAGGTGCCTCAAAGGACTCAGCCAGGTGCCCAGACTGAGTTGCTTGAGTTTCGTAGACATATGCTCTATGGTTTGTAGACACCGCTTACTTTCCTGTTCTTTCGTTAACTTCATGGTTGCCTTGACTCAGGACGACTTCACTGAATTCCGCCGCCTACGACTAGCAGGACAAATAGGCGCTTCGTTGGTGAGTTGCAGAAGCCAGGCAATTCCCGCGTTGCGCTCGCGCTAATGGACCTTATCCGGTAGCAGCGTCGGCGGCTATGGCGGGATTCGCAGGGGATCTCCAGGGAGCCGCGGACCGTTGTGTGAGCTCCTTCTGTTAGCTTCTTGCGCGCACTTTCGTTGATTCGCCTTCGTCACCCTGCATGCTGATCCTCCCCGTGCATCTATCCGTCGTGCATCGATTGATAATCTCCGGATCGCCGTTGACTTTTTTCGGTTTCTGCGACGGCAGTGAGGCGAAGGAGGAGGAGAAGGTGGAGTCCGCTTGCGTGTGGTTTAACCGGCTCGACGCCGCATAAGGCGGAGGCAAGTAAGGATTTCCCTAGATTTGAAACGAACCACAAACGAATCCATCCCGTTATCTCCTGAGAGTTCCGTTTTCTCTCTTTCTTATTAGACCTCATGCGACTTTCGCTTTTCCAGCGTGGATGCGTTTCACACTGGACGCCTTGTCGGTCACTAGTTCACCTTTACTGCGGCTTGCTGTACACGCTTTGTTTAGTTTAATGGAAAAGCAGTCGTCGATCAGCAAAGATCCGTCCATGAGGCACCGATGCCTGCGGGGCACAATTCACGTTAGGGTAAGTAAACTTCTTCTGGCATCCCCTCACCGTCTGATGGTCACTACGTTCATGCTGAAGTCCCGGATAGCCTAGATCCACATGTTCCTAGTACTTAGAGACGCGAACCCTACTTAGGAAGGCTTCGAAAATGCATCACTTGCTTCATCCTGCAAACATTGGACTGTAGCGTTCCTCGTAAAACTGAGCCGGGCCCGGCCTTATCGGGTACGGCACAACCACATAGCAACATTTCAAGCATTCATAAAACAACTTTTTGCCAATATTTCGCCCCGTTCACTCGTTTGTTGTACGCTTCCCACGCGTATGCTAATCCATGAATTACGGGACCTCAATATCGTCGAAAATCGACTCATGTTAAAGGGTTCCATCACTTCTTTCACGTTCCAGCCCGCTGTACCTGATCTGGAAAACAGGCCCCTGCCGAGGCGGCCCTCCGGGTCCATCGGCCGGGCCTTGATGCTAAGGCCTGTTGCATAGGGTCGACTCTAGCCACCGCGATCACTTCAGGATAGTGGCGTGTTAGCAAAATTAACAGTGTATCCGGTGGTCGCCCGAGGCCGCATAATTGGAACGGCGTGAAATATGAGCGTCGTTACGGTTTCCTTCGTTCGCTTGAAAGGTTCCTTCAGACGCTTTCACTAGGGAAAAGAAGATATGAATCGCTTAATCACGTTAAATGACGATCTCGGACGCGCACTCTCATCCTACTAGAGACGACATTGCGCATAGCGACACTCGTCCCCTGAGCATGAATACGACAAAGCCCTCATTCACGGAAAAGTGTGTTTTTATCTCAGCATCCCTCTCGTAGCACATAACGAACGGCGCCTTTTGGGAAAATATGGGTCAACTAGCATCATCCGTTTAGCGAGCATCGTAAGAGGCACAGGCACAGATCCCTAATGTGAATACGAAAGGTGATTGCGGATCTTAATGGCGCAGTGGTATCATCATATTCATGATGTCTAAGAAAAAATGCCGCAAAAAGGGAAAAAGTCAACTAGGCACTGAATCTCATACAACCCTGTCCATTGGTCTTCTTAGAACCCACAGTGGTCAGCTACACAGCTACCGACAAGAATGCGTCATATCATGCTGCTTTAGATGGGAATGCACATCCTCATCACCATTGGAATCGCCGCGATCGTCGCGGTGGCGACGGCGCAGTGGCTCTACTTCCGGAAGTCCATATTTGTGCTGGCGATACCGATCGTGGTGACGTTGGTGACGGAGTTCGCCGTCTACATGCGCCGAGGAGACCTCATTTGGCCCGTCATCGGAATTTCGGTAAGTAACTCTGCAGTGCCGACGCATGCCTTAGAGTAAACCAAGTGTTGTTCCTTCAGTTCTTCCACCTGTTCCTTGCCGGATACGCCTTCCTCATCTTTTCGTTCTTCTTCTTCTTCAAGCCGCTCTACATCATCATGGTTCTCAACTGGGCCTTCGACAGTAAGTTCCGTTCGCGTCAGGAAAATGTATGCTAAGCTTACTAGAAGCGTGACTTTCAAGTAGATCCAACTTTTGTACAGTTGTAACATCGTGTCCGGTAGACAGCACGTAAATTTCTTCCCTTTATAGCTTTGCACACGTCGAAGACAGCTTCCTACTACGTTCAGTGCTCCTGCATCTTCGCTGCAATCGTTGCCTTCTTCCTCTTCAACCTCTGGCAGCTGTGCGTGTCAATGAGCTTCCGTCACTACCTCAACGAAAGCACCACCTCGCTTAGTTGCAGCTCGACGATGCCGCTGAACCTGAGCAGGGGTTCACCCTCTCCACCGTCTCGATCCCTGAACAAACCACCGATTGTTCACTTTACCGGTTCGGACTTCAGCAGCCCCACGGATTCGGGATACGCGGCAGACTTCGTAGTCGCAGGCGACCGCAGCAGGCGTTCATCGTTGACGGAGACTCGAAGATTTGCGATTTGATATGCGAACTCTTTGTTCAGTTTCGTTTGTACTACGGACCCTTGTAGTTCATAAGACGCGGAGGTAACGCTCGCACGGAAAAGCCAGATTTACGCGCTTATACCTCCGCGCTGAGTTGATTACCGGTCACACATTGCATGTATCTCATTGATGTTTGATGTTTGACTGTACACGTTTAGTTTGGACGAATTTCGTGTCTTGACTAGCGTCTTGAGCCTTCTATGCCTTGCCAAACGTCCTGTGATTTTAGCGTGTCTTTATGAACTGCTTCACTTTGCGCTAATTGCACTAAGAAATAAAAACTGAGGGCATGCTTGCGCGGTTTTTGCCTCATCTTTCATCCCTTCTCTTGTAGCTAGCAATTTACAACTTCAGCCTAGGTACTTAAAACATGCGTGAAGTGGTTGACGTTTGTATTGCAAGGCGTCACATAAATATAACAAACAAAGTGAGACCAAAGGGCCGAGTTCGTTCTGTGGTTAGAACTCGTGGGAATAGACAAGCGTCGAACTCCAACTAGAGACAACACAAGCTGACACATTTTTACAACATGGAACGTCAGAGAGGGTACAAGATGGAAATAAACAGCCAAATGGAAGGGATGATGCCCATGTGTGAGCACTTGAGTGACACAGGAGAAACAAAACTGAGCAGACAAGGAGAAGGTGTGCAACAAGACGATCCGCATTCGGTAACTACGAGGCACCGGTGGCAGCTAATCTCACGAGCCGACGAGCGCCGGCTACTGGCGTAGCTCCCCGTCGCGAGCGATGCCGACGGTGCTCTCCAGCAGCTGGTCGCGCAGCTTCCACAGCGCCTTCACGACCTCGTCCTCGCGCGGTTTGCTTCCGTTCGCGGTTTCCTGAAGCAAAGCGATTAGCTTAGCACACACAAATGAACGATAGTCGATTACGATAATGTACTTGCGCATCGAAAAGCTTACCCTGATCCACTCGTACGGGCCAGCGACGCGCTTGGAGTTGATAGGGGTATTCTTGTGGTTGGCCGAGAGATTCCTGTCCCACTTGCTGACGGATCGCTGCTTGGCGTTGGACAGCGACTCGATGTACCTGGAAATGATACGGGTTGTACTAGGGAACGCAGTAATACACAGTCTGTTTATGACAAGGCCGTAAAATGCCGTATTCACAACAGATGCTCTTCGGAATGACTGGCTTACCTTAGGTAGGTTTCCGAATGCATCGCACGCTTGATTGGTATGGAGTTAGGCGGAGGCACGAAGACTGGCTCCGGAGGCTTCGGCGGTGCCTGCACGATCGTCCGTCCCGCGTCGATCATCGGTTGCGTAGCAGCCGACGAGCTCGCCTGGACGTACTGCGTCATGCCGCCGGACGTCTGCTGGACGTGCACCACCTGCGGATGGTGCTGTTGTTGCACCGACGTCGACGGGTGGATGGGACCGGGCGCCGGATGCGAGGCGTAGGCCGTGCCCGGCGTGACGCCGTTCACGAGGTGTCCCTGCGTGCCCGCCGCCGTTCCCGGAGCTCCTGTGTGGACGTATACGTGTTGCGCGCCGACCATCGAGGGTGCTCCGCTTGCGACGACCGTCCCTGGCGGATGCGAGGCGGCAGACGAAGAGGCGGGTTGACCGTGGTGGACCACGATCTGATGCGGCCCGCCGGGTTGGCCGTGCGGTACCTGGTTGACGATCACGGTCTGGTACTGCTGGTTGGCGGGAACGTACACTGTCGTGCCGTTTATGGTGGCCTAAATTGGCATTCTTCACTCAGTCATTCGACATTTAGGCTAAAAAATCTAGCCTCTCGAAAGGCGTACGTACCTGAACCAGCTGCTGGACCTGGCCGCCGCCTGGCTGGTGAATGACGTAGTGCCCTGGCGTCGAGGCAACGCCAACCGGAGTGCCCGATGGGTGTGCTGCGGACGTGGACGGCGTCGTGCCTGGCGGACCTGGATGCGGTGCGACCGCACGCAGAGGAGTTCCCGAGTTAGCCATGCTTGTACTCGGCGTCGCATTTCTTGCGCTCACCGGCGTCGGTGCGGGCGTCAGTGTGGCCACAGCGCAGGGCACAGCGTTCGGTAGAGTATGTCCGTTGGGCTTGTGGAGAAAGTGACCCGCAATGGATTTGTCCTTGCTCGCGGAGTGCGAGTTGGAATGCGCAGCAGTGCCGTTCTGCGGCAGGGGAATGTACTCGAAGAAGTGCCTGAAGTTTCGCTTGACGTAAATATTCCACCCGATTGCTATCCCAAGCTGGGTAAATTATTACGCACAAGACCGAAGCACTTACTTGCTCTTTTGGTTGGGGAAGATGGCCTTCGCAGCCGAGAGTAAATGCCTCTCCTTGATATGGCGGTGTAGCCTTGGCAGTGACGGAAATGGTCTAAAAATGTCGGTTTCACTGGGCAGTGCACGTCTAAACGTACTTTCCCTCCTTTCGATACTTCAGGCAGGAGGTCCACGTGCAGGCGTAGTGATCCGCACCGTCAACCAGCACTTTGCAGTCTGAAAATGTTTGGCATTTATCACTGCATCCAGAATGTGCGAACTAACCGGGCTGGCAGGTGTGGCTGGTCTTAATGTGCTCGTAAAGGCCGTCCTGGGAATCGAACTGGTAATCGCACATTTGCCAGCGGCATGTGTAGACTCGCACTTGGCCAGGCTGAAATTTTGCCAGTTAATGCCAAAAATCGTAGATTTTCACTACGTGAAAGACTGACAAATTAGAAAGAAAAAGTGCAAGAAAACGTTTTTCTATAAGCACCTCAAGTACTTTGCTCGACGGCGTTAGGAGCTCGGCCTTGGCGCGCTCGTCGGCGATGTACTGGGCGCGCACTTCGTACTGCCGCTTCTGCTCCTCGGTGAGCTTCTTCCACTCCACGCCGACGATCCGGCTGACTTCGCCGAAGCCCGCTTCGGGGTTCTCGTTCATGATCCGCTTACGGATCTCCGCCGAGAAGAGGATGTAGCCGCTCTTGGACTTGGCGTTGAGCTTCGGCTGCGACAGCAACCACGCATTGTCCTAGAAAGCAACGATTAGATACTTTGAACCATGGGTCTCGGCCGATTCTTTTGCGCCGAACTAACATACCTTTGTAGGTTTGCCACCGTCCAACTGCTCCTCTACATGGCGCTCCTCCTTTTCGATGTCCATTGGGTCTATCGGCAAGCTGTTGTCAGTCTTCATGACCAGCGGTGAGAGTTCCTAAAAAAGATAGGCGTCAGAAAATACGTTAAATGAAAACAATGTAGTAATAATTTTGCGGAAAAAATCTGGCAAAGCGTTGCGGTCACTTAGAGTTTTGTAAGTCAGTTCACTAAGAATCTCATTGAACTCCTTCTCTAAAAATACTTTCGAAAGGGAACGAAATGCCGATGGTGACGCCATTTATCTTCTTGACGCATAAAAACTTTTGCTCATTTCGTGTGAACTACAAAGGCTTGAGCCTCGTATGATCCAACGCAGTTACCAAGACAAGTACTTTGGCTATTTGTGTTCCGCGTGCAGTCTGACCTTTCACAGTCCCAAGAACTTAGTGGCTCTTGCAAATAACAATTTTGTCGTCTGTTTATCGATTCCGGGCTTATTTTCCCCCTTTGTTCACTGCCCTCAAAACGGAAGAGAAATGCCAGCGACTTACTTTTTCCATAGTTAGTGGCTGCTTGAACTGGTATATTTCATCCTCCACGACGTCCTGCGACAGCTTGTATTTCTAAAAAATGAATCAGTGAGAGTGTAAGCGCTAGAGAAAAAAAGTAAGGCACGCGTCATAGGGCAGGATGGAATAGGCAGCGGACAATGCACTAAATCGAAGAAGGCCAAAAGGTGTTTTCTGAGGGTGGCGTAATTCGGGTCAAAGGCGCAAGTCAAAAAAGCGATATCTGCGCTACGGACAAGTATGAGAGGAATATGATCCAAGTGGACCCAAAAGTTCCCTCCTGCACCTCTGCGAACCCTTATCGCATGATAAATTCTCACGCTCGAAAACGCGCGGTTCGCTTCTTGCTGCATCCGCCTTGAAGCCGCGAGCACGCGTCGGCGTTCCGCTCGTTCCGGGCACCTGCGACGCGCTGGAACCCCGGAACTACGCGGTGCGGCGCGACACGCTTAGCCGAAAAGGAAAGAAATGTTGCGGTGGCGGCCGCCGCCGCTGGCTTTCCAGGACAGTGCTCCGGGTGGCGGCGGCGGTATAAGGGCGATGGGCGCGAGGCGGCCCGGTGATGATGGCGGCGCCCGAGCCGTACACTGCATGCGGCGGGCCGGTCGGATGGGGGTCGGGGACCTGTGCTCGCGCTGGTTGCAAGATCTGCTGCGAGGAGGATTCTCGCCGCCACCAACTCCTCCACGGAGACGGTGCTGATGGCGGCTGCGGCGGTAGAAAGGACCCACGACGGAAGGCGACTCGCCGCACACGACTTCAGGCAGCTGCTGCTCGCCGAACCAAACGACAGGCGGCCAGTTAGCAGGCTGCTGCCGTACCGGCCTCTTTCAACCCCAACTCGTGCGGCGGCCGCCGCTGAAGAAGAACGAACGCGATATCGGGGCAAGGAGGCTCCGCACGACGGGCGCAGACAGCGGTAGCAGCAACTGGACGAGAAGGGGAGGGAGTCAGCGGCGGCGGCGGCCGGCCGACCAACTCGATTCCACTCTACCGCGGAGCAGTTGGTGCGGCGGCGCTCTACGGGCGCAGCAATCGGCAGCGGGGGAGCACGCCGCGGAAAATCGAATCGACCGACTTTCGGTCCGCGTCCGCTGCCTACCCGCCGACGGGCGCACAGCGATCTCCACAGCGGCGGTGGCCTCCTCTGCAACTCGCGTCCTCCGTCGGTCGAGAGTGAGGCATGCGCGGAGGGCAGAAGGGAGGAAATCGAAGTCGAAAGAGACTAATAAATGGCGCGAATGGGGCGCCCCTCCGCTGCTGGCTGCCTTCGTCAAATGCTAAGGCCACACGAAGCCCGTAGTTGACGCTCGACGGAGCAGCGCAAACAGAATCCCTTTTGCTCTCTGCAGCGACCGAGGAACCCCTTCCCACGCTCTTTCTCGCATGCATTCAGTGATCCCTGCTCTCTTCTACGCTTCCGCATCCCTCGCCCCTTGGTCCGTCGAGCGCGCCATGCAGCCCACGAATCGATTTCGTATTAACCACGCTAGTGGTACCGACCGGCCCCTGCCCGCACTCGGCCGACGCCCTTCCTCCCCTCCGATCCCCGCATCAGGGAAGCCTCAAGCGGACGCTCGAGCAATTCCACAAGAAAAGGCCCCACATCAACAAACACGTGCGGCCACGCAGGATGCGGCGAGATATAAAAATAGAGAGACCTGAGGGTTGCGCGAGTGCCGCGACATACGTGTGCGCAGGAGATACCAATTTAGATTGCGGAATTTGAAACTGGTCGTTTTAAACGCAAAGTTAAGGGCCCGCTTAGCTATGGCAAAGATTGAAATGCCGAGAGTTCATGGGCGCTTGAATGGTCGAGACTAATCAGCAAACAAAGCGTGCGACAATGTAAGCCAAACATTGCCCTACGAATTTTTTGGTTGCTACGAGAAGGCTTCCTAAGACTAGTCTTGACGTATAATCAGCCAAAGTAGAGTTCCTCAACCAGCCATCAAAGATCAAATACGTTCGGTGAGTTTGCAAGTTAGAAAATGAGTTCCGAAACACGCGGGGCACCGGCTGAGAACGGAGTCTTCTTTGTAGCGCGCACTTAGTTTTAGCATGATACCGACCCGCAATCTACTGCGCTCATCGTGATGTCTCGATATTTGTTTGTTGTTGTGTGTTAGACGGACGCTATTTCCGCGAGAAGCGCGTCCGTGGGGCTGCGGAAGTCCGCCGACTCATGGCCATCAGCCGCGGCCATGCGGCCGCCATCAGGTCCGTTCGCGGTTATAAAGAAGAAGAGAACGCCCGGGACAAGTGCAACCCGTTTGGTTCGTTGACCACTCGGCGCGGTCACCGGCCAGCCGCCGCTGGGGTCTAGTCGACGTCATCAAGCGGCGCTGGCGGCTGCAGCCGGCCCAGAACCGGGAAGAGAACAACTCGCACTCTTTCCTTCACGTCACGCCGCGTCCACTCACAGCGCGCCGCTATCTTCGTAGCACCGGTGACCGCAGGAGATGGGCAGTTAGTCAGCAGCAGTCAGCCGGGCCGCTGGGTCCGGATGCAGCAGCAACATGCAGCGGCTGGTGGCGGTGGGGGATTCCCCGACGCGTTCAGCGATGCCGGACGCTTCCTGGTCTTAGGTAGCAGCCACGAGCGGCGTCCGGAGCTGTGCGGCGTCGCGCTACGAGCGCTATGGAGTGGCGATCGTGGGAAACCGAGCGGTTCTCATGCGAACAGACCGGCCCCTCTCGCTCCCTATTGGATGCTACTTGGCTGTTGCGGCAGCAGCGTGGGCCCTACTTCGCGCTACAAACGGAAGCAGCAGCGCGTTCATGCTTGCCACCGTTTGCCCATCTACGCAGGCAAGCAGATACAAAACATTCTACGGTGAGTGGCAAAACACTGCTTCAAGGGGCATTAAGAGTATTTGCAAAACTCACCTTAAGGCCGGTAAGCCGGCGTGCGGTGGTCATGTTCATGATCTCATCCGGCGGTACGAACATTTCCGCTTCCGGGTCATCGCCCTTTGCGCCACCGCGGTAGAGCGACGACGACTTGCAAGGACCGTCAGTTGTGCCGTAAACGCGGCTCTCCACGACGAAGACGTCGCACTCCGGGATCTCCGTCTGCCGTTCTGAAAGTTGAAATTGATGAAGAAATTACTGGTACAGAACAAAAGACTTAAGCAGTGCTCAAAAACTTACTAGTTTCGAACTCTTTCGGAGTAAGAATGGCGCAACGAGCCTGCACCTTCTCCATAGACACGGTGCAGTCAGGTTTTTCAATGGCGACAACCTCCTTCTTAAAGAACATCCTCGACTCCTCATGCCGGACCTCCTTGGGACGTGCGAAGAATGCACCGGAGAAGAACTTCTTGTCGCTAAATCAATGATTTATTCCAGTCTCGTTTTTTTAGGTTGCTATGAGAATGCACTAGGTGAACTATTAGCGGGCTTACTCGGCATCCTTCCACATCTTGTCGATGCGCATGACGTCGCAGTGGCCCTTCTCCTCATTGAAAACGAGCACGCCGTCTCCGAGCAGGAAGTAGCGACCGTTGTGCTGCATTTGTTGGTAGTAGATGTTGCCATCGGCAGCCTTATCGCCGTCATCGTTGCTACGCTTGTCGGGAACGTCTTCACGGGGCATGTCGAGCACGTCAGGAAGATCACGCGGGCGAGAATCGTCGGACGAGGCGGCCACTTCCGAAACTTGTGAGCCCTGAAAACGTTCAAGTGAACTAATTCTCAAGCTTGCTAATCGTACCTCTTTATCTCTTCTATCCTTTCGACTCGCCACAAACTCAGAGACGATCTTCACCGGATTGAGAGGCTCGGGACGCTCCTCGATCTCGAGTTTCTCCTGCTCCTCGGGATAGGGCCAGCTCTTCAAAGGCTTGAAGTGGCGCTGTCGCCCCAGGTACCGAGATTCGCATACAAAGACGTCGTCTTCAGCGAAAGCCTTCGGCTTCAAGCGAAGGTAGTCATCGACATACATCACGCAGCACTTCCCACGCAGCCGATCAACGGTCACATCGTCCTCGAAGGGTGTCAGGAAGACTTCCTGAACCAGTTAGGTTGTAAAAGACCTGATAGATAAGACTTCGGATACCTTGGGATAGAACTTTCGGGTGGCAAGGTGGAACGTTTCGCTGGGCCTGTAACACCAGAAGCCCTTCACGAGGTGTGTTCCATCTTCCTTGTTCTTAAGGATGACCTTCAGTCGCATGATGTGCCTTGGAGCGTCGGGCGGTGCGTCGTCGTCAGCCGAGGCAACGTACACATAGTCGTTGGGGCAGTAAGTAACGCCGTTGATTTCCAACGCTTCCAACTGTTCAGTGCCCTGTAAGTGTACACTTAGAAATGGAGACAAGTCAAACACCTACCTCGGAATTGGACTTCTCAACGCTTGAAGGCTTTTCGGGCGTTGTGGTGGAGGACGATGGTGCCGACGCGTCACCACCGGGTGCTGATTGCCCAGGTGTGGTCTCGGCATCACCCGCTTCCTCTTGAGCTTTCTCCTCGGCGCGCTTTGCCTTCTTCTGTTTAGCGAGCTCTTCGTTGAAAAGGCTTTCGTTGTGTAGTCTAGCCGTGGAAACGAGGACGTCCTTGCAGAGCTCTTCACGCTTCCGTATGAACTCTACTTGAAGATCGCATGCGTCTTGGAACGTCTGAAACTTACAATGTTTGTGGAAATATCACGTAAGTCATTTAGTTACCTGAGAATCAACCGGAGATATCTCCCTCGCTTTGATGAACAAGGCAAAGACGTCCTCTTGAAACCGATCCAAGCGCTTATAGCGGTTACGGTCCAGGTTGTTCTTAATATCGTCGAAGGAGAACGGAAACTCGGCGTCCTTAACTCCCAACTTTCGCAGTTTGTCATGGAGGTCCACCAAAGAGTTGCTAGGGCAGTGACCGGACGAGTCCTAAGAACGATTGTGAAGAAGCCGTTTTCAGCTCGGCGTAACAATAGCAAGAGGAGGAAAGGGGTACCTTGTGGGTGGTGATATGCACAAAGAGATTCGTAAGAATACGTTTGACCTGAGCCTGGACAGACGGAATGCTTTCATCTTCGAACTCGCTGCGCAGCTCCAGCAACTCCTTCTGCAGCGTTAAGGCATCCTAAAAAGGCATGATGTAATTCTTGCGATAGCTTCATGTTGGAATGCGTCGCGAAGGCACACAACAGACCTTGTAGAGCTGTGAATCCGGCTCGTTGAACTTGCAGGCGTTGTCGAAGACAAGGTTGAGGTCACTGACCATTGCCTTCAGAGAGTCGTACTGGCTTGCATTCAGCTTCTGCTTCACCTTCTCCAAGTCGATCGGGCGCTTTATAACGTTGTAGTACTCGGGGTATTCCTGAAAACGTTCAGACATTTTGTGGTATGCATGCAAGGTACATACGGTGCGTAAAGGTAGTCGCATGAACGGCGTGGACAGAACCCGCTCGTCCTGATCGCGATACATGCACAGTGCTTCGAAGATGCTGTACATTTGCTGCTGCTCGCGAGGTAGCGATCGGTTGGGCCGCTGCAAGGCTGTGCGATAGTCCGCCGCGGGCATGTCGTTTGTCCAGGAATGCGACGAGTCGGCATGGTTGGACAAATGAGACGGCTCCTCGATTTTGACAGTCCTCGGAGTCCGACTCACGGTCTTTAGCGGAGTTCGGTTCACCGGTGCGGGACTTGGACTAAACCGTATGATGAGATGTTGTCTTTCAGAGGCGACTTACGACACTCCATCTGTCTTCGGTATATAGCGGCTCTTTCCTTCGTAGCGTCCCTGTGGCGGCAGAATGAGCAGCTTTCCTTCGGTAATGTTGTTCATTTCGGCTATCGCAATGCCCTCGAGCATGTTGGCATCGTTCACGATTTGCGATCCGGGCTCGTTGTACTCGCGAGCGTTAGCGAACATCAGCCGAACGTCGGCCATGAAGTCGTTGGAGGTGGGGTACATTCGAGACTCGATTTTCTCGAGGATCGTGGCGATAGCGACCGGTTTGCGGATGGTCTCGTAATAGTCGTTGTAGGTCTTCTCGCAAGGCAGGTATTCGAAGGGCTCGGCAAGCTTGCGACCACCGACCTAAGGGAGGACAGTTTAATGCGTAAGTAGTACTCACAACTCAGACAAAACGTTCCAAACTTACCACCGTTTCACGGATGACGTTCACCACGCGCATCAACGTCTGGTCATAACGCTGCCGTAACTCCTCGTGCGTCTTACGGCCGGGCTTCATCCTCGGCAGGCTGGGATCTTTCCTCTTCTTCGAGCTACGTGGTCTTGACGCAGGCGTGGAGCTCGCTTCAGATGCAGTGTCATCGTCCGTGAAGGATTGCACGCTGGTCAACTTTGGCTTGGGTTTCCGAGGACTGCGCTCTGCGCCGTTCTGTTTTGGAGACTCGGCAACGTTCAGGTCGGACTAAACCAGTGTTTGTTTAGAGTCTTCTTTGCAGAAGGTTGAGTACCTCGATCTTCAAGCCAGGCTGCAGCGACTTGGCCGTCTCCAACACATATTTCTCCAGCTTGACTGCCTTCTCATAGATGACGGAACCCTCGATGTTGTACTCGCGGGCGTTAGCGAACATGAGCTGGAAGTCCTTGACGAGCTCCTCCAGCGACTTGTAGTCGCCGCGCTTCAGCCGCTTGTTGATCATGTAGAGTGATATAGGTTGAGCAATATCCTCGTAGTAGTCAGGGTATTGCCTAAAGTCGGTAGTGCCGGGGTATATTCGGACGTAAAGGTCCTACGCTGAATCGGGCAAGACCATGAAGGGCTCGCAGGTGGGCTCTCCGTGGACGTTCCCGAAGTTGCGCACTTTCCAGTACAGAACCCATTTAGGGTCGTTGTCCGACTCGGAATCCTCGTCTTCCTCGGAGTCTTCGCTGAATTCTTCCACGCCAGCCCCAACCTGTTTTAGTAGATCGTCCACCTCCTTGCGATAGCGAGCAAGCCTAGAAAACGTTTAGTTTACTTCAGTTGAGTGAGGGCAACCTACTCTTTCTGCCCGGGCTTTCGGCCTTCAATGAACTCGTCCATCTTCTGCTTGAAATACGCTTGCAAGCGGCCCGTGTCCTTGTAGATCTGAGAGCCCGGCTCGTTGAAACTTCTTGCATTTTTGAAGAGCAGCTTCATGTCCGCTTCGAAGGAGTCCCTGGAGGCGTACTGTCCGTCGCGGAGATTTGTTGCGATGGTCTTGAGGTCGATGGGCTCCTTGATATGTTCGTAGTAAAGAGGGAAGACCTATAGCCGTTTGGTAGTTCTTGTGTATGGGTGACATTGCATACCTCAGGAGGAGCAAGCACACGGAACGGAGGGCAAATAAGGCGTCCGTCACTATCGGCCAGCTCCAGCATCGATCCAAGCACAGACTCCAAGCGCCACTCTTCGATTGCGTCAGCAGTTGAACCGCTAAAGGAAAGAACTCAATCTTGCATACTCAGCTCGCTGTATAAAGTATGGAATTATGAAGGCGTGTTACGTACTCAGCCGCGGAAGGAGTGGGACTAGTGGACGTCGCATTGCTGGTGGACGGCTTCAGGTCGGTCAGCCGCTCACGTTCCGCATCATAGATGTCCGAAATGGAATCGACGTCTTTGTACTCGTCAGAATCCTCCTGAATGCAGGTTGTTATGTACGGTTTTGGTATACTCCATGGGGTGCGACTACGCATACCTTGTAAGCAGCCTTGGCATTGCCGATAAGCAGTTCAAGGTCCTTGCAGAATTCCGTGAACGATCGATACTCCTCGGCTTTCAGCTTCTGCTGTATCCGTTGTAAGTCGATCGGCTTCTCGACAACCTTGTAGTAGTCGGGATCGGACCTGTAACGGGCATCCATTTGTCTGAAAGCTTCTAGTGTGCCATGCATACCTTCTGGACGGCGCCTTCATGAATGAGTCACTAAACAGATGTCCGTCTTCGTCTCGAGCCGATCGGATAGCATCGAACAGCTTTTGGCACGTATCGAGCTGAATCGCGCATTCAACAATAAAACTCGCGTATGTCGCATTGTATCATCGACAAATGTTAAAGACACCCGAAAATAGGAGCAAAACTACTCACGTATTCCAAGTTGTCCACCTTGCGGGTTCTTTTGACAGGTCTCTGCGTTCGCGGACTGTCATCTTGGTCGGCTTTACGCCTGACGCCACGAGCGCTCATCTGGAGCAATCTGTAACTGTAACTGTAAAGTGGGGAAAGGCATGCACGCGCATAACGACCGCCATAAAGACAATGGAGTGCGAGAAACGGTAAAACACGGTGTAACAATTACGGAAATTAGTTTTGTAAGCTCACTGAATGTCAATACAGGCAACATGCGGTTTGTGTCCGCAGCTATACGGTTTCAGCAAGCGTCGAAACGTCCGAAAAAGGCTTGCGGATTGCGCAGCGCGCCAATGGGCGTGTCCTGCTTGCTCGCAACCGGAGGACGACCGAGAGCGCGCGAATTCAAACGCCACTTGCGGCTTGGCCAAGCGTTCACTAAACGAGTTGACACGGAAAATTGTGCAATAACAACGCCTTTGGTCAAGATATCACCAAATAAAGCACCAACATCTATTCCTCGGTGAGCCTGACAAGCATGGAAGCAAAACGGCGAAGACTTGACGATCCCGCGACTCCAAGCGGATCGGTAGCCACTTCACTTACCGATAAACTAACGTCCGAAAACGAAGCGGAGGTCATGGCCGCACTGTTCTGCCTCAAGAAGGTGGGTGGTTGGAAGTCTCACTACAAAACTCAAGTGGTTTAGAAACTGGCAGCGAAGGACACAGTCCTGGAGTTTCTTGACGAGCAGAAACAGACATTCCGGCAACTGGTACCCTTGCTTCACAAGGCCTGCTCAAGGGCGTTAGGGCCGAGGTAGGGTCTTGCCAATTTCTAACAGATTCATTTAGGGGATCTTTTCGTGTCTGTACCATCGCGTATGTACTGTTCCCATACACGTGGTACGTATTTAGCGACTCCGTGCCTCGGAAGCCCATTCTGAAAGAAGTGCTCAGCGTGCTGGCCAATATCTGCCACTACTCGTTGACAGCGTGCGTTGAGGTGAGTTTGCGATTCTCGCCAATGATGTGACGAACAAACCCTTAGATGAAGCAGAACTACGTCCAACTACCGCACTACTCCATGCGTATTCTCGAAAGCGGAGAACGAACGGACAGCACGACGAAGAGCACCGTGCTTAGGCTACTCGGCAACGTCTGCGCATTCCGTGAAACCGCGCCGCTTGTTACCTCGAATCCCATTGGGTTGCTGGATCGCATCGTCATGTCCATGGTGCACGAGGACAAAGCAGTAGCGGAGAAGGCCATTCGAGTTGTCCGACTGTTGTCGCGCAGCGGCGGTTCTGCGAAGGTACGCTTGTCACTATGTTAACCTCAAGAAATCGAAACGCGGCGCTTGCGTGTGATGTACGCGCTTGCATGCCACTCATGCGTGCTGCACGAATGGTAAGCAGGTCTCGTGCACATAGGCACATAGCTCCGCTGAAACGTGATTAGCTCCTGTCAGAGGCTTGATTATCGTAGTTCTGATTCTACCGGTACATTAGTCCCAGAAAACACCCTTTCATCCTGTCACGGCAATAGGTCCAAAATACAACTTATTCTAATTCTCCTGCGCTTTTGCGTGCACTGCTTAAGCAGCCGCGTTCCTGAACTTAGTATGCGCGCAATGGCTGTTCAAGTCACAAATTGTGTCTTAGCTTATTTTTCTATGCTCTGGAACATTTCAATTCGGCAGGATGCACGAAGGCCAGTACCCCATCTTCTTGGCCATAATCTTCCGGAGCACCATTTCCGTTGTAAGCTGGCGGTTTCCTATTAGGTACTGGCCAGTCCATTTCGTGTAAACAATCAGACTTAACTGCTCGTGGCCCTCAGTTGAACTTACAAGGGGGGCAACAGTGCCATTCACTAGGTTGTCTCTCCTCTCGTTACGTGCTCGACTTTGTCCGGGCCTCCTAAAATTTTCCGTACCGGCCTTACACTACTCTACTTGCACTTATCAGTTCTCTTCGTAACCAAGAGAGTTTTTATTGCTACCGCTGACCGTTCCCCCTCGTTCTCCGCTAGTGTTTAAGTCGGTAGCTGCGTGGAGCATACCTGTTAAGGTTGTCTGGTACGCTACGTCCAATCTTTACGTTACCGCTCCAACAAAGAGCTCGCAGAGCGAACGACAAGTATACACACCATTTATTTACCCCTTTTTAAAGCGGCATAAAGTGAACCCACTAAACAACAGAATTTACATAGCGTCTAATTACTAGACAAGGGTCAGAGCCGTTTTGGCGGAAAGAGAAAGCTGGAATCGAGGAACGAGGGCCGTTGTTGCGGACGCGCGTGGACGCCCAGAGCTTAGTTCTGGTGCCTCTGCGGCTGGAAGTATCCCTTGCTGATCTTCTTGGTGCTGTTCTGCAACGGCGGATGCGGCTCGTTCGTCGGAAGCGGCTTCTCGTGATACGCCTTCACTCCCTCAGTCGGATAGGCCCAGCGAGCCTGCAAAGTGTGCTTGAATACACGTATGAAGCGTTAAAGAGGATAGGGAAGTATGTAGGTCCTGTGATTGCTCGTACCTCCTGCGCACGCTGGCTAGCCAAGATCCGGTTGTCCTGCTGGATTTGCGCCAACTCGCTCTGGTCCGGCTGCTCGACGGCCTTACGCTCGCCGTTCTCGGCGGCGGACGTCTCGGACGGCGAGTTGCGCTCCTTGCGCGCGATACGAACACCTCCGGCGATCTTCTCCGCCGGCGGGTGTCCTCCCTTCATCTCGGTGTCGGACATTGTCGAAAGCGTTTTGATAGCACTTGTCTAAACGGAGGCGTTACGAGGTAGAGCTAATGCAAAATGGACATTGCACTTCTACGCGCAACCGCCTAACAAAAGCGAAAATTAACGCAAACGTGGATTTTTACAAGCACAAAATAGGCAGTATGGTCGGTGTACTGAGCGGTTGGACACAATGACGGAAGCAATGAGAATGAACAAGGACGTTTCCCAGCGCATGATGGTGCTTAAAAACATGCGGGCGAAATGGAATAATCCCCTCCGCTGGCGGTGACGCTGCTGAATGGTACAAGGTGCGAGTGTGTGTGGACGGTTGGAACAGCGCCGGTCTTATAAACGGCTGGGTGTCGCTTGCGAAATGCGTACGGGCCGCTTGTTTGGGGCGGGACTTACGGATAAACAACAAACAAGCGGGCTCAGACATCGATTGGGACGTGTGAAAATTTGAATTTACGCTGGTCTTTCTGCTGACAGATAAACAGGCAAACAAATATTGATCAGGGGCAAAAAAGATTCTGAATAACGTCCTGTCTTTATGAATTTCTCTTGAATTTACCTCTTGTTTCTAGCCACCCAATCCGTTAGAATTACACGCATCGTATTCAGGCCAAGAAAGAATCCTCTCTATTGGAAACGATTTGCTCACCAAGAATCGCAACACACCTCTTGCATCACCCAGTCACGTGATGGTACCCAGGCCTTTTTTTGGAAGAACCTAGGACGTCGAAACTATCTGTGCCGTCCGTGATGGCTGATACATCCTAGGCCCTGTGTATAATAGAGACAGTTGCTCAAACAATTATCACAGCCGTGCATAGCGAGAGAGCGCATGATAGCCTCAAACGTGAATGCGGACGTGCGCTCGCGTCAGGCGCGCTCCATTCAGAGGGCTACGTGACCACTGACCAGATGATTCCGTCATCCTAATGAGTAACCCTTAGTAAGCCTCACATTCAAGTTTACCTAACTAACTTATGCTCCTTCGTTCCTAACGCCTTCTTCAAAAAACTGGTTACAAACCACAGACGCCACAGGGTACCAGGACCACTATTACGCTTCGGTAAAACGATCTATGCCGACAGTAGAGCGAGTCCAGCCTCGCATACTATTGTAAATGTGCCGACAAGCTAGCGGCCAACGTAACGGAACGTTTTTGATCGACGTGAAAAAGCGCAGAGAAAAGCGTAAACAACCCGACCGCCGCGTCCTTGGGCTGGCCCCTTTGGAGCGACTGCCTGCCGAGTCGCCCTCGTGATGCCGCAAACACTTCCATCTGGCTCCGCTTGCTCAAACAAGGGCCGCCTCACACATGTGCTCGCGGGAGTCATGGTGGAAAAAAAGGGATGGCCCGAGGAGAGCGAAGCGAAAAGGGCAAGCCACGGAGAGAACACTGTTTGAAACCCGGAGTGTGTAACCTTAAGCAGAGAGGTGGAAGGAAAAATGGGACAAGAGGGCCATAAAAAACAAGGCATTAAGGCACTAAATGAATTAATTGTCTCAGCAAGCCTTTTTTGCGGATTGCAGCAGTAACCAGGAAGAAAACGAATACACAAATGCTCGCTAGCCTGCAACACGCTTTGCCTAAAAAATTGCATGTTCTTTAGCGTTCCCCTTGGCCCTGTCTTCTAGGTGACCATGTTAGGTCAATGCAAACATGGTAATGTTTTTCTGCAGTGTCGCCCTTGCTAACAACCAGCGTTGCGCATAAGCAGTCGAACGCAGCATGTTGCCTGTTATGCTTAAGGTCTCATACATGAATACCTTGAGGGTAGCTGCATAACGTACGCTATTCTCCATTTGACCCACGAACTACCTCTGTCTCACACTCTCCTTTCGCATAGTTTAAATACCTTCGGAGACGCAAAGCACCTCCTCGTTTAGGCAATCATCCGGTCAAATGGCGGTTTCTACTTGGGTACGCTACTCTCGAATGGGGATCACCAACGCCCAGAAACATTACACGCGGACTTGCTGGAGATGCTCACCATGCTTCTGCGGTTCTGTCCCCGAGATCTGTGCCGACAACTTGCAACGACGTACGTATTACAACAAGTCTACATATCCACAATAATCCGTCACACTGGAACGATGAAAGTCTTTAGGAGCTGTTCGACCGTACTCCTCGAGCTGTTGCTCTTGCCACCTGCTGACGAAGCTAGCCTAGAGGCAACGCGCATCAGATGGCGCAACTTCGTGCTAAAGCTGAGTAAGCATTCGCATGAACTGCGGGAACAGTTCGGACAAGACGCGATATACCGGGTGCTAGAACGCGATTCGCTACCGATTTATCTCTGCGACTTCCTCTGCTACTTCTCGCTGGTACGTAGTAAGGTCTTCCAAAGGTCTAGGATACAACATGTCCTTTAGGAAGCCTGGAGTCGCTCGGTTCTTCGAGAATCCGGTGCGCTGAAGAAAATTTTGGAAAGGTTCGCCACAAGTGAGGACGCAGCTGAAAGAGCCACGATCATTACGGGCCTGAAGAACTTCGAGCACGACAACCAGACCATGTCGTACCTGTGCCAGAGCTCGGAGTTCCTTGACGTGGCGCTGCGAATGCTGCGTGACTACGCAGAAGAGCGGAAGGTGGCGTGCACCGTGGAATTCGCAAATCCCGACGAGGAGGCATTGCTCTACCGAGCAGACAGTCCGTTCGCGCAGGAGCTCGAGCAACGTTTGCAAGCGGAGGCGGACAGTACTGAAGGACAGGTAAAGGCCTCCATTGTTCACTTAGCCACGCAACTTTAAGGAGGAACAACTCCACAAAACCTTCTTCGGGAGCGAGTCACCACCAGCGGCGGGCCCTTCATCATCACCGGTTCACAACATCTGGAGCCCATCCGTATCTCCAACTTCTGCGCAGTCACCTGCACTAAGCCCTTCGTCGTCCTACGGTTCGTTGCTGTCGGACTTCTTCGGCGTCGACGACGACTCGAATGGAGCCATTTCGCCTGCTAGAGACTCGGAACAAGCTGGTGCGGACGGTGCAATGCAAGACGGTCGCCGTTCCCGGCAGCTCAGTACCACGGAAGAAGAGAATGAGATCTCTGAGCGACGGCAAGAATTGGTATGCTACTGTTCGGCCTATTGAATCGTTGAGGGCTTATGTCGTGTTACAGATGATAAACGATCTTTCACATATCATATCGTGGCAGACACATCAAGACGAGGGTAACTTCGTGAACCTCATCAAGGCTTCGGTAAGAGCTAGAGGAGGGCACAACACTACTTTAGTGACGCATTTAGGTTCTTCAAACTCTAGTGGACTTTATCAGCGATGCGCCAACCTTTAACGAGAGAATGGCCCGTTCAGTCATGCGTCTGACACGCAGTCGAAGACTACTGGAAGACTTGCTGGACATGAACTTCCACATGATGGTCCTTCACAGGCTAGTGAGAAGAGACTGCATTCTAGCAAGGTACACCAGGCACTGGCGCCGATGTGTGCAATTCAATCTTGTTTAGAGGTGCAAAGTTCTGCTCCCGATGCGATAAGCGAAGACACTTCGGTCGTGATGTCCTGCGAGAGTTCATCGACCACGTCGACTCAATCTACGGGATTTCCTTCTTACATCTTCGCCTTGAGAGCGCGGAAGACCGGGTTAAAGAGAACGCTCTTATAGCAGGTGTGGTTTTACTTCGGTAAGTGATGCTTTTAGTCCACGCAGGCATGCATCACGCTTTAGAAACCAAGCCCGAAAGCAGCGCTTCTACCACAACTACATGCCGCTGGAGACGCTCTTGTCAAAGATGCACGGCATTTTAATGACACACAGTGACAGCGAAGAGACGCCCGAATTCTCGACAGAAGAGGTAACGGACTCAAATGAAGTGGCATCGCTGTATTCTAGGAAGGCTTCTTCGTCAATGTCGTAGCCAGTTTCTCCACGCTACTTTCACGACGCTCGTTAATGGGGCTTGTCGAGCTAAGTGACAGCTCGGGTAGTGCACCATCAACGGAGAAACCAGCGACAGAGTGTCGTGTCACGAGCCTGAAACCGGATGCTGCAGCACTCGAGTTCATGAACAAAGCGGGCCAGGTTATTGTTGCGGTCCCGAAGGAAGAAGTTCTCGCGAGCAGTGCATACTACCGAGTATAGATTAGTTCCTTAGTCGACCGATGTCTTCAACCGCTGTGTTTAGGGAATGTTCGAGAACGAATTCATCGAGCGTGTCGAAGGCCGGCAGACCTTCATGTTCGATGACGCTGTGGAGATGTGCGGCCAGAGTGACTTCATCCGCTTTCTTCACTATCTAAGCGGATGCCGCGGAGAGTGCACGAAGATCACTTCTGTGGAGACGTGCGTCGCGCTACTGCACGTGAGTGTCGCTCCCGAAGGATTGTCCTCGACGTTGTTGTTTAGCTGTCTGACAAGTACATCTGCTCCGAGCTGCAGTCGGAGCTTCTTCGCCCTCAGGGACCTGTACGAAGAATGGTACGCGGTGATACGCTGCGCTTCTTCCTCCCGCTGGTGCTGACCGTCCCGTTGCTACGCACGGAGTTGTCCAACCTCTGCGCACTAGTGCTACTGCGATACTCCAATCGAGAAGAGCTCGTGTCCACCCTCAAGGAGATGGCCAAGCAGCCGATTGGCATCGATGCGCTCCTCGAGTTGCTCAAGGACTTTCTCACCGCCAGTTGCAACAACGATCGTTTTGCGCCAAGTGACGCTGCTCGCTTTCTTGATTTCTAACTAACCCCTAGCCGGTCATTACCTATGCTCGTTTGTGTAGTTACTTTGTGATGCCAACTTATTTGTATATTTTTCGGCACACAACTTCATGTAATACGTACGTATGTGTATGATTATGACGATCTGTGCCATTATTAAAGGGCTTTGCCAACCCTCCTTCCGTCACTCGACGCTGTTAAAGAAAGCTGGCAGTGACACTTCTGAAGGGCCTTAAGATGTTAATTGCGACATGCAGCACTGACTAGTACTCTGAGTAGGTCCAAGGCGCCAGTGGTATTAGCGCTCTGTCATTCCTCCTTGCGTTTCCGAGTGTTACAACGCCGTTGGGCTGGGTTTGTCTGAAGGAGTGCAGTACAATTTGGCAGAAACAACTTGGCTTAGTATATTTTCGCATGGTACGTCTTAGCATGAGTGGGTACTTCTTGGCATGAAAAACCTTGTCATGATTAAAACTTGGAACAAAGCTCCATCTACGATGAGTTCACTTAGATGCTGCCGTACAAACTCCCAAGTTCGTTCATGACAAAAAGTACTCATGCCAAACATACCACGCCAAGCTTTTTTATACAAAGACGTATCATGCCAAGCTGTTTCGACCAAAATGTCGGACACCCGTTCCTTACCTTTTCTATCCGGTTACGCGTTCCCAACTAGACGATGGCGTTTTGCCAAAAATTTCTTATAAGCTTCTAAGCTCAGCTCGATCAAGCGACAGCATATAATTTTTTTGTTTACAGTGGCCTTCTTAGTCTTTGTTTTTTTTGCGATTATTCTTGACACACTACTTTGTAGATGCTTGTGCGTGCCGGGGTCCAGCGAGCAGCACCGCTCTTGCGCAAGGTTGTCAACAACAACCAGACGAAAAACCTTTGTAAGTCGCCTATTTTGCAGGCAACAACTTTTTGGTAGGATGGTTCGGCATTCACTACAAAAAAGTTGTCTGATTGTGCTGCTTTAGCGTCGAACCACTTCGACGAGTTCGCCCGCCGACGTGAGAATCCATTCCGTCTGACCAAGTGGCAGGGCATCAAGAAGACCAGCGCTATCATTGCGACTCCGCTCATGGTTTGGTACGGGGTCAGCACGGCGATGACCGACGAGTTCTTCTAGGATGTTCTGATTTTTGTGCTCATTGGTAGCATGTAAAGAACAAGCGTATATCGATAAGCTTCGAATAAAGAACTAGTTCTCTGTTGCCCGTTGCGTCATTGATTAGGAAGATAGCAGGCAGGAACAAACCCTTTCGTTCTGTACTTCATACGGTTGGTGGCGGCTTAAACTTGTACTGACACAGAAGGGAACGTTCGATGCGAGAACCGACGCTGCTCGAAAAGTTCTATGGACTCCTGGTTATCCTGCACGTCTACTGGATCGGCTTCTACTATGGCCTCCTCGAATATCTCGGTGATAGACTGCGCAAGAGGCCGTCCGTAAGCGAGCTTCGCAACCAATGGAGAGCACAACTGCATCATGAGGACAGCCACGACACACAGCGAGTTGCGGTACTGACCGGTGCGGACGGAACCATCGGCCGAGAGATCCTCGTGCATCTCCTCGAGCTGGGATTCCGCGTTTACGCCGTCGGTTTATCGCGCCCGTCGGAGGCAAGCGACTGCCATCACGACAACAAGTGCATCTTTATTCATGCCGACCTGGCGGACTTTTCGGGCGTGGAGCTGGCAGCGCAACAAATCGTTCAAGCCGAGTCGTCCGTGGACCTATTGATCTGCAATGCGGGCGTCATGTTTCATCCCGATCCGTACATCGCGACGAAGAACGGATTCATCGAGCGTCATCTGGGTGTCAACCTGATGTCGCATGCCCTTCTGTTCTCGAAGCTTCTTCCTGCGCTTGAAATGGTTTCAAGCAGTAACGGATATTCCTGTCCGGACGCAAAAGCCGTGTTTCTCTCGTCGGCCACATGCCACGCAGGAGATCTCACCCACTTCTTGCAGGGAACCGATGAAGACGCCTGGTCCTATCGCCTGAACGCCTACAAGTCGTACGCGGACTCAAAGCTCCTAATCGCTCTCTACGTCAACGAGCTTTCACGTCGGCTGGCGGCGAAATCCTGCCCGGTGACCGTCGTCAGCGTTCATCCTGGTGTCATCCCCGGCTCGCTGTACCGGCACGTGATCAAGCCGCTTCGGTTTCTCATCATCCACGTTCTGCAGAGAATCTTAAGGTACGTTTCATGAGGGAACGGTGAGGCCGACGGCAAATATCAGCTCCTGCAAACCCAAACTTTACGTCCCACGCTCAGCCATGCACTTTTTGGCACCCAATCGTGTAGGGCGAAAATTCATCTTTATCACGTTTGAACGACAATTACATTTACTGCTACTGCAAGTCAACAAAGTTAACTAGCTGAAGCGTAAGAATGAACCCTGGGAAATCCACTGACCAGATTGGATGAAGCACATTTAGTTTGTGGGCCGGTACCAAAGCATTAATGGAATGCTTAAGGCTTTGGATGTTTCTCGAAGAAGTTCTTAAGTGACGTGCTTTCAGGTCTGGCAGCGACGGCGCAGAGCAAGTTCTCAACCTGGCACTGACCCAAGCGACGGAACTAGTGCCTGGAGCCTACTACGAGGAAGGGACAGCAGTCAATGTTGCTCAAGCTTACACTCGTTCACAAGCCAGTTTCCTCTTTGATGAAACAAATCGTCGGTTAGAAATAAAATGCTATTGATTCGTGGCAGAGTCTGCTTTGTGAAGCTTGTTGCTATGTTATTTAAAACTTGGTATAAAAGTAAGTTGTTCACTGACCGACTTCGAACACCTGTTAATCGGGTTACGGGTTGACATCGGGTCCCATATCTCATATACTCCTTGTCAGCTTACGTGCAGTACCGCTAGCTACATGCCTTTGACAGATGCACTTTTCCTTGTCTCGGCTAAACACGTGAAGTCAGCACGTTTTGCCAGAGACTCGCAGCGACATCAAGAAATGCTCCCGACAACGGTACTCTCACGGCTGCGCTTTCGAAGTAGCTATCCGCACGTCGCAGCGGCAGTTTCTTAAACTGGTACCATGAACGTCGAACAATGCGTGTTTCTCGCAGAAGAGCAGAAACTTAAGGTAGGAAATGTGTGTATTTAATGCAATATTGTGTTGTGTTGTTGCAGATTAAGCCGAATTTCAACTCGAGACTGGAGATTATCTGGGGAACGGTTGAGCTTGAAGCAGGCGTTCCAGTGGACGTCCCTATGTGGCTGGCGCTCTACTTAAAGAAAACGCATCGCTGCCAAGTTATTGTAAGTTTTGCTCGCTCAGTAGCTCAACGTATGACTTTTGATCAGAGAACACAGGGTCCCTCGCCTTATTCTCCCCTCCCCTAGTAACGTGAAGATTTAGCCACCCGAATGGCTATGTGTCGACGAGCTGAAGCGAATGGTCGCTGAGGAAAACGAGAGCGAGACCTTCACCAAAGTACCCGAATTCTACAGAGAAACTGCGCTAGCGCTACTCGAGAAGGCACGCGACGACTTGGAAGACAGCGACCAGGTATCGCTGTTCCGTTGGAACCTGCCATCCTGCTGAAATTACCGCTTTAGATCAAAACGCTTGTCGCAGACCTCTGGGACCGGCGAGCGGCGAAGATGAGGACGTCATCTTTGAAGTTCCTCGAACAGGTCAGTCTCTAGGCCTAAGCGTTACGCCGCTTCAGCTTCTACGAGGGCTCTAACCGCTGGTCGTTTAGCACGAGACCGCACACGCCGCCGTCAACAACCTGACGCAGATCGAAATCATGTACGCCAAGACGCAAATGCAGATGCCCGAGGCGGCTTCCTTCATCGACTACCTCAATGACAATTTGCACGCTGTAAATATGCCGCAGTAAGGCGCGCCACACTTTAATTCCCAACTGCATGGACAATTGAGTGTCGATCTCGTATGCCTTTGACACCAAACCTGCCACGATTTCTCACTTAGCCACGTTGTATGCCAGTCTTTCTGGGTCGCTGATAGAAAGGATCTTGTAATCTCATGCCTCTTCACTGTGCTCAATGTTGTGATACTTTGCGTGCTTGTTTAATGCGGACGTTGCCTTAGAAGAAAAATGCGGAATGGATTGCTTCGCAGGCTTAAAACAAGGTTTCAAACCTTGCGATACTTGAAGAATCCATTCTTCACGGACATGCACCACATTTGTTACAGAATGTCGTTTGTGCAACGCGCCGCTATCCTGAGAAGCGCCGTGCCACAGGTTCGCCAGGCCGCCAAGCGCGAGTCCTCGGGTGGCTTCTATTGTAAGTTGGAGTCCGACTGCTCAATCATGTCTGGCATAGCACCGTTAAGTGCTAAGGGGTGACTACTTGCGCTGCCTGAAATTAATGAGGTACCGCATATGGTGCATGTCTGGTAACGACTACTCTAGCATCCAGGGCCCCGTTACTTATCTTCGGGTTTTACGTAATAACCCGGGTTATTAGGTAAAACCCGGGTTTTCGGTTTGGACCCGCGTTACTTGTCTTTTATAAAACCCGGGTTCTAATAACCCGGGTTTTTAAAAAACCTAAATTGCGTTACTTATCTAAACCCGGGTTTATAAAACCCGGGTTATTAGAACCCGGGTTTTTACCCTAAAACCCGGGTTTTTATGCCAAAAACCCGGGTTTAAAGATAAGTAACGTAGGTTTTTAAGATTCGGGTTTTTAGAAAGGAGAGAAATTTTGAAAAGTGCTTGGTCCCCCCTTCGGAAACTGCTCAAAACCCTTGGTCCGAATTGGATTTTGAAAACCCGGGTTTTTGGAAAACCCGGGTTTTCCAAAAAGATAAGTAACGGGGTTTTCCTAAAACCCGGGTTTTTGGCCAATATTTCGGGTTCTTGAACCAAAAATCCGGGTTATTAGAACCCGGGTTTTTGGTAAAAACCCGGGTTTTTATGTGAAAGATAAGTAACGCATGTTGGCCCCTCCAAAAACCCGGGTTATTAGAACCCGGGTTTTTCGGAAAACCCGGGTTTCAAAAACCCGAAGATAAGTAACGGGGCCCAG
>JNEY01000008.1:1103312-1119423 GCA_020875895.1 Aphelenchus avenae
GGGGGGGGGGTCAGGACCCTGATTACACACTGATTCTCTCGGTCCAACGTAGAGCTAAACTGTCTTATCCAGTTAAACGCAGTCCAAGTGGCGTGCTTCCCTCACCATGCTTAGACCTCGGCTTACCCTGGTATATAACACTGGACAACCGGGCCCTAGGCACGCGGGCCGGGTCGAGGCTGGCCTCGATTTCAATACGGAACCGGGCAACGGGCCGGGCCTAATGGGCACGTCCCGGCTCGGGTGCCCCTTAATGGCCGGCTTCTCAGAAAAGCTAAGCGCTGCCGGCAAAATCTAAAGTACACTTTGTCAAATTTGCCTAAATTTCATTGGTTCATTATCTGGACAACAATGACTAAACTATTTCACAAATCCTGGTCAATTTTGATAGTACCTAGCACCTTCGGACAAGTTTTGGACAATCTTGCTCAGCATCAAAGAGGTATCTGGCTACCTTTGGACAAGTTTGGCATCAGTGGGTATTGCATACGACACCTGTGGACAAGTTTTGGACAACATTAAGCAACACTGGACAACTAATGGACAAGTTTTGGGTGCCACTGCACTTTGATTAGTAAACGCCTGTGCCATCTGAGAACATTTTGTCACTAGTGGACAAGTTAGCACAGCTTCCGGACAATACTTGACAGCATTAAGATGGTTGATCAGGTAGCTGTGGTCAACGTGAACACCAGTGGACTACCCGGTGGACAACCTCGTGGACATCACTGAATAGCAATAGACAAAAAGCCGGGTACCTTTGCAACGCATTTGGACAGCTGTGGACAACATTAGGTTGCCCTGTTACTGTAACCTGCCAGTAATTACAGTAACTACTGTAATAACAAAGGCACTGTACTTACTGTAGCGTGGTCAAATCAGTCACCGGTACCACTTACAGTATGGACCGATCCGTTACTGTAATTTCGCCCCCAAAAAGCCCGAAAACAGTGAAATTGCAGCACAGCGCCGCGCTGCGCAGCGCTGCGAAAAAACTGTCAACAGCAATTTTGTAGAGCATGCGAAGCTCTATCGTTCCACCAAATTTCAGCCTCCAACTCCTCCGGGAAAGTGCCCAAAATCATCGTCAAAATAGGTTCACATTGATCTGCAGCGCTGCCGCGGCGCTGCAGTGATCGGGATCAAAAATCTGAATACACCAATCGATCGGCCACCCCCGAAAACCCCCAGGGCAAGCCCCCAATGCCCCCAAATCGCTAAGCTTCGCGACGCATCGTTCGCGAGAAAAACGCGATCAGAAAATGCCCAAAAACAGCCATTTTGCTTGCGTGCAGCGCTGTGCCGCGCGGCAACGCGCTGTGACCAAATGAGTTAGGCCAGTTTATAGACCAGTCTAAGGACTATCATGATACTGATACTGTCCAGTACAGAACAGGAACTACTGTACTGCTCCGAACTCTAGTGGCCACACATTCATTCCATTGCGGTCATTGGTCAAACATTCCACGGCGGTCCGGGACCACACATTCCACGGCGGACCAGACAGACCCCACTGCGGTCGGGACAACACATTCCATTGCGGTCCGGACCGCGCGTCACATTGAGGTCAAGGACCACGCATTCCACTGCGGTCCGGGACCACACGTTGCATTGCGGTCCGGACCACGCATTCCAATGCGGTCCGGACCACACGTTCCCATTGCGGGGTCCAACCAGGCAATAAATACATTGCGGTCCGGGACCATGCATTCCACTGCGGTCCGGGACCTCACATTCCACTGCGGTCCGTGACCACACATTCCATTGCGGTCCGGGACCACGCATTCCACCGCGGTCCGGACCACACATTCCATTGCGGTCCGGACCACACATTCCCATTGCGGTCCAGGACCAGGCAATACACTGTGGTCCGGGAGCACGCATTCCACTGCGGTCCTGGACCAGACATTCCATTGCGGTCCGGGACCATGCATCCCACTGCGGTCCGGGACCACACATTCCATTGCGGTCCGGACGACGCATTCTACTGCGGTCCGGAACCAGACATTCCAGTATGGTCCCGGACCACGCATTACACTGCGGTCCAGAGCCACACACAGCAATGCGGTTCGGGAACACACATTCCATCGCTCTGAGGTCCAGGACCACGCATTCCACTGCGGTCCGTACACACGCATGCCATTGCGGTCTGGGACCACACATTTCGTTTCGGTCATTGGTCAAACATTCCACGGCGGTCCGGGACCACCCGTTCTAGTGCGGTCCTGGACCACCATTCCAAGGACTTTTGGACCACGCATTCCATTACGGTCCTGACCACATATTCCGACCTCACAATTATTTCCGCCTAGATTCCCCATATCCTAAAAAACGGAAAGAGTCAGTCACAACAGACCTTTCGATCAGATCGTATTCCGATCACAGGAATCGCTTTCCCGCCAATGCCGGTCGATTTCCGGCTTTTGCAGAAAAGTCGAAATCATCATTTTCGACGTTCCGTTCGGATCGGATTCCGACGACGGGGATATGTTTGCGACAGGCACTCGTCGGTTTCCGGCATTTTTTGGTAAAAATCGGAAAAAGGTCATCTCCGCCCTTCGGATCGGACGGATCGGGAATATTTCCGGGAGATACCGAAGATCTGGTCAGACGCAAACTACTGTAAATTCCGACCTCTCAGCTACTGTTCATGCCGATGCCATTGCCTCCAGACCAGCTGTTACAGTAGCTACTCTAAGTTACTGTAATGGTGCCCAATCCCCTTAGAATGAGGTTACGGCATACGTATCGCGCTCTTAATGTGGCGGATATCGCAGTGCGTTAAACGTAACTGTAGTCTTTGAAACTCATGTCCGTCGTCTCCTAGATAGTCCCTCAAAGCAATTATCGTCTCTTGCACGTGACTTGTTGACATCTTCCTGTGCCCGCGTCTCTGTGTCCCTAGAGCGTATTGTCGGCGTCCCTTTAGCTCGCTTTTTCCCCCGCCTCGCATTTTATTCTGGAGGTAAGTGTCGCCGTCGTCGCATCCCGGTAAAGGGTCCCTTCCGCGTCTACGCACTCCACAATCCGACGACGGCTCTCGTGGTCGGCTGGTCGTGGAAGACGTGCAAAACAAAGAAAAAGGAAGGGGCGAAAAATGCTCAGGTGCATGGACGGGGGCAGTCCGCTGACGCGGACGACCGACCTCCCCGTCGGATGAGCGCGTGGCCGTCTCCTTCTCCGCCGGTGCGGAGGTCGCTTTCAGACAACCGGCTGGAAGAACCTCGGCCGGTGAAGAGAGAGCACGGTCCGCGGCGAGGACACCAGTTGCGATGCGGCGAGCGAAAATAGCCGCTATGGAACAGTGCGTCGAAGACCACGAGATGTGATTTTGCACTCAACTTTCTGCAAGTGAGAGCATTCTTTACTGTTGTGAAGCATAAAAGCTGCTTAATTAGAGGAACAGGCCATCCCGGCCTAGAGCGTACTCTACCCCATTGATCGGTTGGCTTCAGCCACATGAAGCACTTAATCCCAGAGAAAGGAACGACAGGGAATCTGGCAAATACCATTAAGTCGCACAACTGGTCTTGATGCGGATTAGCATTAAAAGAAAGGATTGGTCTTGATGGCGTCGGCCCATACAAGCACAAGTCCGCGTTCCCGGTAGCGTTCCCCTAATTAGACATTTGCCGACGGCTTACATCCGTTCGGCGAAATGTGCTCTTCACGTGCGTTGATGGATTAATCACAATATGTCTAAGTAAGAATCTAATCATAGAAGAACGGGTCATGACACTCTCCAAGCAGTAGGTCAAGTAGGCGAGCTCCTTTTGCCATCAACATGCCGCAAGCGAATGTAGAGGCTTTTCGAAACGCCTTGCCATTATGTCCAGATAAATATGTGATTATCAATGCAAGGGGAACGTATCTTTTAAGCGTGGCCTCGTTTATGGTTAGTCGAAAGCCTAGGCAGGTGAAAACTCTTTGCACTCGAGAATGAACTAATGCAGAACAGACTAGCGCATGCTCTGCACAGTACATTCCTAGAAAGCATACTGCGACGCCAGGCGGGTACTTGCACCGGATGTTGAGTTGCCAGTTAATCACCAGCGCTGTTCCTGCTCAATTCCATATGCGCAGCCGTCCGCCAGGTGGCGTGCTAAGAGTTTGCTCAACAATAGCGCCTAGAGTATAGCGATCGTTCTAAGAAATGACGATGACGCTTTCCTCAGCGGTGCGCGGTTTGAAGTTCGTTAGAGTTCTTTCGTTGCTTGGCGACCATGCCATCAACCATTCATTCCGAATGTCTTGGCTGGACTCAAAGGACACGCGTAACGAGCGTTCAAAGTTTTTGTTCCTTGATGCCATATACTCCGTTTACGACGGAGGAAAGTTTCCCTGCATACATGGCTGGTGGCCTATACCGGCTGGTAGGTATTTGAAATACCATCCGAAAGCATCGATCCTTCACCGATTTTTGCGATATGTTTGCCGGCCATACACTGGCCATTCAGCACTCAAAACTCTCACCCCAGTTTAACAAAACCGTCGTTTGAAATTTTTGCATGCGCGGGGAGTTTTTCATGCCTGAAGTGTCAATGGGTGTCGTTCTAGCGATTTACGGCACACAATTGACCCCTCGCAACCGCAACCCCGATGCGCCTTGTTTTTTATCTGCTACCGGGATGTTTTTCCCCTCTCTTTCCCACCGGTGCCCGCCCGCTTTTTCGGAGCACATTTCAGTCCGTCCGACCTGTCCTACCATCCGTCGGCTTGCCTCCGTCGTCGGCGAGTGCGGCGGACGAGGGCAGTGCGTCGAGCGGGTGGCAGCAGCCACCCGCGAGCCGACCCACCGACCAACGAGAGCCCGTGGTCGAGCCCCAACCAGCCAACCGCGGGATGGCGGCAAAGCAGACAAACGTGCACGTAAAACGACGTAAACAAGTCATGCGGCTGCGCGGTGAGCGACAGCCGCCCGGCGATCGAAGCGGCGGGGACGGAGACAGCCGTCTGCCGCTAAGGGCCGCCGCACCAGCCGTTCGGTTCTCACACCGCGGTGGCCGCGCTCTGACATTCAAAGACGCGAGCGGATTTTTTCTGCTTCCTCTCTGCGTCTCGCAAACGCCACGCTATTCGTCGGGCTGTGAGCGTCTTCAGCGCACTTTCCTGGCTTTTGTCCCCTCTCCGACCCTTCTCTTTCGCGTCCACGGTATCTTCTATCGTCATTTTGTTATCCAAAGAACCAGCGCGGCTCCCTACTGGTGGGTAGGGATCTGCGGGCCGATTTTCTATATTCGTCATTACGCTCTAGAAATGAACACCGCTTTCTAAGTTGTCATTCCGAGCGTGAATGAACTATGGGCGTCATTCCTTGTTTTCCTTCTCTACCCTCCCGCAGTTGTTTCAACAAACGCTAATGCAACACCTATGGGAAAGTGGTCTCGTTTGGCGACGAAAGGTTAATCCTCTCACGAGAGAGAGGAAACCATTTGGTACTCTTGTGAGAGCCGCCAATCGCGCATTTGGTGTGCGTGGGCTTCGCGCGTTCCTACAACTTTGAGATGGCCGCTTGTTATTGTTTCTTGTGTGCCGATTCGTTTGTGCCAAGCTGATGCAAGATCGGGTGACCGTTAACCCCAAATCGCCTTCACTGTTTAACATGTGAAACTGTACGTACACTTGTTTATTTTTGTGTAAAAATGCAATTGTAAGCAGGATCCCGTCCATACACTACCCCCTTCCCACGCCGCCATCCTCGGAACAGTCCCAAGCCATGTTGCGCCTGAACCGCATTTTCAAAACACGAAACGTTTTACAGACTGAAAACTTGAACCTAAAGGCCTAAACCCAGAAAGGGCCCTTAATCCTAAACTGAAATTTCATGAAAGCTGAAAATTTCGAGCTTCATTTCCTTATATTTTTCATAACTTAAAGTATAATTACGGCAAATTTTTACAACTTTCTCCGTTCAACTGAGTTATTGGTTTGTACTCGGTACGCATCTAGACCCAACAGAAAGACTCTTTTGCTCCCTTTATGGCTACGACTTTCTTCCTCATGGTGGTATTGAGGCCTTCCGCATTCCGCATACTTTTTCGCCACCGTAGGCGACGACTTCGCCAGAGATCACTAGTGTTCTTTCTCTTTCGTGCTCCGTTGGACATGAACGGCCGCCTAGGCCCGAACGAGTGACTGAGTGGGGCCGCCGTCGAGCCCCGAAAGCGTGCTTAATTCGTTGAGTCACGTCACGCGAACGTGCCGTTCCGCAGAATGTTGCCAATGGTAAAGTCGGACAGCCGGCAGCGGGAGGGCGCCAGCTGATGGCGCCGCTGCTGCCGTTGACGGCAGGCCAGCCGTGGCCTTCCGGCGCTGTCTTTCGGACGTCGGTCTTGTTCGCCGCGCTCCACGCACTTACTCACTTTTTCGTCTACTCGGAAGCGTTCGCGGCTCTGTTCCGTTCGGTCTGTGGCTGGTCCCTAGTCTGAGGGGGAGACGAGAAGACTTCCCTTTGTATGTCTTACCGGCGGGAAACGCGTCAGTTCCCGCTCCTCACTCGTGATCGCTTCCCGCGTGGTTCGCATCGTCTTTGGCGTAAACAAGAGTGCTAGTGAGAACGGGGATGTGGCCCTTTGACCCCTGCCTCTATCAAACTACATCATTTCTGTGACTTTGCGTGAAACATGTGGTCATGGCTTGCCCGATGATAACATCGGATTGTCACAGTTTCAGCTCTTCCCCCACCACTCGCGCTCTGCACTTCAGGTCGTTTTCCTGCGTTTGCCCCGCTAGCCTGCGGTGGTTTTTCGCTTCCTCCTGGCTTCCTTTAGTAACTTCCTCACAATTCCATGCGCAAGGGCATTTTGTTCCTCTTCCATGTTGCTGGAAATCTGAGCCAGTTGTCGATACGCTTAACGTGTGCAACGAACTTCTATCCACTAAAACTACCGCCGGCAGCATGAAGCGTTGGCATCAGAAGCCCATCGTGGGTGGACGTGCCGTCCCTAGCGGATGACGCGTCATTTCGCTGTCGCTCTAATATGGCATGCGCTTCTTCCTGTGTGCGCGCATCCGCGAACGAATTGGCATCAGGATTTGAGGGGCGGCAGCTCACTCTGGCAGCGCCAAGCCACGTACGATGCGACGGCAAAGCCACGCTCTCTTCACGCGACTATGCCGCTTTTTGAAGTTTGGTCTCGAGTCCCGCCGTCCGATGCGGGGACTTGTCGATCATGCGGCGTTCATTTCTTTTCTAGTGAGTGTGTCTCTAGCGCTAGGCAGGCGCTAATCGAGCACCGCCCCGACGACGTTTTTCCTCCGTCAGCCGGGGGGAGAAGCCGCCAGTAGCCTGCAATTAATTTTACTTGATTGCCATTCGCAGTTCTTCGGCCTTTTTCTCGGAAAACTGCGATGATGTCATCACGGAAAAAATTGTAAGAATCACGTCCGCTTCGAGGTGCCTTTTCGGGTCTTGGCACTGCGTGTATCAGTAGTGAGTGTGCCGTCTTGTCCCATCTTCCCCGGAACAAGCTGACCCCAGGCCGTCTCTATGACGCGCTCATTGTCGACTCGGTTTTATGGCCATTTTTTATCAGCAACTATTTTGATCATTTTCCTTTTTCGCGTGGTGCGTTTCCCGACCTGTCACCTTCGGAAGTCGATGGAGCGTCAATTAAGACGTGTGCTGAGCGAGCTTCTTAACAGAAGAGAGTGGCCACAGAGACGATGGACGTTACCGCGGGTGTCTTGTAGTTGTTTTCTTCTGATAGGGCACCGTTTCCATTTGCGTCAACGTCTCCGAGTCCCGTTCTACTTTAACTGAATGATCGTGCACGGTTTCGACAGTTTCTTCTAGTCGCGATCGGAAGACAAATGTAAGCTGATAATGTGTCTTGGTGGGAGCCTCGTTTTTCTGCACACCACCCCTGCTAGCCTGCAGACCCCGACGCGACCATGCCGCATAAAAAGCTCGCTGGTAGGCGATAAATCAGTTTCCGGAAAAACTTTGTTTTTTGCAGCTCTGCTGGTCAGGTGGGTACATTACCGAAGCGGCCTGGCTTTCCCTCATTTTCATCTACGATGGTAGCCAAATTTCCCGCTAATTACTTTCGCTCACGCTTTCCGCGCTGTCGCCAACAGTTTTATCCGTTGTTTACTTTCACTTCCAGCCAGTTATTTGCGCGTTCCGACCTTTTTGTCGCGTTTTTTCCTTTGCTGTTTCGATACTTTCGAGCATGTTGTTGCGATTTTACACGTGGGGGGAAGTTCTCCCATATTTTTGTTTTTACCAATTCGAAGGGGGGCTTCCGTCTGGATTTTTTTTGTTCCGTTTTTTTCGTTCTGTGTTTGTTTCTAGTGCACTTAGAAGGCATTCTTAGGTCGTTTGAAGGGGTTTCTGTGGCTACACAAACGCGAATTGTCGATTATGTGTTCCCCCAATTAACTTTCAACTCTTATAAAGTTATCCCGCCCCTCTATAGCCAACACGATCTTCATGTTTTGAAATTTCTTGTCAGAGGTTCTGGCCCAGTCTTATGTCGCATCTGTTTCATACTGTGCCGCGTACCGAAGTCGACTTCGAGCTTAAACTGTGCCGTTCTAGGATGAAAAGAGCTCTATGAGTGCGCATTCGTCTGACGCGGATAGCAGCGGAGAGGGTCCCGAAGATGCTCCGGCGCAGCAGTCAACAACATCAGACGATGCTGCGCCACGCGAGTTCCCACCGTGCCCACCAACAACACACCTCCAAGGGGAACCGTTTGCGCTTCATGCTCAACCCTCAACGTCATCTTATGCTGTACCACCTGAACCGGTAATGGCTCCGACGCCGATGCAGGCCTTGCTCGATGCCGCGCAGCACATCGCCGCATGCAGGACAACAACGTTAGCACTGTGCCGGCGACGTCGCCGAGCAACTCGTTCAGTGACGCCACCGTAAACTCGATCATGGAGCAGATTCTGGCTCGCCAAGNAATGCAGAACAGACTAGCGCATGCTCTGCACAGTACATTCCTAGAAAGCATACTGCGACGCCAGGCGGGTACTTGCACCGGATGTTGAGTTGCCAGTTAATCACCAGCGCTGTTCCTGCTCAATTCCATATGCGCAGCCGTCCGCCAGGTGGCGTGCTAAGAGTTTGCTCAACAATAGCGCCTAGAGTATAGCGATCGTTCTAAGAAATGACGATGACGCTTTCCTCAGCGGTGCGCGGTTTGAAGTTCGTTAGAGTTCTTTCGTTGCTTGGCGACCATGCCATCAACCATTCATTCCGAATGTCTTGGCTGGACTCAAAGGACACGCGTAACGAGCGTTCAAAGTTTTTGTTCCTTGATGCCATATACTCCGTTTACGACGGAGGAAAGTTTCCCTGCATACATGGCTGGTGGCCTATACCGGCTGGTAGGTATTTGAAATACCATCCGAAAGCATCGATCCTTCACCGATTTTTGCGATATGTTTGCCGGCCATACACTGGCCATTCAGCACTCAAAACTCTCACCCCAGTTTAACAAAACCGTCGTTTGAAATTTTTGCATGCGCGGGGAGTTTTTCATGCCTGAAGTGTCAATGGGTGTCGTTCTAGCGATTTACGGCACACAATTGACCCCTCGCAACCGCAACCCCGATGCGCCTTGTTTTTTATCTGCTACCGGGATGTTTTTCCCCTCTCTTTCCCACCGGTGCCCGCCCGCTTTTTCGGAGCACATTTCAGTCCGTCCGACCTGTCCTACCATCCGTCGGCTTGCCTCCGTCGTCGGCGAGTGCGGCGGACGAGGGCAGTGCGTCGAGCGGGTGGCAGCAGCCACCCGCGAGCCGACCCACCGACCAACGAGAGCCCGTGGTCGAGCCCCAACCAGCCAACCGCGGGATGGCGGCAAAGCAGACAAACGTGCACGTAAAACGACGTAAACAAGTCATGCGGCTGCGCGGTGAGCGACAGCCGCCCGGCGATCGAAGCGGCGGGGACGGAGACAGCCGTCTGCCGCTAAGGGCCGCCGCACCAGCCGTTCGGTTCTCACACCGCGGTGGCCGCGCTCTGACATTCAAAGACGCGAGCGGATTTTTTCTGCTTCCTCTCTGCGTCTCGCAAACGCCACGCTATTCGTCGGGCTGTGAGCGTCTTCAGCGCACTTTCCTGGCTTTTGTCCCCTCTCCGACCCTTCTCTTTCGCGTCCACGGTATCTTCTATCGTCATTTTGTTATCCAAAGAACCAGCGCGGCTCCCTACTGGTGGGTAGGGATCTGCGGGCCGATTTTCTATATTCGTCATTACGCTCTAGAAATGAACACCGCTTTCTAAGTTGTCATTCCGAGCGTGAATGAACTATGGGCGTCATTCCTTGTTTTCCTTCTCTACCCTCCCGCAGTTGTTTCAACAAACGCTAATGCAACACCTATGGGAAAGTGGTCTCGTTTGGCGACGAAAGGTTAATCCTCTCACGAGAGAGAGGAAACCATTTGGTACTCTTGTGAGAGCCGCCAATCGCGCATTTGGTGTGCGTGGGCTTCGCGCGTTCCTACAACTTTGAGATGGCCGCTTGTTATTGTTTCTTGTGTGCCGATTCGTTTGTGCCAAGCTGATGCAAGATCGGGTGACCGTTAACCCCAAATCGCCTTCACTGTTTAACATGTGAAACTGTACGTACACTTGTTTATTTTTGTGTAAAAATGCAATTGTAAGCAGGATCCCGTCCATACACTACCCCCTTCCCACGCCGCCATCCTCGGAACAGTCCCAAGCCATGTTGCGCCTGAACCGCATTTTCAAAACACGAAACGTTTTACAGACTGAAAACTTGAACCTAAAGGCCTAAACCCAGAAAGGGCCCTTAATCCTAAACTGAAATTTCATGAAAGCTGAAAATTTCGAGCTTCATTTCCTTATATTTTTCATAACTTAAAGTATAATTACGGCAAATTTTTACAACTTTCTCCGTTCAACTGAGTTATTGGTTTGTACTCGGTACGCATCTAGACCCAACAGAAAGACTCTTTTGCTCCCTTTATGGCTACGACTTTCTTCCTCATGGTGGTATTGAGGCCTTCCGCATTCCGCATACTTTTTCGCCACCGTAGGCGACGACTTCGCCAGAGATCACTAGTGTTCTTTCTCTTTCGTGCTCCGTTGGACATGAACGGCCGCCTAGGCCCGAACGAGTGACTGAGTGGGGCCGCCGTCGAGCCCCGAAAGCGTGCTTAATTCGTTGAGTCACGTCACGCGAACGTGCCGTTCCGCAGAATGTTGCCAATGGTAAAGTCGGACAGCCGGCAGCGGGAGGGCGCCAGCTGATGGCGCCGCTGCTGCCGTTGACGGCAGGCCAGCCGTGGCCTTCCGGCGCTGTCTTTCGGACGTCGGTCTTGTTCGCCGCGCTCCACGCACTTACTCACTTTTTCGTCTACTCGGAAGCGTTCGCGGCTCTGTTCCGTTCGGTCTGTGGCTGGTCCCTAGTCTGAGGGGGAGACGAGAAGACTTCCCTTTGTATGTCTTACCGGCGGGAAACGCGTCAGTTCCCGCTCCTCACTCGTGATCGCTTCCCGCGTGGTTCGCATCGTCTTTGGCGTAAACAAGAGTGCTAGTGAGAACGGGGATGTGGCCCTTTGACCCCTGCCTCTATCAAACTACATCATTTCTGTGACTTTGCGTGAAACATGTGGTCATGGCTTGCCCGATGATAACATCGGATTGTCACAGTTTCAGCTCTTCCCCCACCACTCGCGCTCTGCACTTCAGGTCGTTTTCCTGCGTTTGCCCCGCTAGCCTGCGGTGGTTTTTCGCTTCCTCCTGGCTTCCTTTAGTAACTTCCTCACAATTCCATGCGCAAGGGCATTTTGTTCCTCTTCCATGTTGCTGGAAATCTGAGCCAGTTGTCGATACGCTTAACGTGTGCAACGAACTTCTATCCACTAAAACTACCGCCGGCAGCATGAAGCGTTGGCATCAGAAGCCCATCGTGGGTGGACGTGCCGTCCCTAGCGGATGACGCGTCATTTCGCTGTCGCTCTAATATGGCATGCGCTTCTTCCTGTGTGCGCGCATCCGCGAACGAATTGGCATCAGGATTTGAGGGGCGGCAGCTCACTCTGGCAGCGCCAAGCCACGTACGATGCGACGGCAAAGCCACGCTCTCTTCACGCGACTATGCCGCTTTTTGAAGTTTGGTCTCGAGTCCCGCCGTCCGATGCGGGGACTTGTCGATCATGCGGCGTTCATTTCTTTTCTAGTGAGTGTGTCTCTAGCGCTAGGCAGGCGCTAATCGAGCACCGCCCCGACGACGTTTTTCCTCCGTCAGCCGGGGGGAGAAGCCGCCAGTAGCCTGCAATTAATTTTACTTGATTGCCATTCGCAGTTCTTCGGCCTTTTTCTCGGAAAACTGCGATGATGTCATCACGGAAAAAATTGTAAGAATCACGTCCGCTTCGAGGTGCCTTTTCGGGTCTTGGCACTGCGTGTATCAGTAGTGAGTGTGCCGTCTTGTCCCATCTTCCCCGGAACAAGCTGACCCCAGGCCGTCTCTATGACGCGCTCATTGTCGACTCGGTTTTATGGCCATTTTTTATCAGCAACTATTTTGATCATTTTCCTTTTTCGCGTGGTGCGTTTCCCGACCTGTCACCTTCGGAAGTCGATGGAGCGTCAATTAAGACGTGTGCTGAGCGAGCTTCTTAACAGAAGAGAGTGGCCACAGAGACGATGGACGTTACCGCGGGTGTCTTGTAGTTGTTTTCTTCTGATAGGGCACCGTTTCCATTTGCGTCAACGTCTCCGAGTCCCGTTCTACTTTAACTGAATGATCGTGCACGGTTTCGACAGTTTCTTCTAGTCGCGATCGGAAGACAAATGTAAGCTGATAATGTGTCTTGGTGGGAGCCTCGTTTTTCTGCACACCACCCCTGCTAGCCTGCAGACCCCGACGCGACCATGCCGCATAAAAAGCTCGCTGGTAGGCGATAAATCAGTTTCCGGAAAAACTTTGTTTTTTGCAGCTCTGCTGGTCAGGTGGGTACATTACCGAAGCGGCCTGGCTTTCCCTCATTTTCATCTACGATGGTAGCCAAATTTCCCGCTAATTACTTTCGCTCACGCTTTCCGCGCTGTCGCCAACAGTTTTATCCGTTGTTTACTTTCACTTCCAGCCAGTTATTTGCGCGTTCCGACCTTTTTGTCGCGTTTTTTCCTTTGCTGTTTCGATACTTTCGAGCATGTTGTTGCGATTTTACACGTGGGGGGAAGTTCTCCCATATTTTTGTTTTTACCAATTCGAAGGGGGGCTTCCGTCTGGATTTTTTTTGTTCCGTTTTTTTCGTTCTGTGTTTGTTTCTAGTGCACTTAGAAGGCATTCTTAGGTCGTTTGAAGGGGTTTCTGTGGCTACACAAACGCGAATTGTCGATTATGTGTTCCCCCAATTAACTTTCAACTCTTATAAAGTTATCCCGCCCCTCTATAGCCAACACGATCTTCATGTTTTGAAATTTCTTGTCAGAGGTTCTGGCCCAGTCTTATGTCGCATCTGTTTCATACTGTGCCGCGTACCGAAGTCGACTTCGAGCTTAAACTGTGCCGTTCTAGGATGAAAAGAGCTCTATGAGTGCGCATTCGTCTGACGCGGATAGCAGCGGAGAGGGTCCCGAAGATGCTCCGGCGCAGCAGTCAACAACATCAGACGATGCTGCGCCACGCGAGTTCCCACCGTGCCCACCAACAACACACCTCCAAGGGGAACCGTTTGCGCTTCATGCTCAACCCTCAACGTCATCTTATGCTGTACCACCTGAACCGGTAATGGCTCCGACGCCGATGCAGGCCTTGCTCGATGCCGCGCAGCACATCGCCGCATGCAGGACAACAACGTTAGCACTGTGCCGGCGACGTCGCCGAGCAACTCGTTCAGTGACGCCACCGTAAACTCGATCATGGAGCAGATTCTGGCTCGCCAAGCACAGGGGCACCACCAGCATCAGGATCACCTGGCTGCGTCGGCTGCATCCAATCCATTCGCTCAGCAGCAACCGACGTCATCCGCCGCTGCACCGTTGGAGCAGTACGCGCACTCGCTGGTCCGCGAAATGCAGTCCCAGCAGCAGATAGCCGCGCTAGTCAACCTCCTGAACGCCACCGCCAACACTCCCGCGCTCTCTTCGCCACAGCCTCTAAGCGGAATGAATCCACTCCAAGTCGACTTCGCCAAGCTGCTCGCGGTCCAAAACCAGTCTCGGCAGTTACCAGTGGACCTGCCATGCCCGCCCACGCAGACGCCGATCAGCCAAGTTGATGCTCTAGCGATGTCTCTGGCCCTCCTACAGGAGCAGTCGGTGCAGCAGCAGCAACACACTCCTGCTCAGTCGACACCGGTCACAACTCTGTACAACATCTTTTCGCCAGACCTTCTTCAGCAGCTCAAGAATCAGCAGGCGCAGAGCGTCGCTCAGACGCACACGACCAGCTCGTTGCCAGCCTTCCTCAGCCAAAATCCTTTGGCTCTACAACAACAGCAGCAGCGGTGCCAGGACGCACGCCTTTCGGTGCAGATGCCGCCGCCACAGCACAGTCCGATGCGTGATCGTGCTTCACACTCCAATCTCGGATATGGTGCGCCTCCATTGCACATGCATCTTTCGCCGTTGCCGCAGACCACCGCCTCCTCGCTAGCACCGATCGGCGTGAAGTACCGCCAGCGATCCTCGTCTCCGTTGCCGACGCGAAGCCGCAGTCCGATCATGAACTCGAGCGCCGACTCCTTCTTGCAGCGTCAGATGTCCAACATTCATCGTGACGGTCGCAGTGAGAGTCTGTTCGCTCGTCCGCCGAACACGCTTCTGGGACGTGAGCAGGATGGACATCAACACGCCACGATGGGTAGCGACACGGCACTCTATGCAACCGGCGGCGGGCGACCTGGACGGGAGCCGACTAGCAACGACTCCTGCGGTGCAATCACGACATTCCTCATGAGATTCAATAAAGTAAACTTTGACGTGTTCGTAGACATTGTGGCTCAAGCGGCTTTGTGCAGTATATACCGAAATACACGAGTGGTTTTAGTCCGCCGATGAGGAGTTCAGCCGAAAGGCGATAGAAAGCCTCATAAAGAAGCTGAAGGACAAGCACTCGGAGTTGGACGTTCTCATCGATATCGTCAAGACCGAAGGCCGCATCTCAGGCGATTGTATTACTATTCCGAGGACGCTCGACGGCCGTCTTCAGGTGCCGTTTATTTACTTCCTCCTAGCGATTCACTAGCCTGATGGCCTGACAGAATTAGACTACATTCTAGTGGCCTTTGAGGACTAAAGGTCACTTGCATGCGAACATGAAGTATTCATTAACAAGCTTCGACTTGTTTAGGTCGCCGGACGTAAAGGCTTCCCGCACGTCGTCTACGCGAAGATCTTCCGCTGGCCGGACTTGCACAAGAACGAGATTAAGCACCTCTCGCTATGCAAGGCTGCCTTCGACACGAAGGGCGACGCAGTAAGTTCCGCATCGCCGCATCCATTAATAGGATTTCCCGCGCCGCCGGTTTGCATTTCCTGCTTTAGGTCTGCGTCAATCCTTATCATTACCAGCGCGTCCCGCCGCCCACCGGCATCGACCTGGCACCCATTCTCACGGCGGCAGCCGGTCGGGCAGACGATGACGACAACGCACGCAACAAGCAGATGCTGCAGCACCTGCAGATGGGAACCTTGAAGCAGCTCTTCGCGCAGCAAGGACACCAGCTTAAGAGCGAGTACGTACTAGCATTCCGTAGGGGAAAAACCAAACTATCAGGTTGAGGGAAATGAAATACAGGCTTGAAATGACGTGTGACGAAAAATCATAAACTTCTCTATATTGTTGATTCTTCAGGGACGTGGACATGGAGGTCGGCGCTTCTTCAGCGCAGGGGAAAGCCGTTCAAAATCCACTTTCCCTGCTGTCAGCCTACTCGAGCTCGATGCCATCATGCTCGTCTCAGCTTGTACCCAGCATCCCGCTTTACGGTGGCAGTGGCAGTGACGCCGGGGCGTATTTACACCAGCTTCAACAGCTCCAGCAACAACAGCAGCAGCTTTCCGCACTTAACGGCCTCGCCAACCTCCCCAACGACCTTCGGTTTCCAGTTCTTTCCAGCCATGCTCAGGAACAGCATACCGCGCAGGAGCCGACTAATCCGTTCTCGCCGATTGCGC
>JNEY01000008.1:1119690-1400726 GCA_020875895.1 Aphelenchus avenae
GAGTATCTGAAGGCGACCGGCCATCGCAACTGAGCGTCTCCGACGCTTGCATTCTCTTCTACACGGGACTCTTGATCATCACAAAAACGAGTTACTTTTTCGGGAAAAGCTCTCAAACCCGCTGACTTTGCTCAACCTCTTTTCATCTTCCTCTTAAATATTGCAGTGCTCTCCACGCTTCGGTTTGTCACATTTTCAGTTCGGTTGTTTAGCCCTGTGACCTCCGCGACGCTGACTACATGTCGTGAGCCCCCTCCACTCTGTACAAGGCCGCTAGGGCCGATACCCTCTGACGATCTCAGTGATGCTGTGCGCTAAATTATCCCACGCCATTCAACGTGTACGCTATTCCCCGCGGACTCTATCAGACATTTATTTCCCTCTCTAAATGACCCTCGGTATGCTATTAGCTCGATCAGACATTTATTTCCCTCTCTAAATGACCCTCGCTATGCTATTAGCTCGACAAGGGTGTTCCCCGGGCGACGTATAGGTCTACCTGTAAAAAAGGCAAGAGTGCCCATTATTACGAGCCCTACTAGTACGTCGCCTATTCCCCGCTCCTGTTGACAGCAGTTGAGTTAGACACTGTACATAGCCGTTCTGTCTAGACGTTCTACCTACACACTTCCGCATAGGGCCGGTGCCGTTTCGTTTGTTTTGTTGAATTCGGCCTTGGGCGAAAAAATGAAGAACTCATATGCGAACATTTGTCGAGTGCAAGCAGACGGACCTTAGTAGCGCTTCGGTGACCGTACTCTAATTGTTCCGAGTTATTCCACCAAATAAACGAATTTGATTTAATTGTGGTAGTGGCCCATTCAAGTGCTAAGCACGACGACGAAACCATGAGACGTATTTTCACGGACCCATAACACCTTTGGCAGGTGTAGAGTTGGACAAGCACTGCCTCGAGCGAGTTTACGTTGCTTAGGGAACGTCCAGAAATTATGTTAGCATAACAGGGGGGAGGGGTAGTCAGACATCTGTTATCAATCGTTGAAAAACTAACACTACGCAGTGCTAACAAGGGGGAGGGGGATGGTCAAGAAATCACTTTGTTTGTTAACATGATTTCTGGACGTTGCCTTACAGTTTCATGACGCAGCCAAACTAGGCTGTCGCAGTTGCAAAGCTTGGGGTGCTCGTTCCTTCTAGCATAATGTACGAGTTAGTTCAATAAGCCCTGAGACTAGTCATACCTGAACCGTTAAAATGTATACATTGGTGCGCTTAAGCTCTTGCAAGCGACTGGTTATGCCCTAGCAGCCTGATCGGTGCGACTGTGCCGACACCTTCGGGCGAAGGCTCAGTTCTCTTCGTTCATGCTGCAAGCGTTCTTCCACTTTCTGCGAGAGGAACGAAATACGGTGCATCAGAATTAACCAGTCAAACATTGTGTATAATAGGCACACCACGGGATACGAGCCGCAGTAGAACCTTCTAAAAAGTAGAGATGGCGCGGAACCCCCCGTGCCGGGGTCCGTGCCGTGGTGACCCCCACCGTGCCGGGGTCCGTGCCGTGGCACGGCACGGCACCGTTTTCACGGCAATAAAATTTGGATTTTTTTGGGCTTTTGGTAACGGGGGCCATTTGGCGACAATTTTTTTTTAGGCAGAAGGGATCTACGCCCGGAAATAGTCTAAAATAGGGCGCAAAAGCGATTACTAACCTAGTGACTGAAAGCAAAACATTTGTAACAGTGAAATGTAAAAAAAAACAGCAGAAAACACCGATTTTTACGTTAGATAACTGGAAAAAAACGGCACGGAACACGGCGCCGTGGTGACCCCTATGCCGTGCCGGGGTCCGTGCCGTGGTGACCCCTCCCGTGCCGGGGTGCCGTGCCGTGATCACGGCACGGCGGCACGGAAAACGGCACGGCACGGCACGGCCGCCACCTCTACTAAAAAGCATCTGCAAAAATACATTTGCATGTATTTCACAACCCATGCATCATAGCCGCTACCTCGTCTCTAGTGGCGTTATCGCATGCATTTTAACCCAACATGGATTGTTAGCACGCGCATAGCGGAAGAGCATGCTCATAGCCAAATACCGAAGTTCAAAGCTTTGCAAGCCCCCAACATGTACAGATTGTCCATGTACGAAAACCCTCCTAGGGTACGAATTATAAAAATGTCTCATTCTTGCCCGCTATGGCTGACATGCGTATAGCGGCATGGCATAACGCTCTCACTTTTACTTGAATGAAGGAAACTCCTGGCCCTACCCCCGCCCTCGGATGACCCACTACAAAAACGAGCTCGATTCACCATGCACGGAATGCTCTATGCCCCTTGCAAAACGGACGCTATTTTCAGTATACGAAAACCCTTAGGTCCTCGTGTGCTGCAATGTGTCCTTCTTGCCCGCTACGGGATGCATGCAATAGCAGGCTCGCAATAGCATGTAAGCAGGAACCCACCGAGCTGACCCCCATCCCCATCCCCTTCAAAGTAGAGCTGACTGCTTGCATGCAAGCATAAACTTCGACGTGGTCATAGCTGTTATCCACACTTGACCGATCAAGCTTAAATTTTGTCTTTTTACTTAGCTCTTTGTGGGCTATTGAATGTTACGTTACCAAACGAACAGCTAGCGAAAACTTTTTTGGCGACCAGCAAGCATTACCCCTTTAGTGTAGAAGGATTCCCAGTCGACCTTAACAAGTCATCGGTAATGAAACGGTATCTAATTTGCCGTTTGATTCTTCGTAAACGGTGCTAGTTTAGTTGTTTACGCTAAGAGATAGGCTACCAGGCGCACAACGGTCAGCGGGTCTCGACGCGAATATCTGCAAAATAGCAAGCTGCGAGTTCTTCCTCTATTCTCCGGCTAAACAGCACGCAGATGGCTGTTTATCGCTTATAGCACTGGGTACCAATATCGTTGCTAAATAGTCGCCATCTTTTCGGCTAAACATTGCGTTTAAATGTATTTTTCAGAGTATGACGCTCTCGAAGTGTCTCGCGTTTCCTCGCCTCACAACGGCGCTCGTTGCGCGTCGGTTGATCCACATTTCGCCCGTTACTTCCGGACACGATTCCATCGAACCCTGGTGGGGACCGGAGAAAGCCGCCGGCCGCGTGCAAGTGGGACATGGCACCAACGGTGAACCGGTAAGCCCATTAGATCAATAGTGTGTTGAGAAGGCTTCTACCTCGACAAGTCAGAAACTATTCAGTCTTTTGAGTCGATTTGTAAGCGTGTAATGAATGAGACCTAAAAAAAGAACTTGGAACAGTAACTTCAGTAGTTTCGTCGTGCATTCATTTCCAACTTTCAGAACTACGCGGATCGTCTCGACTACTGGTACCCTGCGATTCGCTTCCGCAAGGACGACGACGTGATCAAGCCGCTGCGCGAGAAGGAGCTCGGCGACTGGAAGAACCTCTCCGTAGAGGAGAAGAAGCTCCTCTACCGCTACAGCTACCGCCAGACGCTGGCCGAGTTCGAGGCGCCGAACGGCTACTGGAAGGTCACCGTCGCGGTCGCCCTCTTCGTCATGTCGATGGCCACCTGCTACTCCGCCTTCCTCAGTCGATATGGTACGGATATATCCGCATGAAGTGTTTGTTACGGTCACTTCAGTGTACCCGCCGATTCCGCCGACCTTCGACAACGAGTGGAAGGAAGCCGCGGTGGAGCGCATGCTCGTCCTCGAGAAGGGCCAGTTCCTCGGTGCCGCTCCGAAGTACGACTACGAGAAGAACCAGTGGAAGGCCTAAGCTCAACCAAAGGCCATCTCCGCGAGCTATTGCGCATCACGGTTTTAGAGTTGATTGTGTGTATTTGAAACGAGTAAACTTACTAGGAACCGGCACGGAGTGACTCTTACACAGCGCAACCTGAGGAACTAAAAGGTGATAAGACCAAGAAAGGAGGAGCGCCAAAATAGGGCTGTTTTCCGGGTTTTACTCTGACTCAAAATATTCCTCTTGTGTGTTTTTTGTCCTCTTAGCTTTTTGAACTGGTGAACCATAGAAGACAAATCAAGACACGCAGGGGAATGCTGTAGCATGGAACGGAGAACGGCACATGGGTTGCCATGGTTTATGGTAAGCAGTGGAGTGTTGCAAGCGCATTTGCCGATAACGACCTGTCCTGTTAAATGGGGTTAAAAGGCAGCACGCTGCTAAGCTACCTTTTGTTTTTAGCGTAATGAACGAGATACCTTGTTCCCATTTATCCGACAAGCGACAAGCGACAATCCTCCAGGTGTGATTTTGACGGGCACCAGAATTACATGCCTTCCACGAATACGGCCTTCGGGAGAAACAGCTTTAGAACTAGATATAGTTTTTGTTCGTTTGAACGAAGTTCTGTTTCGTCACGTAGGTATTTCGTACTATTTCTTGGCTCGTTAAGCGTTCACAACCTACGCTGGGCCTTTATTGACCCTACAGCTTACTGAGGCGCAGAATGCGTGCTACCGGTTTAGCGTGAGTACACTTTCGTCATTCTACGCTCGGAATCGTGAACGCAAACAATCAGTCGAACGTAGCGGCTTGAGACGGGATCACTTTTTTATCTGTACCGCGTATTTGAACCCTCCTGGTGGGAAACTCCTGCGCCAGCGGGTTTTGCTCTTGTAGTTTGCTTTCTACTTGAACTACTCAATGTTCAGCACCGTTCATGCTCTTTTGCGCAAATCGAACCGCTTTTCCTGGTGGTTACTTTTGAGCTTTTATTTAATGGCAAGCACTTAAGGGCACTTTTCTGGCAGGCGTCTTCGCAGCTAATTTTGGTCATTAATCGTGTGAGGCAGCCAGTCTGCTCTTCAAAGACTCACGAGGTTCAGCTGGAAGAGGGGAACAAGTGACTGGTACGGGAGCCGCTCAGCTGAGAGGAAAACGGCGGTCAGTGACGCATAAATTTCGGCAGTTGACGTCCCAGACTTGAAGATGACCTCCTCGGACTAGTCCCAGCGTGCTGTCGGGTCCCTTATCATCAAAAGTTGTTAGCGTCCCCCTCCGTTGGATGCTTGGAGTAAACAAGTCGCTTTGTAGCCGAATGTCGGTCCTCCTGTGAATGAACCCGTAGTTGCAACCCTTATCGCACAACCTTGCATTGCTTCTCAGTCTGTACCATTCGGTCATCCTTTGCATGTGCCGTTCTCGGATCATTTCGAATCGGTTTTGTTAGTGTAGGTTTTGTCATTCTGCTTTTCGATGCCTTAAGAATAGACATGCCAGAAAAAGCTTCCGCGCACAATGTACGCTGTGCTTCCGACAAGAATGCTCAGCAACAGCTGCGCAACGAATTTTGGCCAGCATCACTTAGAGACGTTGGCATGGCGGCGCACACCCTCTCGGCGCACTTCGTTTAAGGTCTGGCCTTCTTCGCGTGGAGCCAGGCCGCGGATAGCATTGCCAAGTTGCGCTGGCCGTCTCTCGTCTAACGTCCACAGCCGTTCTCTGATCGCCGTTAGGAGCACAAAAGGCACGAGGAAGCTGACAGAAGGAAGCAAGCATAGGGTCACAGTCACATCATTCACTTTTCCGCTGGCTTACTTGCAGAATTACGGAAGATTTCGTAAAGCTGAAGTCTTTGAGAGGCCGATAGGTAGTATGGCGCTTGGCCAGAAATAAGTTTGGAAGTGCAGTCGTGGAAATACTCTTCTTTTCCCACGTGCAATCACAGTCCCAGACGAGTACGTGTAAACATCGTGTTTCGCTTAGCACTCGGGGTGCATCGAGTGCGCGTCGGGGATTTCCATAATCCGTCATCAGGGAGCGGACTGCGAAAACACAGACTGTAACGGTACTAAAAGGTATTTATTTCAGTCCCTTTAAGGACACAACCTTGACCGAAAAAAGTATCTAACGAGTTGACCAGTAGCCAGTCGAGTAAAATTAATTCTAGCGATGGACAGTCTCATACTTTCCTTCATTCAAGTCGGTAGAAAGGTGCCCGATTGACATTATAATTATACAACATAGCTGTTCACATCATTGCCATGCATGTTGGGAAGCTCTTATCAGATCCGCACGACGCGTGATAGTTGCGCGCTTCGCGATCTCCTGACAGGCATCACTTTTTTCCTCTGAAAATTCCTGCAAGCATGCAACACCAATCCACATCCTCTTGCTAATCGCGCGCTATCTTCCGATCGGTTTCCTATGTTCATTAACGCTTTTCAGCGGTTTGTCACCATAAATGCGCGCGAATCCTATGGACTCGCGTGCCTTTCGATTTTATCGTTTGACGCATAACTCTGTATCTTAAAGGTTGAGACCGGGAAGACAGGCGTATGGTGTTATTCTAAATTTAGCCCAAGTGCGTGTAAACAGAGATCGCGCGCGGTCATAAAGCGGGTCGGACTTCCTACTTTCAAGGGCTAGACCGGTTAGCCGTCCGGTTGTTGGGCAATTGCGCGGCCATCATTGACCCCATCCAAACCATTAAGAAAACAGTGTCACATTCCCTGATGGAATTCCTTTAATGCCGCCGGTGTCCCGAGGTCGTTCCAAACGAAGACTGGTCGAACACATTTTAGTACTTACGAAATGGATACTCAACACAGATTTCCACGCTCGTTGTGTATTTGACTGCGACTGCTGGCACTGTCAGACCCGTGTAGTTTATGATATAATTTCATGCGCGACCGCTTATGCCTGAGGTTCTTCTCTTTCAAGCAGCCGTGTAGTGTGTAGCTGCGTTGCGCATCTTTCTCGTTGTCCAATGGCGTTGGTAGCATTTCATAATCGTGACACTTTTCGGTACAATGCCACAGGCGATAGCCGATTCATCACCTGCTTCGCCGGTGCCAACAGACTCGGAAACACTGGATTCTGATCAGGGTCTGAGGCCTTGCCGGAGTTCAAGTGCGCGATCCTACTCAACGTGCTCCATCCGCGATGGCGGAGAGAAACAGACGCCGGATCAAGTCCTCGGCCGGTTCGGTAAGATCGTTCAGTTTAGGCGACTTAGGTTCTGACGGCTTCCCACTTTAGGGTCGTGGAACCCATTCGTGGTATTCGTCTTGTTGGCGATGAGCTCGGTCTGGTGTATGACAGCAATGCCGATGGTAAGTGCACACAGCCACGACACATATTTAGCTGGTACCGCTCTGCTTCAGATGGTCAGTGCGTTCATGATGGGCGACGCATGCACAGGTGAGAATGCCGCTAACTGTACGCTAGTGGATGGCACGATCACAAAAGATGTGAGTCCGTCCCGCACAAGTATCCTCGACTACAGACGCTTAGGGCGTTTTGTGTGCGTATTGAAAGATGCCACATTCAGTTCAACCTGACCGGTAGCCGTGCCACCTGGGCCGACTGGACCACTTCGGCGTTCCTCTTCGGCAACATGGTCGGGGGAAGCTTTCCGGCCCTTCTATCAGACAAGTCAAAAACACCCATGTGTGCATGAAGAAAGCTGCCGTTTCAGATTCGGTCGACGACCGCTGCTTATCGGAAGCCTCATGGCAATTGGAATCTCCGGATGTATTGCTTCCTTGGCACCCGAAATCTTCTCCTTCATTCTGCTGAGGTTCCTTCAGGGCATTTTCTTCACGGTATGCCCTTCTTATTGTACCAAGCAAAGCGGTTAGCTTTGCACATCGCGCATCATTAGCTTTAGGCATGTGGGACCGCCAGTTGGGTGCTTGCCTACGAGTCGATTCCTCTCAGTCTACGGTCCTACACAGCGCTGATATTCGGGCTCATGTGGGTCACTGGCTACTGCGCTGTGACGCCTTTGGCATATCTCCTACCAAACTGGAGGCACCTGATCATCGCTGCATCCGTACCGAGCATCATCGTCGCCTTCTTCTTCATCTTGTAAGGACTGAGTGCACTGCGCATGAATGAATGTCTCGATTAAGCACGATCCCGGAGAGTTTCCACTTTCTCATCTCGAGGAACCATCCCAAGAAAGTGACGCGTTGGGTCAACCGCGCAAACCGATTCCGCAAGAAGCAGCCCCTTAACGTCAACATCACGGCACTCATTGAAAGCACCCAACCGGAGGAAGGCAACGAGCGATGTTCCAATGGGTTAACATTACATGCAACCTCCGGCATCTAATCTTCGCTTGCAGGTTCATCGTGCAGCTCTTCTCCAACAAAGTGCTATTTGTGTACACCTTCGTTCTTTCATACGTTTGGTAGGTTTCCAGCATGATAAGTGTTAGGATCAAAGCTGTGGGTTCAGGACTTGCGACACTTTCGTCTACTACGGCCTCTCTTTCTACAGCACCCAGCTTGCCGGCGATCGCTTCATAAACTACGCGCTTTTGGGTGTCATCGAGATACCGTCATACCTCGTCTCGCCGGTGCTTCTCGATAGGTAACATCATGAAAAGTTTGGACCCTGCCTCATTGTTGTATTCAGGCTTGGTCGTCGGACATTTGTGTCCTTGTGCCATGTGATCACCGCTCTTTCATTCCTCGTTGTCGGCATCACAGGTAGGTCCACCAGCATCGTCTCACCCAGGCTAAGCGTCCACTTTAGATAACTCTGTCATCGTACTAGCCATGTGGCTGCTTGGGAAGTTTGCCATTTCTTGCTCGTTCACCAGCCTGTTCGTGTACGGAAGTGAGATCTTCCCCACGGTATTCCGCAACGGATGCCTCGGCGTGTGCGACGTGGTGGCCCGGTTCGGCGGTGCATTCGCTCCTGCGGTTCGGTCACTGGTGAGCAACTTATTCTCTCATTTAAAAAAAAACCCTTAACAAGTGCGTGTTTTAAGCCAGTCACTGTTTAGGGTTACATAAATCCGGTGTTTCCAACGATCTTCTTCGGTGTTACCTCAGCGTTGGCGGCTGGCCTGACCCTCCTTCTACCTGAGACTTTGAATCGAGAACTTCCGGATACGCCTGAACAGCTTCTTGCCAACAAGAAGAGTTCCTCAACAGATCTAGGCTGAAGCCAGTCACACTGCCATTACTGTTTACCTGCATTTCATGTCCGGTACCCCATTTCTGCAACTTAGTTCAGACGTAGCAGTCCTATCTCGTTCCCAGCAATGTACTTAGTCTCTATCGGATGTGCAATGCGTTTTGCTGACTATATCTGTACCCCGATACTGTCGAGTTCTAGTAAAGCAAGTGATTCCTCACGGACGGGTAATAGGGTCGACAGTAACCAATGCGCTGGCAACCGTTAAGGACGGTTCCAGTAGCACTAGCTTGGTCACTGTGCTACGTTGATTGCAAACAATTCGCTTGGCCGCAATGATTATGATGGATGGCTTCGATGATGATCGACGTGTTGCCCTCCTCGGATGAATTTGTCACCACCTGGAGGACGTCTGTGGCCAAAAGCTGTAATTCCCACACGACCAAGTTCTACGATAAGTCCATTAACCGATTGGGCAAGAGCCATTTGACCAGTCATTCCAATGTCGTAATGAAGCATTTTATTGCCAGGTGAACATAAACTTTGTGCGCCCTCATCTAACTCTTCGCGGTAGGCCGTTGAAACACAACAAAGTTCTTGCTTTTGAAGACTCTCGAGCTATAAAGTTCTGCCGCCAATGTCAGTTCGTATTAAATCACTCACGATAATCGTCACTTTTGTGCAACCGAGACGGCCCCAAGTCCGACGTGGGACGTTATTGCAGCAAAAAATCATGACCGTGTCGGTGACACCGAAGTAGGCTCCTGCCTACCGGTTCTCGGTTCAGGACAATTAATTTCTCCATGTTGTTATTACCTAATATCGTTTTTCTCAGATGGTTTTTGCACATTATTTCGTGCAGCGGAGCTTTTTTACGTCGCTACGCTTGTGTAGCTTACGTAGGATTACCATAATCGTGTCGTATGTCACATGTTTGGAACTTAGTGATATTGACTTTGTGAGTCTTTCTGTTGTAGAAAATGGACATACATGCGCCAGAGGTTCCGTCTACTATGATCCCAGATGCCGACGAGGCTCTCGTCTATGAATCGGTGCTTGAATGTTCGTCAGTGGACGATGTTGAGAGCAATGCCTTACTGACCCACCAATCGACCCTTGCACCCCATGAAAGCAAAGAAACTGCGGACAGAGTTCTGTCGGAGCTTGGTATGCATTCGGAACCCAACTCTTCCACGCAAAGCTCTTTGCAGGGACGTGGAATCCCTTCGTTATATTCGTTTTTCTCTCGATGAGCTTTGTATGGGCTTTGGGAGCCATGCCAATGGTAAGTGTGCAAACTGAAAAAAACTTAAGGTCAACGTGCTACTTGCAGATGGCCAGCGCCTTCATGATGGGTGACGTTTGTACATTAGACGATCCGGAAGAATGCAATTTCACAGTCGGAACTATCACTGAAGAGGTACTCGTCCTTCGGCATTCTGTGGTTTAATTTCCCTGCAGTTCCGTTTGAGTGGACGGTGGTCCTACCTGGCGGACTGGACGACGTCGTCCTTCCTACTTGGCAACATGGTCGGTGGCAGTGTGCTATCACGGCTTTCAGACTGGTAACTTTGTATCGTCCAGGGCCGCTACTGTGGACAACACATGGCATTGTTTAGCTATGGTCGGCGTCCAGTTTTGCTCAGTGCTATGTTCATGTTCGGCAACACAGGACTACTGTCGGCGGTCGCGCCTAACATCTACGCACTGGCGTTCACTCGATTCTTGCAGGGAATCTTCTTCACGGTAATTACCCTCCGTATATGCGGTTTCTTAAACATATTCAGGGATGCGGCTTAACGAACTGGGCACTTGCCTACGAATCTGCGCCGCCATCGCTGCGAACCTACGCGTCGATGACGTTCGGAATCTTTTGGGTCATTGGGTATTCCGCACTCGCACCGCTAGCTTACTTCGTGCCCCAGTGGCGACGTCTAATCGCATTCGCATCAGCTCCAAGCCTTTTGTTTGCAGTTGCCTTTTACTTGTACGTTTGCAACAATTATTTGCAAATACGAACCAATTTATAGCGTCATTCCTGAGAGCTTTCATTATCTGGTGTCGAAGAGGCGGAAGGAGGAAGTCATCGAGTGGGTTAATACAGCAGCTCGATGGCAACGAACGGATCGCGTGCTGAAGGTTGACGTGGACGCCCTAATTGCAAACGCTCAACGCATCCACGATGCCAGTCTTAACAAGGATGGTTCTGCCAAGGGGTAGCTCGAGACTTGAGAGCTAAAATTAGTCATTCTCGTTTCAGGTTGATCAAGCATCTCACCTCAAATCGTCTGCTTCTCGTGTATACTGTCGTACTAGCCTACCTCTGGTAGGTACATCCATAGCCTCGCGTCAATCTGAAGATGTTTAGGACTTGTGATACCTTCGTCTACTACGGACTCTCGCTCTTCAGTACTCAACTAGCTGGAGATCGTTACGTCAATTACGCCTTGTCGGGGCTGGTGGAAGTTCCATGCTACCTGACGATGCCATTCTTACTCAACAAGTATGAAGGTCTCACGGACGGTTTTCCGGAATGCTATCTTTAGGCTTGGCAGAAGGAAATTTGTGTCGCTCACGCATCTGATTACCTCGCTTTGTTTCCTCTTCCTTATCTTCAGTGGTAAGTTTGAGCGACGCTAAACTTTGCGGTTTTTCTGGAAGAAACTTGCAGAAAATTTAGAAAGCGGAACCACACTGACACTCTGCATCTGGATGGTTGGGAAGTTCGCAATTTCGTGTGCCTTTACCAGCATATTCGTTTACGGAAGTGAGGTCTTTCCAACGGTCTACCGCACCGGCTGCATCGGCATGTGCGAAGTCGTGGCTCGCTTTGGTGGAGTCTTTGCGCCCGCAGTAAGAACAATGGTAGGCATAAAGACGACTCGGATGCGTCGTACTACCCCATTTAGACGGTAATCCTGCCCTCTCTGCCGATGATCTTCTTCAGTGCAATGTCCGGTGCGGCATCGCTACTTACGCTGGTGCTACCGGAAACGAAGAATGCCGAGCTACCGGATTCGCCCATACAAATTGCGAAACGAAAGCCGAAGAAACTGACCACTGTATCATGAGTGCCGCTGTACGAAAAAATAAAAGGGTCATCTCCGCTGAGGCTAAGTGCCTTTTTGAGTCTGTGTCCCGGTGGCTCAAGAGGACTCCGGCCGAATTTGGCCAGTCAGATGGACATCGTCCAGTAGCAGATGAAATATTGGCTGCGATTTGCCTCGAAAATGGACATCGTGTTGGTGTTATTTAAAGCGACAGAGCCTTGGGCATGTGCTTCTAGCAGCTGTCCAGATGGGTCAATGTACATTAAGGCTGTAGTCTTTCTTACCAGTCCAAATAGTGCTTCTCTCTAAATTTTTTGAGAATTGATGTTGGGACCAACATTCGCGTACTTACCTCAGTTCGCACGAACTCAAAAATTTGAAGAGATCATAGCCGTGTCTGCCGGATGACGCCATTGCATGCCGGGTGCAACGCAATTTATGTTGTTTGCTAAGTCATGCTTCTTTTGTGCCTCAACAATGCCGATGTTTGCAAAGCTTTTCTTTTGACCGTCAGGACTGAATACGACGAAAGTGATCACTCGAATAATGCCAGCTTAGTTGACTGTCGCTCAGCTTATAGACGGGGCAGGGTCTATGCCTCCATGCCATCGTTAGACTAGGCCTTTCGCAGAGCATGGATTAGGCTTGGGAGTACTGTCTAAGCACCTTTTCACATATTTACGAATTTTTACGGTTGACGTTAGGCATGCCCGGAAAATATTAATCACATTGTGTTGAGTAGGCGTTCTGCTCAAAGTGACGAAAAGAGTGTCCCCTCCAGAAAACGTGACGGATNTTCCTGGAAAAACATACAGAATATTTAGAAAGCGGAACCACACTGACACTCTGCATCTGGATGGTCGGGAAGTTCGCAATTTCATGTGCCTTTACCAGCATATTCGTTTACGGAAGTGAGGTCTTTCCAACGGTCTACCGCACCGGCTGCATCGGCATGTGCGAAGTAGTGGCTCGCTTTGGTGGGGTCTTTGCGCCCGCAGTAAGAACAATGGTAGGCATAAAGACGACTCGGATCCGTCGTACTACTCATTTTAGACAGTGATTCTGCCCTCTCTACCGATGATCTTCTTCAGTGCAATGTCCGGTGCGGCATCGCTACTTACGCTGGTGCTACCAGAAACGAGGAATGCCGAGCTACCGGATTCGCCCATACAAATTGCGAAACGAAAGCCGAAGAAACTGACCACTGTAACATAGGCGGCGCTGTACAAAAAATAAAAGGGTCATCTCCGCTGAGGCTAAATGCCTGCTAGTTTGCGTCTGTGCCCCGTCTGTACGAGAGGACTCTGGCCGGATATGGTCAGCTAGATGGACACCGTCCACTAGTAGATGTGATATTGGCTACGATTTGCCTTGAAAAAGGACGTCGGGTTGATGTTATTTAAAGCGAGAGAGCCTTGGGCATGCACTTCGAGCAGCTGTCCAGATTGGTCAATGTACATTGGAGGCTGTAGTCTTACCAGTCCAAATAGTGCTTCTCTCTAGATTTTTTGAGAATTGATGTTGGGGCCAACATTCGCGTACTTACCTCAGTTCGCATGAACTCTTCAATTTGAAGAGATCATAGCCGTGTCTGCCGGATGACGCCATTGCATGCCGGGTGCAACGCAATTTATGTTGTTTGCTAAGTCATGCTTCTTTTGTGCCTCAACAATGCCGATGTTTGCAAAGCTTTTCTTTTGACCGTCAGGACTGAATACGATGAAAGCGATCACTCAAATAATGCCAGCTGAGTTGACTGTTACTCAGCTTGTAGACGGGGCAGGGTTCTATGCCTCCATGCCATCGCTAGACTAGGCCTTTCGCAAAGTTCAGATATTTACGAATTTTTACAGATGACGTTAGGCATGCCCGGAAAACATTAATCACATTCTCTTGAGTAGGCGTTCTGCTCAAAGTGACGAAAAGAGTGTCCCCTCCAGAAACCGTGACGGATTAGAGCAATTAAACCGCAATGATCAAGTTCTCTGGACCAGCCGGGCGAGAGTGTCCAACCGGCACCATGTGCATGACGAAGGTGCATCTGTCCATTCTTGCAGACTGTATTGTTTTTCCAAGCCCTTTTTCTCGATCTATAAAATGCTTCCGGCGGCATCACGGTTCCAGTGGCGTGAAAGGTTTCAAAGACTCATGCGATACGGATCGCTTTCTTCCGTTATAGAATCCGTTCGAAACCGACTAGAATGGACGTTTGAAAATAGAAATGACACTGCCTTGCTGTGAACAGCTCGTAAGTTCAATGCCTGATATTAAAGCGGTGTAGATCATGACAATGGTTCTGACTCGGCCGTCGATCCTCATAATTCGTTCCATGTATTCGGTAACTGTCGATGCGTGTAACTTTGAATCATTTTGATCCGATTGATCCCCATGCGGTAACCCTCGAAAATTGCAGTCCTTTTTAGCGGGCGTCAATTAGAGTGAAGTTATCTCAGCCCAACAGAGCCAGGATGTCACTTTCAGCGCTGGCCACGAACGATATGATTGAAACCCCCGATCAGGTCCTTGCGGCACTAGGTAAGTCCTACACGCTCGAATATCGCACAGATGGTTCTGCTTCAGGAGCAACGAATCCGCTGATATTATCGCTTTTTGTGGCGCTTAGCACCGTTTGGGGACTCTCCGCGATGCCAATGGTTTGACTGGGCGTTCTGACAGATTTTAGGCGCATTTTAGATGGCCAGCGCCTTCATGATGGGTGACGTGTGCAGAATGGAGAACCGAACGGATTGTACGTTCACTCCTGGAACGATTGCTGAAGAGGTAAGGTCGAGAGTTTGACGCGTCTAGCAATTTATTCAGTTTGAACTAAATGGTTCGAAGTCTTCCTTAGCGGACTTTACTACGTCTTCCTTTCTTTTCGGTAACGTCATGGGCGCAAGTCTTTCACGCTTGTCCGACAGGTATGTTGCTGAAGGATCCCGGAAATTTGAGCTTGCCCCTCTGGATGTTTCTCTCGTACGAAATATGGCTTTAGGTATGGGCGACGTCCAATCCTGGTCAACGGCTTAGCTCTGGTCGGCATCGTTGGCTGCCTTTCCTCAATGGCGCCAGAAATTTACTCTCTTATCATCATGCGGTTCTTGCAAGGTGTTTTCTATACGGTAAGAAGGCTCTACCTAAACCATCACTGTTCGACTTACAAAAATTTTTAGGGCTGCGGATTAGCAAATTGGGTGCTTGCCTACGAGTCGATACCAGCCAATCTGAGGTCCTACTCGGCGTTGCTGTTCGGGCTGATGTGGGTGGTCGGCTACGTTTCAGTGGCGCCGCTTGCTTATATGTTCACCAATTGGCGTGTTCTGATCGTTGCAGTGAGCGCGCCGTGTATAGTGTTTTCCGCCGTTTACTACTTGTAAGTGTTCACCCCTCAGGTGTATTTAGCTTCTCCGGTACCGTCAAATAACGGTTTCCATTTGAGCGTGCTTACGGAAAGCTTCCACTTCCTAGTGCTGAAACGAAGGCGAGCAGAAATCGAGGCTTGGATTGCACGGGCAAATCGCTGGAGCCTAGCAAATCGTTTGCCTGTTAAAGTGGACCTGGACATTCTTCTTGCAAACACTAAGCGCATCGATGAACGTCATCGAAGTGATTCGTCCGGCGGGTAGGATACAATCTGAAGGATACTTACTAGGGATCGGCTACAAAACCAAACCAAGCAAACTTTTGTATGGTTTTGTTTTGCTTCACTTTTGTTTTGCTTTTGTTTTGTATAAAGATTTACAGGGCAAAACAAAAGTAAATTTTGCAAAACAAAACTACCAGTTTTGTTTTGCTTTGTTTTGTTTTGCTTCACTTTTGTTTTGCTTTTGTTTTGCTTAGGGATTTTCGGTGCAAAACAAAAGTAAGTTTTGCAAAACAAATCTACCAGTGGTAGTATGCAGCCGCATTACCATAATAGCTGCACAATATGCTAGATTAGGACGTGCACACCCGTTGGAACAGTGCCTATCTGATGACCGGACGTCTCTTGGAGCAAAAGGCCGCTAGCAGGAGCAAACAAAAGTACACTTTTGTTTTGCTATTTTTAGTTTTGTTTTGCTTCGACTTTTGCTTTGTTTAGTTTTGTTTTGCTTCACTTTTGTTTTGCTTTTGTTTTGTATAAAGATTTACAGGGCAAAACAAAAGTAAATTTTGCAAAACAAAACTACCAGTTTTGTTTTGCTTTGTTTTGTTTTGCTTCACTTTTGTTTTGCTTTTGTTTTGCTTAGGGATTTTCGGTGCAAAACAAAAGTAAGTTTTGCAAAACAAATCTACCAGTGGTAGTATGCAGCCGCATTACCATAATAGCTGCACAATATGCTAGATTAGGACGTGCACACCCGTTGGAACAGTGCCTATCTGATGACCGGACGTCTCTTGGAGCAAAAGGCCGCTAGCAGGAGCAAACAAAAGTACACTTTTGTTTTGCTATTTTTAGTTTTGTTTTGCTTCGACTTTTGCTTTGTTTACTTTTGTTTTGCTTCACTTTTGTTTTGCTTTTGTTTTGCATAGGTCAAGCCTACCTTTGTTTTGCTATTTTTAGTTTTGTTTTGCTTCGAACTTTTGTCTTGTTTACTTTTGTTTTGCTTCACTTTTGTTTTGCTATTGTTTTGCATAGGTCCAGCCGACCCCTAATACTTACCCTTACATCGAGGTCTGTTCTTATACGGATCAATGCAATCCTTTTAGCATCCTTCGGGCTTTGTTCAGCAACCAAGTGCTACTTCTGTACACGCTGGCCTTTGCGTATCTTTGGTAAGGCTCGTATTGCTTTAGTTACCCAAGCAAAGACTTCATTTTAAGGTCCTGCGATACCTTCGTGTATTTTGGCCTATCGCTGTTCAGCACCCAGCTCAATGGCAATCGGTACTTCAACTATGCATTCTCGGGGCTCGTCGAAGTCCCGGCTTACATGGTCTCTCCGTTCCTGCTTGATAGGTCAGTACAATCATTACAAAGACATACATTAGTTCCCGCAAAACACTTCAAAGCGTAACAGCGAGGAATTCAGACTCGGACGCCGAACATTTGTTTGCGTCGCACATTCGATTACTGCCGCCTGCTTTGTACTCGTGTCCTTCTTTGGTAGGTGGGGAGGACCACTAACCTACGCAAAATATTAGTCCCGAGGACTGCATTAGTAACGTTTCAGGTAGTGATGGACCGTTAACTCTGTTTCTTTGGTTACTCGGGAAATGCGCCATCTCATGTGCATTTCTGAGTCTCTTCGTTTTCGCTAGCGAAGTGTTCCCGACCGCATACCGGAACAGTTGCATTGGCGCTTGCGAAGTGGTCGCTCGCCTAGGCGGCGTGTTTGCACCTGCTGTACGGAGCATGGTAAGTGTCGCGTCTCGCTCGAATACAGCCTACAGGCCTGTAATGTATCTAGAACTAAATTCAGACGAGATAACCACTCTACTGGCTTCACATCCACTTTTGTTTTAGAGCTTGATTTCGCCCGCTCTACCAACGCTCTTGTGCGGCGTAGCTTCGGGTCTTGCTGCCCTCACTTCACTCACACTGCCTGAGACGCTGCATAAGGAACTGCCCGATTCAGCCGACGATCTCGCGTGACTTCACTTCTGCCATTTAATTCATTAGTCATTGCTAGGGTAATAAACGGCCCATAGTGGGCTTAGTAGTCGCTACACGGTTGATCGTTTATTTCACTCTCAGTGACGGAAATCAAGCAGACAGCGACAATGAACATTGAGCGTGAAGTATTCGACCAACACTATTCGAGGAAGAATGGTAGTGTGGCTCTGTGTCGCACCTTGCGTCCACGCAGGAATGGCCGTTGCCTTAGCGCATCTCCGAATAGCGTGAACACTTTTCCGGCCATGACGAATTGAAACGTGCATCCCTCCTTCGGAATGACTAAACGGAGGGTTAGCTTATGGTAGGGAAATCCTACTAGCACTTACCGATAACTTTGTCCGCCTTGGTGATCATCTGGAACGTGAAACGCGACTCGTGAATAACGATGCCGTGCAAGCCAATCTGTAACCGTCCTTTGTAGGCCAGCACTAAGCTCCAGTATCCTTACTTGCGAAGGGTTCTGCGAATGAGAGACGCGCAGAATGCATCCGTGGAAGTCGGCCTTGAGAAGGCGTTCGTCAGGCTTGCTCCTGATGTTCGTCATTAAGGAAGAGAAGTATTCGCTCCATAGTTGGTAGAGCGGTTCAAAGTCGGCGTACCTGAATAAGCAGTGTACATAGCAGTACGAGCCGAGTCGCATTGCACTGCACACTAACGAAGTTCTTAGTGAACTGAAGGTTGCAATAGGTAGGCATTCTTACTTGAGATCTTTCTTCTTAAGTCCTCCGGCACGACGAATGAGATTCTCCGGCTTTGTCCTACTCGGCTTCTTCTGCTTTTTGGCCACTTTGTCTAACACGACAAAGCGCACGCCAGAGACTTTTTCCGCCTCAGCCATCTCTTAAGGGTTGTTTAAGCTTCCTAGTACCGTCCGCGTATGTACTGCTACAGCGCTATCACTTCTCGCATGATGCGTGCCGACACATATGTCATTTATACGACAGTCAATCGACAATATCGCTCGCACGAAATAAATAGGCGATTTAGAAACAAGCATGCAAATGCAGTAACCGTCGGGACAGTTTGGCGTACGATCCTACGAATACCAGCGGTCATACACAGGACAAAGTAACGCTTCGGGATACAACGATTTGGTGCAAAGATAATTGGTAGAACAGCGGCGGATTTTTGGACGGTCTTACATGGATGACTCAGAGCAAAGCAAGAGCGTGACGACCAGGAGTGGAAGGAAAACATCATGAATCAAATGTGACTGCCGCAACGAGGACTGCCGATAAGCTCAGGACGAAGTCATTTTCTTCTTAGCGATTAATTCCTCAACCGACTTCAGCTGTCGGATAAGCTCGAGGCGCGCCTTATTTTTCTTCTCTTGATCATCTAGAATGCACTTTTCGGGTGTGCTTTACACGTATGACGTTTCACCTTTAGGTACGTTGTCATCACCGTTCTCTAACTCGTTCGATACGCCGTTCTTCGAAGTTTCGGGAGACGCCGGCGACAGCGCATTTGATACCGAGGAAGGCGACTTCGAAGCACGCTTCTCTTCGTTGCTTGGAGCATCGTGAAGTGGTGTGCTACATTCCTGCAACTTGCATGCGTTTGTCGCAACTCAGATTCAATTGTACCTGTGGCTCTGGTTCCGGGCTGGACGACGATGAAGAGCCGCTGCTGTTCGAGCTCGAGCTTCCTTCGTCGTCATTCGGAGGCGCTCTTGGACTCTCATGTGGGTGCGAGGACGTGTTCTGATCCGTCTCCATGGCCTCGTCCTCATCCGAGCTGATTGCTTGCGCTTTCGGTGACGGAAGAGAGGAAATCGGAATGGAGCCAGTCGACCGTCGATCACCTTCCTTGACCGAACGGGCTTTTCCATTACGCTGTGGAGAGCTTCTCGTGGCTTTGTGTCGCCGAGATTCGGATGACGACGGTGAGCCGCTACCGGACACTCTGCGCATACGGTAAGCAGCCGGAGCGTCGTCCTCGTTCTCCTCGAAGAAGCGCTCGGGTGGCGTTGGTGAGAGAGACTCACTTCGTTCACTAAGCACTTTACATGAAGGAAGTGATGTACCGCACAAATACCGTTTTGGCCGCGGCCCTGAAGCATCGCTAAGCGTTGAAGAGGAAGAGCGGCGTCTCTTCTTACGACTACCGCCATTTTTATCGATAAGCGAGCGGAGAGTGGTGCCAGCCGCCGAACTGCTAATCGAATGTCCTTTTCGACTTGAGGTCACTTTGGTGGCTCTGCGAGAACTTGGGGACGGGGACCGCGAAAGACTGCGAGATACAGGCGAATGCGTTCTCGAGGAAACCGCAGAGACTTCGGACATGGACAACGTTCGATGCTAAGTCGTACTCCGTAAGCTTGGCAAGGCTTTATAAGCGTACCCTTCGATTTTTGGAATGTCGATCACGACGACCCGGCGACTCCAGACTTCGTTCTCGACTAGAATAGGTTCGACTAGAAGCAGGCGAAATTGACGTCCTTCGCCTATGACGCTGTGGAGGTGACTCCCGTGAACGGCGCCTAGTTCGCGAATGCTCTCGAGACCGCGAGTGCGACCGGTGCGAAGAAGAGGAAGGGTATTGTCGACGAGTTGAGGAAGAAGTGTGTCCGCGAGCCCACGGGTCTGCCATGTCAGAGCTCCTCAGCGTTGAGCGCGAACCCGTCTCCACTTTACCTGAAAGCAGCGGCAGTAGAAGAAGATTCAAAGGTGCTAAGCCTTACTTCTCATGCGTCTGTTCGATGGGGATCGCGATGGCGAATGGTCACTTGGAGATCGCGAATTTCGCCGCCTGCGCGGATAGTCCCGGTCACGGCTGTTTGGATAGATGACTTGTGGCCCGAGGTCTAAAGCGCGCATAATCATGTCACCTCCAATGTGTTGAACGTTCAAGGTTTTTCTATGAGCTAAACGATCTACAAACGAACTTGCCTCTAGCTTGTCGACGGTACGCAGTCGTGCTGTACTCCATAGGTGGTGCCAGTGTACCGTCACGAATGCTGTCGATCAGCGACGGAATGCGTCTGTGTACGCGACTACCAGCGTTAAACGAAGAACCACCAGGCGACGACGACTCTCTGGACTCGGACTTCACTAGCTCAGCTTCATCGCTCGGACCCAGAAGTAGGCCTAAACTAGCATGTTCAGACTTTGCGTCCCCACCCGATTGCGACGCAAGGCAACCGCTCACTCACGGGGACGCGATTTTTCGTCCAATGTTTTTCGGCCATTGATGTTTCGGCCAATGTTTTTCGGCCAAAATGCCATTTTGATTTTTCGGCCAAAGATTTTTCGGCTAATTTGACTTTTCGGCTCAACAACTTTTCGGCCAAAATGACTTTTCGGCCAAACATGCGGTAATGTGTATTTTGCTCAAGACGCTACGTCCCAGGTGCTTTCTTCTTATTTGCAATGTCGATGGCGTAGTGCAGCCGAAGCGCCACGAGATCCTTTGTGTAAAGTGTCCTTGCAGAAACGCACCGCGAGGACGCGAAGCGTCCGAGCGATGCGTGTTGGCCGAGAGCACGTTGTTCATTCGAAAGTTATTGTATCTCACCCGGCTTAGTAGTGTTGCACACCCGGCTTAGTTTTGTATCTCAGCCAAAAGCAATCATCTGCGGCTAGGGAGAGCGGGGGTGGGGGGGGCTTCGCACCGCGAGGACGCGAAGCGTCCGAGCGATGCACGTGTTGGCTTAGGCTTAGGCTTAGACACTAGCTCAGTCCACTTGTTCAGGCTTAGGCATAATTTTTATTATTGGCCGAAAAGTCAAATTGGCCGAAAAGTTTTTAAGCCGAAAAGTCAATTTGGCCGAAANGACAGGGCTATACGGACTAACAACGTTTGACTAGAGGTCCGTTATAACGACTACGCAATACAGCATTTACACGGAGAACGAGATCATGACTGCGTTATATTACGCTTTTGGATCCTCGGGAGACCGTAGTCGCATTTCAGGATACACTGATACTGGGCTGACGCCACTGTCCACCGTCGAGTCGGGTGATGCATGCCATCCGTTGGTCGCCTTGTCCACCAAGGGTGCAACGCGCGTGTGGCTCGGAGGAAGCGGTGGCATCTTGAGATGCTGATGGCGGTGGTACGACGGCCACTTGGGCTGAAGACGGAAGAACTCCATCACGCTCTAGAATGCGCTTGTTGCAATGATGGGAAGGAAGCAATGTATGCTGCCTACCCTTCCCTGACGCTTAAATTTGAAGAAATTGTACACGACGAAACCAGGAAGCGCAAGCAGAGGAATCAGCGTCAACACCCAGCCGAATCCGATTGCCCAGTTGGGGAAGACGTATCTAAAACCATTAGTGCACGGCTATTTTTGTCACATTCTGGGGCACTCACAGTCTCTTGTCTTTGCCGTAGGTCATATCCATGGAAACCTGAGTGATCAGAGAGACGATGAAGATTATCTGAATCGGATTATGAGGTCGCATACAGCCGGGCCTTGCCCATACCACTGCCTCCACGGGGGCTATGAAGCGCCAAATGACACGCAGGTATCGTCCGGTTGGGCCGAAGATTCGAGAGAGCGCGTTGCGAGGCTGGCCAAACATGGACCGCAGGTCTTCGGTGTAATGGTTGTAACCTAGAGGACGTCATCTCAGAATGAGCTGCTTAGATGGCAGCATGATTGCGTTGGAATGGGCGTACCGTAAACGTAGATGACAAGAATCAGTTCCAGGATTATGAGAAGCATGAGAGAGAAGGAAGCACTGTAGTCGTTGAAGATGTTGAAGTAGTAAATACCTGCCTAAATGGCTTAGGTATTTCGTCACTTACGTCCCCAAGCTACCACCTACCCTTGTCGTCATTACCAAGCCGCAGAGGAATCTAAAACCAACTTTATAGTAAGGCTAAGCTCAGGCCTAACCCACAAGGAGGTGCACACGGCAACAGCCAAGTATCCTTTGTGATGGCGAATGCTGGGAAACTGGTCATACAGCGCGGTGCACATCACCTCCGCCAAGCCGAATTGACTGCTGATTCCGAGAATGAACAGCATCAGGAAGAACAGAAGAGACCATAGCGTAGGCGCGGGCATTCGGCTCATCGCTGAACAGAGCGGTAGAAGAGGTGGAACTGCATGTAGCATACCTTCCGGGTAGGCAATGAACGCTAGTCCGGTACCGCTCTGGACGACGGTATCAATCGGCGCATCTAGCTGCTTCGACATGAATCCGAGAACGCTGAAGACGGCAGTGCCGCCGAAAACACTCATGAAACCGTCGGCGCCCGTAATTATCAAGGCGTCCTTGAAGCAGTTGTGGTGATGAGGATTGAAGCTCGACAGCGACAGAAGCCCACCAAAGCCAATGGCAAGGCTGTAGCACACATGAGTCGCCGCCGCTCGCCAGGTCTGAAAGCCCATCATACCCCAAATGTGTAAGCTCACACTATTCGTACACTTGGATTCCAGATCGTGGACATGTCGGGCTTTAGCAAGTAGTAGTCCAACCCAATCCTGGCTCCGTCGAGCATTATGCTTCGCACGAATAGGATGGCGATAATGACGTACGGAACGGTCGCTGTGAATCCGGATATCTTGCCGATCATCTTAACGCCCTTTACGAGCACTAGGCCCGTCATGATCCATGCGAGAAGTAGCGCAACAACCACCTTGAAGTTGAAACCGCCGAAAGTGTCCATGGTGTCGGTCTTCTCAAGGATGTAGTTTCTAAAAGTCTGGTCCCTTAGGTCGATCCATCTATGAGCTCTAACTCAAAGAATTCTTCCGCGGGGCTAACTGCGGGTAACTCCAGGAATACTGCTCTCTGGGTGTCACGAATAGCTGCGTCTGTTCCGTAGTAGCAGCTTCCATTGAAGAAGAAGGCCCAGTCCGTAGAGTTAGTAGCACCGATTTCAACGGCGCATCGATTGTCCTCCAACTGCGACGAACAGTCTAACACGTTCCTTTTTCTATCAGATGCGAATTTTCTTTAGCTTACACATTGTGTTAAACGCATTTCGGCACGACGACCACTCGCTCGATCGCCCACTAATGATGATGAACAGGTAGAGTAGGGTCCACGCTACGATAACGTTGTAGTAGATGGAGACCATGAGGGAAATTCCCGCCATACTCCATCCGACACCTTAACTTCGGACTGTTCGCACTGGTCTACTACTAAGTGGATCCATACCTTGGAAAAGCGGCCTTATTCGACCGTAGACCACGGCAGGTCCAGCTCGCGAGAATTGACCAAGGCTCATTTCCAAGTAGAGCAGAGGGAAGCCAACCAGGAAAGAGCATGTTAGGTATGGTATCAAGAAGGCTCCTGCAATAGAATATTTGTCCAAGCGTCTCAGCGATATCACCTAACTTACCACCTCCGTTCTCGTAGGCCAAACTCGGAAAACGCCAAATGTTGCCCAGCCCCACGGCATATCCGATGCACGTGAAAATGAACTGTACTCCCGAATCCCATTGTGCGCGACTAGTTTCCGCCATAGCGATTACAATGCGATGCGGCCGGTAGAGATCACCGATTCTCTTTGCCTCACACCTAAGCCGTAATTTATAGATCAATCGCCATTAAATGGCCAGCGTTAAGTGCATACAAGCATCCTTAACGGGGCCAAATGTCAATTATTGAACCTGAAGCGTCCTGTTGACCTAGTAGCGTGTCCTACGCAGTCTAATTCACTAGCCCAACAGTTACAATGTTTTCCTAAGCGCAATGAGGGCGTAAACGGACGAAGCTCAACGGACGGCTGAACATAGTTATCGGATCCTTTTGATCTCATAAAAGGGCATAGTGACCCGTGTTCGCCGCACATACATCAGAGGCAGCTGTTATTGACCGCCGCCCACTAATCCTGCAGTTTTTATTTGTAATTTACGTAAATTTCTGATCTACTTAATTAAAACAAGCACTAAATCAAATGCGAGCGGAGTCAAGGCAGAACCCAACCGAGGGTTGTTTTGCGTACACTAAGTTTCCACCTAGATGTTCCCCGCTCTTGCATTTGCATACGGAATAGTCATTTGAGTGTGACGGCGTGAAACATTCTTCCCCCTCGGAACAGGTAACTATGATGGGTAGGGTAAGAAGAATGGCGCGGACGTCGATCTTGACGCAACTTGAAAGAAAGACTGGTGCAGCATACGAAGCAGCCCACACCGTGGTTTCTGATGAATATTATAGTTGAAGCTTGGAATTTTGCTACGTTCCCGATGCCTTGGAACGCGACGCCTTGAATGCGATGTTGGCGTAGAACGAAGTCAAGCAGAAGTGGAACAATGACCATGTACGCTCCCGCGTTCTCGGAGGGAATGAAAGATTTCTTCAGAAAAACGAGACCGCTCATACTAGCTGGCCACGTTCGAGAACGGGAATAATACCTAAAAAATAAAAAATGTGCACTATATTTGCTGCTAGTCATCGTGCTAGTAACTATGTCCTTCCTTCTTGCGTCAATCTCTTTATTGAACAAACATGCATTCTTGAGGTTAAAAGAAACATTTTGCGTAAAGACACATAGTTTACCATTTCCTTGAGAAAATAATGAGCGCGAGCCACGAGGATCCACCTTACGTCGACTTCAACTTCTTTCGGAGTGGGTAAGCACGTTCGCCCAGCGGGTAAGTTCCGCCAGAAGCATAGGGCAACGCTTCGGCAGGCGGCATTGGACGGTAGCCGTACTCTGCCTCAGCCACGGGCCCGCCGGCATAAGGGCTATATGGCTGGTATACGCCGCGTGATTCCGGACCATAGCCGTGGATCTCTGGGCCAGCGACGGGAACGTGAACTTCTGGCCCGACGTGGGAGTATCTAAAGCGCACACGTGCCCGAGCCATGTCAAGCAGTAATTGACTTTGTAAATCGAATCATACATCGAATCAAGGTCTTCACGATAGCCTACCCATAAGCAGGTGCAGGACCCATGCCACCGTATGTTGGACCGCCGCCGCCGCAAGGTGGTCGACCGAGACACATGGACGACGTGGGACCGCAGCACCCACCGCCTAGCGGTCCACCTAGGCCAGGTAGGCAAGCTACTGTTGACTGAAGCACCGCTGCTAAGGCCAGTATGCGAAGTTGTGATGGCTAAATATTCGTGAGCAGGTACACTTCCCAAAAAACACATTGCGAAACACAAATGTGAGCATACCATGGTAAAAGGGTTTGAAGGCGTTGAATCCAAAGCTGCTCTCAAGAGTTAACTATGTGCGAGACGAAGTCAGATCGACAGCATTTATAAGCGTTAGGATGTCTGGACTTCTGTTACACCACCGATTATGGCCGGCACCGGCTGCCCGCCTTTTTGCGCACCTCACCTCACTTGCCGCATATTGCTTAAGCGAACCAGTTCGAGTAGCCATTGTCCGCCGATACGCGCGGACGAGCATTGCAAAACGACCGGTTCAGGTGTTGGTGTGGTCATCGCCGTCGGACGCGTCTGCCGTGCTGGTCACCTTCACACGGCGTCGGATGCGCGGTGCTTCTGCCGATAATCTCCTCCACGCTCGAGGATGGTGAGTGAAACTCAGCGAAAGCATCCCTCGGTGAGTGACCGCTGCGGATGACGAAAGGAAGGACTTACGCAATTTGCATATCCGGTTCCGCCAAGGTGACTGGGTACTGTGGTGTGGGATTCTTTTTATCCTATGATTACCACGATGTCAAAATAGTGCTTCTAAGCAATACATGATTTTGAAGTCCATTTCAAGGCCTGACAAGTGAAACTTCACAAAGTTGCAGTAGACAGAGAATGGCAACGACTGCCCCAATTCGCTCATTGAAGGGAAGAAGAGCTCAAATTCCCTCCAAGCCAAAAATGCCATTGCGTTTTTCGACCAACTTAAGGCTCCTTAATTTCAAAGGGGTCGGTCTACCCAGATGTATGTTTTGTTGCTTTTATTACGTGATCGACACGCCCATTGGAACATTACAGCTATTGCGTAAATGCTAGGTGAAAAGTGACACTGCATTATATGAGTTAGTTGGCCTCCTCGAGAACTCTCCTCTTCACAAAACGACGTCGTCGTCCTTTGAGCGTCGGGTACGCTCCACTGGCTGGTGGAAGAGGTGCTGGGCCTTGAGCGTAGCCGCCACCACCTAAATAATTAATTGCAGCTTTGGTGCAAAATATGTGTTGGAAGCGACTACACTAAGAGGTGCATCCATCCAACTTACCGACTGGAGGGCCGACGGCATAACCTTGTGCTGGCGGTGGAGGAGGAGGTGCTACGTATCCGCCGCTACAATATTTAAGCAATTCGACGGTGCCAATGCGACAATGGTCAGCTGAAACAAAACGAAATACTTACCCGCCTCCGCCTCCTCCGCATCCGCCGCCTCCACTGCATCCGCCACCTCCGCCGCATCCGCCACCTCCGCCGCATCCGCCGCCACATCCACCGCCACCGATACAAGGCGGTGGCGGAGGAGGTGCACATCTCTAAAGTTCGTATGAGAAACATGCCAGCTATGGGGACACTGAAGTCAACGTGGAGGAGTGCTAATCTTACCGGGACTGCCGGAGCACAGACTGGCTGACTGCAACACTGACCGCCACCACCGCCGAAGAGGCCGCCGCCGCCAATGCAGGCCTCTGTGACGACGGAGGTAAGGAGGACGAAGGCAATGGCCGTTCGGCACATCGAGAAACGCTTCTTCATTTCAAATCTACAAGGACATCAGCTAGCATTGGTGGAGGAGCATGCTGCACCGATTATAACAACGCTTCGTGTGTGATACAACAAGTACCAGCCTGTACTTTCCAACCTCCTTTGAATGCTGATGGGAAAGCACCAGTGCTCTCGCGATTTGTCTTAAGTTATGTTTGAATCAAAAGGAACTATGGCAGCTAGCGCTTCACGAGAGGATAGCTCTAACAAACTCCGTGGTTCACGCCAAGCAATGGTCGAAGCAAAACGAAAGCAAGCGTCAAGAAGGCACTTCGACGATAGCCAAGACTAGCCGGTTTCTTACCTACCGGCCTGTTTTATACCCGCTTGACCGTCTGCTGGCGTCCAGCCCATTGGTCATCTGAATGCCGGCAAATGAGCGACGCGTTGAGTGAAAAAGCCGTCACCGGCTTTCAGGGCCATCCTCCAAGTGGACGATGCACGGCTAACGATCACGACACCGAGGCGTGTCGAACGCGAGAAGATATGCGAAGACGAGACAAACGAGTTTTTCCAGTCATCCTCCGTTGGCTTCAGGAGATCCGCTCCCAACGGCGGGCAGCTAGCCAAGCATGAGCGGCGCGTCCCAGACGCCGTGATTCACCTTGAACACCGCGTCTTATGCCTCCGAGGTGTTGTTCACACGTGGCTAAGTTTCACATTTTGGCAGAACCGATCCTGCGGTGTGCGCTCAAGCGCATCTTCCTTTCCACCCTTCGAAAGCGACGACAGCTAGAAAGTGCACATTAGGATGCGGACAGAGATTCCAATGGCCCAAAGAGACGCTTTGCATGCCCAAAGACAGCAACACACCTCGATCCGTTTTTGTCAACATAAGTGCTACCTAGAGGCATAGTTAAAGCAGCCTTCTAAGCAACCACAAACACAGTGAGTTTGCTTGCGGTAGTAGCACTATTATGAAAGGCATCCAAGTCGTAGCAATCTCAATATTTTTCCCGACCAACCAGTTGTCCTCGATGACTACGGACGTCGATTCGTTAGTCTACGCAGAAAGATAAACAAAGCCTGCTGGCGGCATATGCTAATTTTCGCAATGAAGTTGGACAGCATGCATCAGTTAGGTGAGTTGTAATGTTCCTGCTCTTGTTGCTCGTGCTTGGCCTCTGCGCATGTGCTGGTGCTACTGATACACCAGGTAAGCGAGTCTTTCCCGGTTGAGTGCGACTACGATCTGCAAAACGCACAATGCATGTACTTCCCAGTTTAGGTACCTCGACATCGCTGCGGCCTACTATGTTTTCAACAACGGAAACCTCGACAACTTGCGACTACAACAAAATTGTATGTTTTCATTTGTCAGCTGTTCTTGTTAGCTTTGTCTTTGGTTGACGTTAACAGTTTCAGAAGTTTTGGGAGTGGGAAGAGTGCTGGAAGAACGTGCTAATCGTGTTCGCCATTTTCTCTGCCCTATCGGCCGTAATTGTCAGCGCATCCGTCGGCATTCTAGCGCTCATCGAATGCGAACTCTGTTTCGGTGATATCCCCGATGAGGCCTTGATTGGTTAACATGAACCTGCAAACGAAATAAAGACGTTATCGTATTGTTGAGGATTCGACGTGTGCCAAGTTAGGGTACCTACAATTATAGGCTAGTCCCAAGCGTAAATTGTACACTGAACACGACGATGGCCGTGCGATTTGCCGATTGACTTCATTTTTTGTGCCGCCGCTTTATGACGTTCGCATCGCGAGGGGTTAATTCACGAACGGTCCGTGGCTCATACCACCTACTTTGGAAGCCGCTTTTCGTGGAATGCATGCGGTCTCGGGCCGGAAGCGTCGTTCCGCGGTACCATCCGCTGTCTGAATCACTCAATTCGATGTCCATATAAGAGCGGCGGATTTCGTGCTCCGCAAGTTAATTATGTTCAGCAGGGGCGTCCATTGTAGACAGCTTTCATGAGCTACTCAGCTTACAGCTAAGTATTGCGTGATCCATTGTGATGTGAGAAGCCTCGAAAGCGGCAGGTGGACTCTTCACGCTCGTTCGAGGCCGTGAGTAGTTCCCCTGCTGTTCTCGACGCGATTTCGCACCTATGCGTCTCTGGTTTGTGCCCGCAACTACCAGCTTCATGGTGCTTATTCCGTTCGGCTACCGTCTTTCGCTCAGGTTGCTTGGGACTCTTTGGCGCTACCAAGAGAATTATTAAGGACTAAACCTACATCTAGTCGTATTCTCACGTCTAAAGGGCAAATCAGGTAACGCTACTTGTATTCAAGTATTTTAATGAAACTAGCACTTAAACAAAAATAGCGAGCAAACAGTTCAAAGCCACTATTCTCGGCATTAAGTTAATGCTTCGCATAGTGGTCGTAAGTTATATAATGTTGAAGTCACTTGGCGTTTGAGTGGACTTGAGGGTCGGTTGAGAATCGTGAACAACGTGGAAGAGTATCAAAAATAAGGTTTGGACGTCCTATTCGGCAGCGGGTTCCTCAGCGCCGCCTTGTCCACCAACGAGCAGGTCGTCGTTGCTTGTTGACTAAAACACATAGCAGTGTCATACGATGAGCGTAGGATGCAGACGCATACCGTCGGCTCGTGCTTCTCAGGAGCAGCAGCGAAATGCGCAGACTCGGATGGTGGCTCGTCCTTCACCAACGAATCCGCTTCTTCGAAGCGTGGAGGTTCGTCGGTTGTAGTGGTGGATGTTACGGCTTCTCGATGATCTGACGACTGCTCATTCGTGGACGACGGCTCAGAGTCTAAACACAAGCGTTAAAATTTATATAAGCTTAACTAGTCTACTGCTCAAGTGTTCCTACTTAAGCATCTGAGAACGAAGCCTAACAAAAGTGCTCGGGTAGGCGACATAGTCGAACACACTATCCCATGACTCTAAGCTTCTGCTAGGCTGGTACATGTTGCTTTGCTAATGGTGCTTACCATCTTTCAGTGGTATCTCACGCAGGTTGCACGACGGCTGTTGGCTTTCGACAGCAAGTGCTTCGCTGGTGGGCGGCTCGCCGAATTTGTTCTCGGACAGGTTTTCAGCTGCCTGCCTGCTGGCGGCCTCGTCGATGGGTTCAAACCTCGACTGCTTCTTGGGAGGCCCGCTGCGTTCAAAAGGCGAGTGCGATTCGCGCTTTGGGAATGAACCACCGGCCGGTGGGTGCCCAAAGCCGGCATTACCGAAGCCGTCGTTATTGAAGCCTCCAGCGTTCTGCGGCGGTGGTGGACCGGCGGCAAACGGTGGTCGTTGTTGGTATCCGCCTCTCCACGCGGGTGCGTCCGCTCCTCGGTATTCGCCACGAAAGCCGCCGCCCCGTCCGCGGTATCCTCCTCCCCGATCTCCGAAGCCCGGTTGAGGTCCTCCCAGTAGCGGCCCCCTTCCGCCGCGTCCTCCGCGAAAACCTCCGCCGAAGCCGCCACTCGGTTCGGGTCTGCCAAAGCCGCCGCCGCCGCCGCCACCACCAAACCCGGTACTGCCGAAGCCCGCGTTGCCGAATCCGTCGTCGGATCCTTCGACTTGGGCATGTCGCGGTTCTTCGTGGGGTATGCTCTCAGCGTGTGGGCGTGCGAATCCACCTCCGTTGTTGAACGGCGGTCCTTCTCCCGACTCCGAATCACGGCTGAATCGCCTGGGTGGTCCGCCGCCTCGATCCCCTTGGAAGGCGAAGCCTCGGCCGCGACCTCTCCATGACGGCGAATCGTTCCCGAAGCCACCACGTCCACGTCCCCGGCCACGATACCCTCCAAAGCCTTCATCGAAGCTTCGTCGCTGGTCGCCGAATCCACCGCCTAAAGGAAGTCGTACGCGCAGTCCTTAGGATCACGAAATACCTTGTTGCCCAGATGGAGGAGGTGCATTAAACGGTGGTTGGGCCGGGGCACCAAATTGTTGTGGTGGTCGTTGGAAGTTGCCATGCGCCTGATGCCCGCCGGTCTAAACAAGGACTATAGGTATCAAGGTGATTTAACAGATTGTATTACCTGTAGGGGAGCACCCGAAAGCGGATTCTCCGCGACGGGTGGCTGCGTTCCCGGCGGCAGCGGTACGTTCCCGGCTGCCATGCCAGCAGCAGCGGCCGCCGCCAGTGCCGCTTGCTGTTGCATTAGGAGCTGAGGTGGTAGCTGCATACCCGGAGGGAATTGCATGCCTGGCGGTAGCGGGATTCCTGGCGGGAAGCCTGGGATCAACTGCATGCCCGGAGGCAGCATCTGAGGTGCGGGAATTGCCGACGCGTCGGTGGAACCACTGACGCTTGCTTGAGGTACCGATGATTGCACTGAAACCGACCAACATTATGCACACCACCGACATTATAGCACAAACCGGGGAACATATGTGGCGGCATGAACATTGGCATTTGCGCGAACATGGGCTGCGGAGGAAGAATATTGCGTGCTTTCTCGTTGTACTGCCCTAAACTCGGTAGGTTAGCCGTGTCGGGGATGCATGCAGCAACAACCTTGGAGTGCTGGTGGCAGCGACGAGGTGTCAAGCCAGCTTCCAACCAAAAGCGCGTCCAAAGCGTCGGGCAGCTTGCTGTGAGGTATTTGGGACAATCCTCGCTCCGAGTCCCAGTAGTCCATCAGCTTCTCGTCGCTCTTTAACCCCTGTCCAGCGGCCCAGTCCACCTGAGAGGTGTGGCGTAAATAAGAGATTCCTCGTAGCACGCTACGTACCTTTACGGTTTTCTTCATAACTTGAAGATCCTTCGCCAGCTTGTCCATTATCTTGAATGCGGACCGCCGGTCGGTCATAGTGACGTACCCACACGCTCTCGACGGGATTATGTTTACGTGTTCCGGCTCACCGGCGGCATCCTTAACGGCTTCACGGATGTCATTCTCCGTGCAATTTGCTGGAAGCCGGCCGAACCACAGCGTTCGAGAAGCGACTAAAGGATGCATGTGAAGGTGTTGCAGGATGTGAATAGTATTCTCGTAAAGCTTACTCAGCAAATGCTCCTCTTTTGGCTTTGTCGGTAGGCCGAGCTTCTTCCTTTCTTTCTCCCACTTTTCGCGTTCCTTGTCCTTCTCCGGGTTACGACTTCGTTCCCTGTCTTCGCCGTCACGATCCCTGCCCCGATCACCCTCTCTGTCCTTACGCCTGCGTGGCGAGGGACTTCGGGCGCGACGCGAAGAAGGCTCCGCAGCTTCGCTCGCGCGTTGATGGGATCGGTCGCGGTCCTTGTTCGGCCGGTCACGATCTCGGTCCCGCGATCGAGATCTACGTCGAGGGTCGTCACGACGTTGTCGAGGGTCACTACGGTCTGGGCTGCGTGACTTTTCGCGTCTGCGATCGCGTCGATCACGACCGCTTCGGTCGCGTGGGTCTCCACTAGATCCGTTAGACTGAAATGTTAGCGTTCGCTCTGGATTGTTAAACGCGGTATTTGAAAAAAATGCCAAAACATATTGTTGTTTTGAGCTCCTTATGTGTCTAAGTACCTTTGAAAACTGCTGCTGAACGGCGCTACCCAATGTAGGCGGTGGTACCGACGGCGAGAAGGCTGGGAAGCCCGGTGGCGGAACTGCGAAGTTGACGGGCATCGGTGGCGGCACTCCTTGTACTGGACCATTCGAAGAGCGACGATCTGCCCCTCTTCCACTCGTGCCGCGGCTGATGTTGTCCACTTCTTCTCGGACAGAAGGGTCGGCGAGAGCTGCTTGTGCAAGACTGGAAGAAGGTGGATTCAGTCAACATTGGGCAACTGTGACGTACGAAAGTAAGGCTTCCTTCGTTAGGGCCTGCGGCGGCTCCGTTCTTTGCTTCGGTTCATCCTCATCCTCTTCGTCCGAGTATTCGAAGTCTCGAGAAAGGAGGTTCTAAAGATCAAGCTGACCAACGTTGCCCAATCGTAGAAATCACCTTAATGTTGCCCTGTCGACGACTCTCGATTTCCACTTTCTCCGTCACTCGCTCGTTGAGCAGCCTGTGAACCCTGCTAAGCATCTCGTGGTTGTTGCCAAAGGTGCTTGCCCACTCAGCGTCCTGGGCCGATACGATTTCCAGCACCTCTCTTTCACTGAGCTTGTCGCTACCGCTCACATCCTCCGTACTGAGGTTGTACACTTGAGAGGCGGGAGTGGCGGGCTAAAAGGGCAAATATCACGGGCTGTTTTGGCTTTATTATACTACCGGGAGTCAGTATACTTACTCTTAGCTCTAGAGGAGGCGTCCGGGGTACAGGTCCACTGCGCGGAGCATCCATCGGTGGTGTTCGGGGTACCGCTTTTGCTTGTTGACGTCCACCAGCTGGTGGTTGGGCGTCTGCAGCGTATATTGACATGTTGGCCTTTTCTCCCTTGACCTTTTTCTCAACCGCTTCCAAGTCGACTTCTGAAAATTACGGATAAGCCTTTCAGATGCTACGCAGCTTACCGAGGCCCCTCGCACGACAGAACTGCAACCATGGCTCGACCGTTCCCTCGTCGTAAATATGGTTGGATAGCCATAGGTTTAGGACGCGCACGATTTTGAGCTGAAAGGGGATGTTCGCTGCACTGAACCCGTGTGAGGACTTACTCTATCGTCTTGGTCACACACAAGTGCGTTTGCAATGGTGTTGGACATGTTAACGGCGAAGCGTGGCGCGAACACGTCCTTGTGCTTGTACTCCTTCTTTGCTCGGCGGAGGATGGAATCGATGAGGTAGAAGCCGGGCACTTTGTGCTCTGCTCGGCACTAAATCTACCTTTGGATACTTGCAAATACGTTAGCGCGTTACCTTCAGGAGGAACTTCTCGAGGACGAACACGACGTGTTTGTAGTAGCGTATCGCAGTCAGCGCCGCCTTTGTTGCTTCCGTAATCTTCTGCTTGCTTACAGCGCCTTTGTTCTCTTGGATGGACATCAGCTACAAGGACGAACTGCAATAGCAAGAGAAAGCATGCACCTCTCTTACCGATTTGCTGAAGGCCTGAATTACGTCGGAGTCCATTGTGGCGGTTCACGCTGCTTTCGTCGCAGCACCGGAATGGCACCTAAATTTTTAAATATGCGTGCTAGCCACGTTCAACGTCTAGAAGCATAAAAGATGGGTGATACAACGATATTGGTTGCTTTGCGGTACTTGACTCATTCGTACCAGTTGGGCCGCTAAGTACTGGAGAGAGCTAATACGCGTCGCTTGTGAAAATGGGCTGCGCTCCGGTTTACATGGTCATATATTTTGGCCAGTATATGGCTTTAACGCATTGCATTTATGTGCTTAAAATATTCGTATTTTACAAGTATATCAGTAGGAAAATTATTTCGCACCTTGTCAACGTACCTAGGCAATCGCGGCAAGACCCGCGTTGTTCAAAGTCAGCTAAAGGCTCTCAAAAAGTGCACTCCTTGTCTAATTAAATACTTGACGAGAATAGGTTCGCTTGCCATGAGACGTTTCGTTTCTTGAATTGTGTTTCAAGCCACCACGCAGAGAAACGCATACTGAACTGTGTCAAGTCTTAAAATAGCGCCATGCCTGCCCTGGATGTTGAACGGAACGCTCATGCGCTTGACAGGAGAAAAGTTACGGGACTGTACAAACTGCGAAAGATTAACTCATGACGGAAGCATTTTAGCCTCGTAGACAGGGGTGTATCGAAACCAATTTCGAAGGTCGCAAATTTGACTTTTGCGAAAAGCGCCAAAGGGGGTACCAAAGGAAAAAGGAGGAAAATTGGCCAAAAATGCCAATTTCGATATCGAATTTCGAACTTTCTGTGATTTCAATACACCCCTGCTCGTAGGTATCAACAGTCCAAGCTTATGCTACTGGTCTTGATCAGATGCAGTCGTCAAACATGTGGTCATTCTCAAATAAAGTTGACATTGACCAAGAGTAACGTTTTGCGTCGGAAGGCTGGTACTTCTTAGACATGCCACTCTGGGAACATGAATTCTTTTTGAAGTTTTATTGAGGCGAGTTTAGCCAATTTCTTGTTTAGTGAGTTGCTTAATTTATGACCAAACGGTTTTTCTTCGAGGAGGTCAGTGCAGCAAGTGCCCACATGAGGGGCATCGGTGTATCCTCTTCGCTTCAAACGTTGATGGCCCGCCCTTAAATGTAAGCACACGGTTGTTGACACCTTAAAGCGGTTCGCGTGGGTGTGATAAGCGGATTGTCACGGGTTTAACGCGAGCCAGTGGACACCTCACCGTCGCGTCCTCCTAGCAGGCGTGATGGGATCCTTCTGCTGCCCGTACCTCACCGTTTATGACCTCACCGCCGTCGGAGCCCGCTTAACGAATGCTGATAACAATTCGGCCGCTTCGAGCGACCTGATGTTGCCTTCGCATACCATCAAATATGGCCGAATAGGCATGCCAGCTGATTCTATTAACACGTTTCGACCGTCTCCGGGTAGAATTAAAAACACGAGCGTACTCCATACCGTTGCACCACAAAGGGGGCGCCCCAATACTGCTTTCGTCCCTTGCGTCAACGCTCCCTGCTGTGCGACATTAGCAGGTTCTGTACGCCGCACTCCCGGGCGTGATAACTCGAGAACTCGATTACACGACCCTCCAGGGTGCAGGGCATTTTGCTGCATCCGTGTTTTTTTAGTATGCATCCGTTCACGACCTCCCGGATGCGTCCCTTATCAAATTTCATAAACATGATTAGTCACTGGGCCTAATAAAGGTGGCCCTGCTTACTAGTTTGTCTTGCTTCAAGAGCGTGCTGATTTCTGAGTTTGCGGTTGTCGTTACTACGAATTAGATAGTGTGTTTGTAACCAAATGCCGGACGCACAATTGTTGTCCTACTAGCGGCGCGTGCCCTAACGGATTATGCAAACTTTGACTGGATGCCCCCATTTCAAACGCGTTATTGTATCCAATTTAGTGCGATCGAGGACGACCGAAATGTCCTCGAACTGACAGTTTTATACATTTCAAATGCTGAAGTTCAAGACCACGCAGGGAACGCAGGCTGCAGCTCCGTCGGAGACCGCTGACAGGAAGAGTTCTTTTGTGTAAGTGACACCTTTCAGTTCGAATACCGAGACCCCAGCGGCAGGTGTCGGCGTTTTCTTGTCTTCTACCAAACGTTATAGCGAGAACACACCGTTTAGACATGCCCAGAAGGGCCATAGTAATGCAGCTGTTGTCTTTCGAAACGTGAGCATTCCTCTTGCCTGGCCTGCTGAGGAGTATTTTGGCTATCGGAAAGGTTCGTCTCACTGCTCGGAGTGCGTCGTTATGGTAGGCCCTTCAGAGTTTCGAAGCTTTACAGTCCAGATACTGTGGAGGACGTCCGACGGAAGGGAACTGTTCTCGCGCCCCTTTGAGAATGTAGACCGGACCTTCACTGACGTGAACTTCGCAGAGGAGTTCAGATTGTAAGCACAGCACAATCGGCCTGGTTTACATGCGACTTCGTGAAGTTTCAGTGAGAATCAACCGCCAGATTTTTGCATAGAGGCGATCGTGTACTGCCGGAGGACGGACGAAGATGCTGGTGTTAGCGTTGTGCAAGCACTTTCCCGGTCGCTCGGGCGGAGCCTCGGCACTTCGTTGGTAACTTTCCCGGACATTTTTGGTCCTCCAGATTCAGTACAAATGACAAACGTAAAGTTGCAGAAGAAGTACATGCAGTCTACCAACACGATGTCGGCGGCGCACCTCGGACGCGACGAAAACGGCAATGCACGCACTCACTTCTCGCCAGACTACATAGAGAACTACCGCAACCCGGAGAAGATGTGCGCGCTAGGGTCGGCTCGGTTTCGACTCCGAAACGCAACGCTCTCGGGACGAGTTCATTCCTACAATCTGGAAGTACTTCCCCACGGCACGTATCCGGGCATTGGGAAATCACAACTACTGCCTATTTATGGGTGTGTTCTTCAGAAGAATAAGCAAACGATTTTGTCGTCTTAGAATGATGTGTGCCCAGGTGCTCGTGCAACCCACTTCGCTTGGTGCTCCGCTCGGACAAGGAACGATGGACATATTTTTCTCGGACGGCGGCATCCTCCTGAACAACCTACATTGCGTGCTGCAGGTTAGCACCTTCCGGCGTTCTCTCAGAGCACACTTGTGGTTTAGGGAGGATGTATCAAGTGCTACAGATCGGAGCAGATGCTGCAGCACGGCGTCCAGCCGTCCATGTCGCTACCACTTAATGAGGTACATACACTTTTAGGGAGGTTTGGCAACTGGAGCAAACTTTCAGATGACAAAGACGGAGCCGAGTGCCTTCCAGACGGCAATTCGGCTGCGTCTCGTGGACCCAGAAAGCGGGGCAACGAAGACCGCGATGCTGATTGCACCAAGCCATAGCTCTTTTCTTGGATGGAAGAGCGCAATAAACCTTCAGATTATGGATTGTGGTAGGTCATGCTACCAACATGTCTATGTTCGAACATTCGAATTCAGTCATGTGGAACGACTTTGCCAACGCATCCAGAAACCCACATGCCGCCAAGCTGACAACTAGAAGTTCTTCAAGATCACCAAGAATACCAACGAAATACTACCCATCGTCGACGCTGTTAGCTGCGAACGGCAAGCCCATTGCATCCTCGCTGCAAGCAAATGCCTCACCGAGCGTTGTTCGCCGCGAGACTACAACGGAGGGCACCATTCCGAAACGTAACATTCACGAAACAGCTGCGGCTACGGGTCGTAAAAGTCGAATGCCGCTAAAGGGCGTCTTCGAAGTTTCGGTAGTGCCTTACAGTCACGCAGGTCTCTCAGTTGTGCACTTAGGAAGACCACGGGTATATATCGGAAGAGCCAAAGCCGGAGCGTCCGCCAGAACCGAAACCTGACTACGAGGAACCCCGGAGGGTAGAGATGCCTGCAGGTCGCATTTCTCCCCCAACTGCGAAGGTAGCTGAACGCGTGGGCGTGCTTCCCGGACGAAGTGAAAATGTGCCAGCGAACACCTACGTTATTTCTTTGAAAATCGGGCTCGACGAAGACGATTTGAATCGCTATGTTACTGGTTAGTTGCTTTTGATGTAGCAAAATTTCATTGACTTACTGGGGTCCATTGTGCCACAGCGAGCTGTGGCTATGCGCAATCATGGCGGCCGTCCCCGGCCCCTGCCCGAGGTTTGGCATGCATGCATCCAGATACCTTTGACAGGAAACGTGCGGACTGCGCACGTAGAAAGGAGTTGGATTTCGACACTTTTCTTGTCATGCACAGAGCGCATCATGCTAACTCATAGGCTTGCCTGCTATGGCTCTCTGAGCATTAAAGGAGGACACGAGACCTGGTCTGCCTTAAGATAGCTTGTCAAGCAGCATACCGTACGCGCATTACGTTTGGACATCTTTTAAACGCAGTTTAATTTGTAGAAACTGAAATTGCCACACTTAGGCTCCGCGAATAGTAACAAAAGTTTCGGAAGCTCTGACGCCACCTCGGCCGGCACCGACACCATTTCATCTTCGACCACTTCAACGACCAATTCTAGCTCAGGACTGCGGTCCGTACGATACCAGCACTGGGTACGTAACGTCTCCAATCCATAAGCACCACAAATTTAGCCGCAGGAAAGGCCGAGGCCGCCCGAAGCGTCAAACGCTCAGCTACCCCGACGCTATGAAGTAGACTACTCGACAAATCGAGGACAGGCAACCGTTTCCCGAGCGGAAACATGGCACTATGCTTTCAAGTCAGACAATGTGACAAAGCTTTAAATGTGGTCTTAGGCTGTGATTACCTATGAAATTCTTTTACTGATAAACGTGTCTTTCTTAGGATTAACATCGGGTCGAAATGTTTACTTCACTGCTCTAGTAAAAATACAAGTCTCTGATTGAAATCGGTGGCGAATGGAGAACTGGTTAGACGTCGAATAGTACAAGTGTGATGTGAGCTTCACAGAGAGGTAATTTGACCGGAATGGTGTGCTAAACACAAATTGGTTAGCACGCACAAGGGCCAACCGTCCTACCGGCAAGCTAAGTAAGTTCGTCGGCCGGAGGCGCGTCGCGGGAGCGGCTGCCACCTCGCTTCTTCTTGTTGCTATTCGTCACGCTCTAAAGTAGAGGACTTATTCTGCGTCGGATCGCTTTCTCTAGCGGATACCTTATCTGTCGGCGTAGCCTCTTGATCGGCGAACGCAAGACCTGGCGACTTGAGCTCCGCAATACGCATGGAGCGGCGAGGGAAACGCGATTTCGGCGTGTCGACCATCGGCGGAGCGTCAGGGTTCTGAAGCGGTGCCGCTTCCTGACGAGCTTCCTCGATTTTAGACGGATGCAAGCTGACCTCACCAGTTTGTGACGATGACGGCTTTTCAGTTGGTCTAAATACCCGACACGGTAGGGATCCCGTTCTTCTTCTACTTCATACTTCTCGCAAGGGAAAACCTCCGCCCAAATTTTCTTCTGGGGCGACGGCATTGCATCGCGGAGCGCTTCGAAGTCCTCACGCGTGTACGTGGCGAGTGACTTCGAGATCAGTTCAGCCGACAATCCAGCAGAAGTTTGTGTGGCCGAATGAGCAACTGTCACGGGCTTGACGACGCGCACTTCCGGCTCGGGATGGTCGCAATTCGAAGAGCTCTCAGCGGTGGCCTAAGTCGCATTTCTCATAACATGAACTATTCGTTCATGAATACCTCCGAGGCGTCGTATATCTCCGACTCGTCGTCAAAGCACAGCATGCGACGCGCCGGATCTACAGGATTGTCGTTCTCCTGGGCCGAAGAGACGAGCGTTCTGATTGTGGCGATGGTGGTGCTTGGACGTCCAGCAGACGACTCGCTGCCGCCGACCGTCATCTTAGACACGCGGCCCTTGTGCGGCGTGTTGATGCGGAAGTCAGTGACGCTGGTGGCCGGAACGAAGCTCTCCTCGGACGCTTGCGGTGCCGGCGTCGACTGAATGCATCTTTATTTTCCTGTAGCGCTACGACAATTACTCACCAGGGATTTGAAAACGGGCGGCTTAACACCGGGACGGATTGGCTTTGCAATATTACGCCCAAGACGGATAGTGCTTCCGCCAGTGGCGATGCTCTTCCCGTACGTGGGTGCAATGCTCAGCCTGCCGGTCGTGTCGGTGCCCATGCTGGAGCTGGACGCGACGTTTCGCATTGGTGTTGAAGGAGGCGAAAAGTCCTCGTTCTCTTCCATTTTGATCGGCGGAGGAGAGCCGCTTTCGACGGGTTCGCCGTCTTGAAGGCCGGATGCCGGAGATAGCGTAGACTGCAACTCAGGTAAGGACTCGGTCTGCGGCTCAGTGAAAATCGCATGGCTGTCGTCGTCGTCGAAGAAAGCAGCTTCCTCTTGTCGTTCGCTCAGCGGCGTCGGAGGTTTGACGAGCTTGACACTCTTTCTCGACAGATCACTAAGTCGGTTGTGTGACACTGAAGTCAGGGGGAAACCTACTTGTATATGCGCTTCGCGTCTTGCATACGCTTGACCCTGTCCGCTGGTGTTAGCATCACAGCCTTCTTCACGCCACTTCCACCTTGCTCGGGAATCGAGTTCTTCATAGGCGTTTGTCTAAACGGGCGGCTTAACTTGCTAGATTGAAAACGCGCAGTACTAATAATCGTCCTTCAAATTATGAGGCATTTCACTTCTTTCTACATTCCTGAGAACTGCTTAAAAATAACTTACCGAGGATGAACCATTCCGTAGGACGCTTTGTAAGGTGTGGAATCAACCCCAAGAGAAAAATTTAAAGCTCCTTCTCCAGTCGCCTCTCGCGCAAACAGTCGCGTCGAGTTCCGCGTGCGAAAAAGATCACTACATGGATAGCGAGAAAGCTTATTGTTTCATTGATAAACCTGCTCATTGCAATAGGCGCGCTCCGGCTAAACATTTTAAGGCGAGCGGATGGTGTTCAGCGCTTTTGTCCTAGCGGCAGGAGCGCCGCACCGACCCGCTAGCGCATCACTGCAATGACGCTTTCCCTAGAATCAGTGACTGGTCGTATCACCCGACGGTTGTGCTTCTCAGCAATAGACCAGCATTTCTATGGCGCTGGGCGGTTGAAGGTTCAGCGGTTAGTCGGCATCGACGGCGAACGGTGCTTCAATACATTTTGAAATTTGACGTTTAGTACGGTACCGGCCAAAACATATTAGGATCCTGCACTGTGTTTGGCTACAGCTTAATGGCTACTACAACGTGAGAGCATGCAGTAGTACTCTTATTCATCCTCTGCTAACGCAAAACTTGGCTAAGCCCGAAAAGTTACAGCAAGACTGCGTTCTATGTACCCCGTTTAAAATGGTAACCGTTTGCTACTACTCTCCTCCAACTTTGTGAGACTACTACAGGATGCTCTCGCAGTATTCTTAGTGGCTAAACCGACCGGAGCTCACAAGTGGCCTAGGCATACAGGCTACAACAATGCTTTGCTTAGACGCATGCGCAAGAAATCTTACAGCATCTGATGCTACGACACATAAAGCAGAATAAAATTTGAGCGAAATGTAACATGGCAACGACGAGAAGTGAGTGACGTGTGCATTGATGTGGAGCGTTAATTTTCTTCGACCGATTTGCCCACCGTCATCGTCTGGTCGCGCTCCTTCGCCAACTGAGCCTCATTGCGCGCGATGAGCTCCTCGAAGGACACCTGGTTGCCGGCAAAGCGGATGCGAGACTCGTAGAAGGCGCGCACCAGATGCGGGAAGCGCTCCGCGACGACCATCGTAGGCACCATCTCGCACGTGCCGTCCTCGTAGCGCACGCCCGCGATGAACGGCTGACCCTCATCCATCTAAAATACTAGATATGCTTGAAAACACAAGACACTGCCTTTGCTAAGCATGTTTCTTCGACAAAATAGACACAACTCTCAGATGTTCCATAAACTGCAAAAATACAAAGTGAATGACGATGGGCCGCCCCTTACTTGAAGGGAGAGGGAAGAAGTGTATGAGCTTATATCAGTCCGTGAATATGAAATGCGTACTTGTTTTGGCGCTACGCTGAACAGAAGTTTCAGTCACTAACCTTGACGCCGAGAATCTCCACGACTCGAAGGCCCTGCTCCACGCGGTAGACACGATCTTTTTCCATTAAACGATGTCTAAACCAGAATAAATCAGCTTCAGTAAACGGCGCCGAAGGACACGGTTTTGCAAAAATTCGTTTGCGAAGAAGAAGAGAAACTTCAGCGCTGAATGCGCAGCGTCGCAGGCTAGCTCAGCACGCCAACTGGCGAACATTTTGAAATGGGCGACTGTTCGCACCGCCCGCCATTGGGAATGGCCAAAACGTGTAAAGTTCCGGTAAGATGCTTCACTTGCCGCTTTGAAGAAGTTATCTTATCTGCTTATTTTCTTCACCGCAAAATTTTGAGGAGCTCATCGAGCTTTTTCTTTTCCAAATAACAGCGTTGCTGGCTCTATATGGGGGGGGAGCCGCTAGTGCAGGAAGATTTATGGGGCTTCCTGCTACAGGAGCACTCTGGAACCTAGGTGTAGAGGTCGGCACCCGTACCGTACCGTACAGCCGTTCTGACGGTACAGCTGTACGGTACGGGGGGGGGGGGGGTTTAGTACGGTACTGCTGTACGGTACGGCAAGGGGTCAGTACGGCTGCCGTACTGGAAACATTAAAATCCGTATTGAAAGCCGAATTATCGGCAAAAAAAACCTTCAAAATGGTTACTGCTTCTATCGATATTTTGATAATGTACGTTTGTATACCTTGACAGTCTTATAAAAGAGGTAATCCATGGAGGAAATAATTGAAAATTAGTCCAAAGATACGGTTAAGCAACGGATTAGGCTTACGCTTAGGCTTATTTTAGCCTTTGCTACCGACTTAGTACGGCTCTTTAGTACGGGCCGTACTGAGTACGGTACGGCTGTACGGTACGGGGGGGGGGGTCGAGTACGGTACGGCTGTACGGTACGGGCGGGGTTTGCCGACCTTTACCTAGGTGCATGCCCGTTGACGTTGCTACCGCGGCACTGCGCTGCAGTTTTGTTTCGTCTCCGTAGACGCATGTCTTCAGATACTGATTCATGAAACGCTAAATGCAGGTTAAAATAATTTCGATCGCTTGCTCCGTAAGCAGGAGCACGATGATCGACACCTTTCTCCACGCTCAGTAGTAATTAGTAGAGACGTGAAACTGTAGGTTTGATCGATTTCATTGACTCCCTATGATTGCAGTTCACGCTTTCGCCGATTACCCATCGCGCGTCTTAGTGACCGGAAATGACACTATAGTACGTCCATGCCGGAAAATACTTTATGTGGCGGAAGCAAACGTGCAATTGACGCAATGTGGTCTGGGATATAATGGGTGGGACCAACAAATAACACGTAATATGGAAACCCTGTGGCAAGCAAACAACGATCAAACGGAATAGTGAACAGAAGGCCCTTCAAGGCATAGGCATAGCGTCGTGCCTGTAGCGGGCGGAGCGCGGATCCGGGCACTCTCCAGTGATTAGTGCCTGTAAGCGCAAGACGTTATTGAGTGATTGTATACGGAACGTACCTCGATGACCCACTCGGTTCCGACCGTCGTAGCGCTTGCACTTGTCTCTGCAGCCAGAAGGATCTCCCATTCGCAGGACGAATCGGTCAGGACAATATCGATGCCAGCTGAACGAGGAAGTTACTGCACTCAAGGCGATTGTGAGTTTGGAAGGAGTGAGTTAGGAAAACTATATCTTTTCACGGAACGATAAGCTCTATTTATTACCAGCGGTAATCCACTCCGCCAGCTCGCTTTCGCCTTCAGGCACCTTCTCGTAGCGAATGACTTTAGCGCCCAAGTTAGCGACGATAGACGACCAAAACGAGACGAAATCCTCGTTGGGCAGTTCGGTGTTCTCGCTCGTGTATACCCAAATCTTCTTGCCCTTCATGAGCTTGCCTTTTAAGGGCTTCCTAAATGTCGTAAGTAAACGAGGTGTTCCTTTCAAACAACTCACCATGCGAACTCTTGAAGTTGACCGTCGGGGCCGAGAGCCTCGCCAGCGGGGAGCTCATACTTCGTTTCGTCGAGAATGCTTCCCTAAATAATTCGCTACCGTTTTGCAGGTTCGCCCCGGCCAGCGTACCTGCTCCATACTCTCCTTGATCCAATTGACGTGTACGCACTGTACGGAAAGCGACAGCGCCATGAGGTACGTGCGGGTGCGGGAAAAGGTGTCTGCGATAAGGAAACCAAGCTCTTTGCCAAAGTCCTACAACCACAGACATTAAGTAAATACGGTTGCGCAAGTATGTACCTGGACTTTGTTGTAAAGTGTCCCGCCGCTCAGCTCAATGAGTCCGCGGATGTCTCCTTTGGTGAACCGAGGTTGCCCTACAACTGACGTATGAACGTTCAATCAGAAATCAAACGGATCAGCATGCCTAGCATCCGCGGCGTACCTCTATGGCAAGTGGAGCATGAGACGACGAACTTCCTGTTGTTGAAAACTCTATACGGTGGAATAGCAACAGGGCAGCTACCAGTGATGAGCGCCTGCAAAATACAGGTCTGTTACATGTGGAACAAGGACAAACTCTACCTCAACGAGCGAGTCGCTGTCCGACACGTCGACGTCCTCGCTACCGCTCGCAGTCATGACGGCAGGGTCGCACGAATTGTCTTCAAGCGGAGAATCCACGCTTCCTAAAGAAGTCAGTAGTCATGCCGCTGGCCCTAAAGGTATACAGTACCGACTTCGAACCACTGTCGCAGTTCGTCATCCGCCGAAGGGGCCTGCTCGTCCCGTACCACTTCAGCACCCAAGTCAGCAATGATTGGTGACCACTGCTCAGCGTAATCGACGTCAGACGGCTCAGAGCCATCCTTCCAGTCAATCCGTACTTTCTTTCCGGCCATGAGGGTTGAATCGAAAGGCTGACTAAACTCGTCATAAAGTGCAACCTTTCATGAAACCGCTAGTCTGACGACAAGCCAAGCGTGCAACTAACCGTTCAAACTCGCGGTGCGTGCCGTCTGGAGCAATAACCTTTCCAGCCGGAAGCAGGTAGCCAATGAAATTGAGCAAAGTGGCCTAAACGGTGCAAAAATTAGCGAGCCTGGCGATAGCAGTCGTCTGGTTTGAGTCATCCGCGCGCGCACCTCTTCATGATTGGGCGCCTCTTCTTGTGCCGCTGCAGTAGATTCTAGCGAGTCCTTGCGGCTCAGGTGAGAGGTGGTCGGCATTCAATCTTCCGGCTTCTTTTCGAAGTCGATTGACTTCTCGTCTTCATGCTGATCAAGGGACCGACCAGAAGCAGTTATCACAGGGACGTTTTCAATGTCGGTAACCGCATTCTTCTCGCCTGCCTCAGTTCCAGCTGAATACGCCCAGCGTTAGAACGTGGTGGCTTTTGCTGTTAGTCCTTACATGTGCTGTCTGCAACGGTCGAACCAGTCAGCTCATCGAGCTTCTCCTCATTAACAGGAGTCTCGTTGAGGATATCACGAGAGGTTGAGGCCAGCTGGGTCTTGTCGAGGTCTTCCTTCTTGCCCGTAGACGGGCGACTGCCGCCGCGCGCCAAAGGGATTGTCGTTCTCAGTGCTTTCGGCAGCTCAGCGACACTATGGTTGAAAGCAGCACGACTGCGGTGACTGGTACGGGACTCGAGCACAATGTTCGCTGTAAGTAATGGGCAATGTACCGACTTGAGCGATACAAGCAACATACATTCCTTGACGAGCGGCATAGCCGTCTCCTTCAGCTTAAGAGCGTCTGCATCCTGCTTGCGGAAGTAGAACTGAATCCAGAGCACGCTAAAAATTACGTACAGCTTGTGCGTACAGGTCGGAGACTCACGTGATCTCTTCGCCGGTGCCCGTGTCGCGCGCCTTGAACGTGCCTTCCTTCCACTCATCTGCGTTCTTGCTGTCCGGCACGGCAACCACTTCGATCTCGCGACCGATCGAATACGGACTGAGGTCGTCCGGCGATGGCGAGATCATAGTCTGCAACCATTCGCTTATTAAGTAAGTCGTCAGCTTCGCGACAACGTACAATCACGCCCGGAAGAAGCTTGGAGAGAGGGAAGACGCCATTCTTGGTTGAGTCCGTCATCACTGAACTCCACAGTGAATTCATGTTCCTTTTCGCAAGGCGCTTTCAAAGAAGATAAAGACCTACCTGCATATGATAGCAGGGTAGAAGGCCTGTGCGTACTGACCAAACACCCGTGCACCACGGGGGATCATGCAGTGTTCCTGGTCGGGATGGTCTACGTTGAGTTGCTCGTCGGCACTGAGTTCCTCCGGAACGTCCATCGTCTTCTTAGTGACCGGCGTACCCGATAGAACAGGAACGCGAGCCCGCGTAGCACCGCGACGTACGCTCGAGGTTGCCTGCTGGTCGCTCTCAGGTTTGCTCTTGCGTTTCTCAGACACTTGACCGCAGCACTCTTCTTCTCCGAAGCCGGCTGACCAAAAGATTTTTCAGCGGGCGGAGGAGTGGAGACTAGTGGACTAATTGCGGCTGGAAGGTCCTCGGCTTGTCGCACAGAAGCAGTCTTCTGAGGCTTGGAACTAAATATGCCGTGGAACGATGTTCAGGATGGACTTTCTAACCTGCCAGATCTGGGCGTAGAGGTGTTCCGCAAGTTGCCCGGAGACTGCATCTGGACTTGCACCTTCGTGAAGCCAACGGTCGACGGTGCATTCTGATCCTTCTTGCTCTGGGCATCATTAACGACAACCTCATTGTCAGCCTCGGTTACCAGCGCCAAAACCGGTGGCTCGTCGTGCATGTCCTCCACTTTTGCGGGTTGAGAATCCTTCTTGTTTCGGCGTTGCCGCTTTAGCGGTGGATGGACATCGGTGCCCGGCGGATGCATGCCAGCAGCAGTGCCGCGCTTCTTGGTTGTAGTCGGTGTGGGCAGCTGCTCAACTTTGTTAATGTTATCAGTTGCGCCCATTGTTTACCGCATAACGACAGCCGGGTACAAGCCTTTCGCATACTGTCCGAACACCCGCGCACCAGACGGAATCTGTTCTTGATCCTTGTCCGGATGGTCTGCGTGTAGTTGCTCAGCAGCGCTGAGCTCCGGCGGCATCTTCTGCTTCTTGTTCACAGCAGGTGTGTCGCCTTCAGCGGAACCGGAAACGTGCGACTGCTGACGGAAACGAGGTCCTGTGGAAGATGAAGGGCTGTCCACCTGCATGGCCTCGCCTTCGTCCACTGAGGCTTCGGCAGACAAAGCTTGTTTGGCGGTCGTCCTTGGCTTTCTGAACGCATTCTACTGTGATATTCAATTTGCCTTACGTGAACACACCAAATGCGAGGCGTGGAGACGATGGCCGATGCAGCACCAGCTCTGGTCACGTCGGTTGTAGGCGCCGACGAACTGCCGCTAGTCGACTGCTTTTGCTCGCACGGTTGCGTAGCGACGATGCTTGTCAGCTGATCGGCACTACCGTCGACGTTCTCCTGCTGATGGACGTGGTCCTCGTCTGCCGGGTCTGGTGCATCGGACATTACCGCACTAGCAAGCATCTTGCCTAAAACGAGAGTAACACTCGAGATCTCTTGTCAACAGCACCGACACCAACTGCACGAAAGGCTACCTTGAATCCACGAAGACGATGACGCATCATCCTGCATCGCAGATGCGTGACTGGTAGTCGGCTCCTCCACTGATGCAGTAGCGTCAGTCTTTGGTACGGACTTTTGACCAATGCCGTTTATGATGTCGAAGGCGGCCTCGTACGCATCTTTCAGATCACTCTCTGCGTTCGTCGGAATCTAAAACAACTGAGGTTGTCGCAACATTTGCGAATAAGATTGATGTGGACCTTGTTGTCGAACGGGGAGAACGCCTTGAGCTCCGCTTTGAACGTCTTTGGCTTGGGTGCCAGCGGCAGATAGTTGAAGGTGGCCTTGGCCTTCGCCTTGTAGACGTTCTTAATCTAAGGCCAGGCGCTGAGCATGGAATCACAACATTTCCTTACCAGCGACGGCCATGGCACGCTCCCTTTGTACGTGGCAAGCACGATTTCGCCTGGTTTGACGTGATCCGGAAGCTTTTTTGCTAAATGATTACTGCCGAGGTAAGGACATTATGAAAGACATACCTCGTCGTCGCATTTTCTTACTCATGGTGCACACACTGAGAGTCTAGTGGTTCTTTCCAAGGGGTTTCTTGCGCGCTAAATGAGCGAGAGCGGATCGGGAAAACGAAACGCCAAAAGAATTTACGCGCCATTGTGTTGTAAGGTAAGATATAAGCCTGCTAAGGCAGTTCAATCAATCCGATACTAAGGGGTTTAAAAGATTACTGCTGGAAATGACGGAGGGAGACCAGCGACGAAAAAATCTTATAATAGACAAAAGTAGGCTTGCTACATCTTTGCTTACTCGGAGACGTGTTACAATTGAGAAGCGTTCACACTAGCATACTTCGGACTTTACTCATCCGAGCAGGAACAGTCAGTCAGTGTCTTAGTAAAGGCACGCGACATCAAACTTTCGTGCTTTAGGTGTAGTCTTCTTGCATTAGCTGGGGGTCTACCTCGAAGCGTAACAGTAGAAAGAACTTTTCTGAACGAAGCATTCTGCAGTCAACAGACTTTGAAAACCTTCACTTGCCATTGTGCAAATGTGAATACCGCTGCGCTGAATCAAGAACCTCCTCTGTTCTCATCAGGCATGTGTGTATGTCGGTTCCACGCGCTTGGTCATTCACTACGGAACATGCGCTACCGACGGCCACGCTGGTTTCCCTGCGTCCTTGCTCCGTGTGGACAATGATTACGTGACCCGCGGAAGCACTTATGGCCTTGCTTGTCCGCTTCCGGCTGTCCACTTTGTCTCTGGAAAGCGCTTGACACCGGGATGACTGCTGCTGCTCGCGATGGCGCACTCTTGCAACTGCATCTTTCCAGCCAGCCGCCGCCGCCGCCTTTGCTTGTTAGTGGAAAAAGCCGCCGGCACGCATCGATCGCATTGCTGCAGCAATTCCCAGCTTGGGCTCTTCAGAGCTTATTGATCCACTCGCATCCGGAGGTCGGATGTAATATGCCTGGGAATGCATTTCGAGAAGTTCATGGGCCACCTTGATGTATCAGTTTCATGGACATTCTTACTGGCCTGAGTAACATGTTTACCGACACGGCGCGTAACCGAATTCCGCGCATGCATTTGCGTTTGTACTTCATTCGTGCCGCTCTCAGGGGAAATGCGTTTCATTTGACCTGATCAAGGTAACCAAGAAAGTGGGTTTGGCGTTGCAAGTCCAAAATATCCGTCACAGATAGCCTTCAGCCTAGTACACAGACGGCCATTGACACTGGTTCACTGGAATACCGCATTTGAGATTGACACATCTTAAATTGTACCGAGACTTATTGGTCTTACGTGTTAGTCCTATCCCTGCAAGCAGGTTCTTCAGCAGCAGTCTTTAGACAGTGGAGGGCCGTGGACCGCCGGCAATAGCCCGACCATGTGGCCGCCACCACACGAAGACCCAGGTGCGGTAGCGGTCACCTCTAATGGCGCCGACCTACACGATGGCCTGGAACATGAGCAACAGTCGCTCATCGACGAAATGCGTAAGTAGTCATTCGGAAGCTTAACTAAGAGTGGCCTAAATATAGCAGAGCTTGGATAACCCGTTCGGATCTTGTAACTACGGCCAAAAGCCTGTAATCTTTGCTGCCAGGGTCGCGTCTGTTGCACGTACGCGTGACGTCCAAGTTTAGCAGGAAGAAAGCTTTGTCCTAACGCCGTATTGGGGAGCTGTCTTAAACCAATGATCTGGGCATTTTTGCTGTATTCTCTCTTCCAAGGTCCGTTCGAATATGCGAAAAGGACGAGTGTGTAAATTGTGAAAGCATCCACAGGGTTCTGTCGCAATTTAGGACAGCAAGATTTCGACTCCATCCGCTTCGCAACGTATCGGACGGGATGCAAGTTGCGGTTCATCCAGAAGAAGACGAATGGTATCATTTCTTACCTACGAAATATTGTCGCAACGTCTAATTTAGTGCATTTGGTCGACATCTGGAACATGATCGAGTCGTTCCGGGAAAACGGCCTTAACGCGATGCCCATGAACTCGCACCTGAAAACGTCTCGATTGGAATTGCTGCTGACAAGCGTATTCCACAACCTCAACAAAAGGCTACCGACGTCGCAACAAATCGACACTGACCGCTCAATCTCCATGCTGCTGAGTTTTCTCCTGGGTGCCTACGACAAGTAATCGACTACATCTGTCGATAAAATAATAATTCTTCCACTCTAGGCAACACCTTGGGCGGATTTCGGTCTTTGCCGTGAAGGTTGCGCTAGCCACGCTTTGCGCAGGCAAACTCGCCGACAAACTAAGATGTAAGAGTCCCTCACACTAGAGGATATCGTTGGACCCGTTCTTTTGCAGATGTATTCTCACAGATCTCCAACTCGTCCGGCTTCATGGAGTACGAGAGATTTGCGGAGTACCTTCAGCAAGTGCTTGCGCTACCGTCTGCCGTCTTCGAGGCTCCGACGTTCGGCTTCTCGGAGGCAGCATTATCACAATGCTTTAAAAAGGTATTGTGCGGACTCATAGCTATCTTAAATTGTGAGCGTAGAGAAATTAATTAGGATATGGGCGCCAGAACCATACTTGTGAAATGCCAAATAGCTCAAAAGTGTATACTCTAGGCATCCGCAGGCTTTCGTAGGGCGACACTAGCAACCGTGTTCACTAGAACTAGCGCGAAGCGTTGGACGTCTTAGCACCATGCGGTTTAGGGAGACCAAGTCAACCTAAATCAATTCCTCGACGTCATAATGGGTGAATCATGTCCGCCGTGCCTCATGTGGTTGCCTTTGCTTCACCGTCTTGCCTCTGTCGAACACGTTTATCATCCCGTCGTCTGCGACGCGTGTCAGGTATGCTACATCCTATGGTTTAGCATTTACTCTGAAAGTCCGCTTGTTTAGGCGCCTTCGCTTTTCGGCTTTCGCTACAAATGTCAGAGGTGCACGAACTACCAGTTGTGCCAGTCGTGCTTCTGGCGAGGACGCACTAGTGGCTCCCACTCCAATGAGCACGAAATGAAGGAGTACTCTAGCTATGTAAGCGTCGGTAGCGCAACTTGTAAGAGACTCGACAAGACTTTAGAAGTCGCCGACAAAGCAGATCGCACATTCCATACAGAAGTCCCTGCAGTGCATGCCCGTGCAGCTGCACAAACCGCACAAGGACTTTACGGTCAAACAACAGAGGCCCCTGGATCTCGCGAATATCGTCCCCGCATTTCGTCCAAATCACAGGTACCCTCCTTAAGATTCATCTGCACATGCAAAAAACTGCAAGACCCACCAAGTCTTTCTAGGCCATCCTCGGAGCCTATTGCTGACTGGACGTCGCAGTTGCTGCCCGGGCAGTACGGCAACGGCAACGAAATGGACGACGAGCATAGGCTCATAGCGAGATACGCGGCGAAGCTTGCCGGACGTACAGTGGTAAGCAATTGCAACTGTTGTGCGTACCACCCGTTTGAGTATGCAATACTCTAGCAGGAATGTTTAGTACCCGTCTACGCATCACTTGGCAGGCGTTGACGGCTACCGAGAAAGCCTCGACGAGCGACGCATGATAGCGCAGCTGGAGGAAGAGAACAACGAGCTTCTGCGGGAGATGAGCGCGTTGGAGCAGCAACAGGTGAGCTGCTGCGATAATCCTTCAGTATCCAGTTTCGAAGGACCGATTCGCTGAAGATCGCCCCATTAAAAGCTAACTTTAGCAGACCCTGACTGACAGCAACGGTCAGCTTAACGGCCTTCGGGAGAGAACGGTGGAGCTGGAGGTGAAGATGAGGGAGAAGCAACAGACGCGACGACAACTGATGCAACAGCTAGAAACACTAATGTCGCAGCTCAACGTACGTTAGTTAGAATTCTCGCTATTTACGCAAGTGCAGGTAAACAAACAGCGAAACGTTTAGACAACGTCCATGGGTACCCAGCAACACGCGCTGTCGTTGAGTCACTTGCCGGAACCGTTGCACGGCGTCGGCAGTATGGTCAGCAACGCGTTCCGTGACGGAAGTATGGGCTACTCTGCAGCTGCACGCGCCGGAAGTATGCCTGCGTTCCAGCAGTTGCAGGTTTGTTCAGCGTGTGGTATGCCTAGCAGGGGTTACGACGTGTGTTTCCAGCTTTAATTTGTTTGATGCTGCAAGGCACCGGGAGAGTTTATACATCTTTCTACGAACAAGTTGTTTTTACAAAAAAAGCCTTCAGTGCTACAAAACAGTTGGCTTTTCGGTCAAATTTGTGTGGCAGACAGCGTCTGATAACTAGCTTGTCCGATGACAAAAACTGGCGGTTCATGTATTTCAGCATCTATCTCTGCAGCAGTGACTATGTTGCGATTCATGAAACCTTGTATTCAGGGTGACTTATTAAACGCTGCAGACTCGATAACGACGAACATGGGAACGTTAGTCCAAGAGCTGAATGAAGGTAAGCTAAATGCGTGGCCACATCATCTAGACTTAGCGTTTAACTAGCACCTTCGTAACAAGTTCAACGTATTCTGTTTAGCCGCGGATGATGAGAGTCCCATTGGAATGAACGGCAACGGACATGGCTATTGAGAATACAGCGCCATCCGCGCAGTCTATCGGTGCTTCCTTCGCTCAATTTCGATCCACACTTGCAAATGGCCTTGCAGTGACGTGCCGCTAACCCCTAGTGCCAAAAGTACAAGTTGAAATTCGGATGTTGGGGATGAATATCGAAAAATTCTAAGTAAACCTATCAACTGTACTTGTTAGTTATATGCCTAACGCTAGCTGAGGACAAAGTAGCACTTAAGCCTGCGGTCCAAATTCTTTTAAGAGTCACAGAGATCGCGAACGCAACGGAAATCGCACAGACCAAACAGGCCATACACCACGCACGACATTACAAAGGCAGCGCGACGCCCGAAGAGAGGCGAGTGTCCGCAAGGGCCACATGCCGAGAGGTGGAGAGGCTACGGCTGCACTGGTCGTGTGGCGTAGGAGAATGAACGTGGAGATAAATGAGGGTTATCTGGGTGTGCGAAAAAGAATTTAGTTACGCCCAAGGACAATAGAAAAGGTCTAGAAATCGAGTCGGAAAAATAGATGATACAGGAGTAAGCGGGAACAGAGATAAGTTAGGGGGAGGGAGACACCAGGAGAAGTAGACGACGTTTACGCGAACGAGTGTCCAAGGACGAATCGTGCGCGGCTTAGGCGTTGTGGCGGTAGCGAGCGTTGTTGGTGTCGGGCAGTTCGCCAGTAATCAGGGCCTAGAACAGTCAACCGGGTAATGGTGTTCCGATCGACGACCGAACGTACCTCGATGACCCACTCGCTGCCGACCACCTCACCGCTCTCGCTGGCTTCCATGGCCTCGACGATTAGCGACTCGCAGGACGGGTCCGTGAGAATGATGTCGATGCCGCCTAAAGCAGCCATACATATGAGGAAGCGGATTACGCACGCTGTGGAAAACCAGACCCTAATATCTTACCGTTAGAGATCCACTGTACCAGATCGAGGTCGTTCTGGGGCACGTCGTCGTCGCGGACCACTTCAGCACCAGCAGCAGTGATGATCGGCGACCAAAGCTGGACGAAGCCGACCACCGGCGGGTCCGAGCTGTTCTTCGAGTGGATCCACACCTTCTTGCCAGCCATGAGCTGACCCTTCTGGGGCTTCCTAAAACGTTCGGATGAAGGGTCATATGAGAAAGAGTAGTCGACGAAGAACCAAACTGACCATTCGTACTCGTGGATGGTGCCGTCAGGACCGAGAGCCTGACCAGCCGCAAGCATATAATCCTTGAAGTCCACGAACGCGTCCTAAACATGTCGAGATGAGATGAGGGACGTTTTTCTGGCACGCTCACCTGCTCGATGCACTCGGTGATCCAGGTGTGATGCACGCACGGCACGGACAGCGACAAGGCCGAGAGGTACTTGTGAGTGCGGTAGTGGGTGTCGGCGATGAGGTAGGCCTCGTCGTGCTCACCAAGGCCCTACAAGATGGCGGTAGATATTCGTCGAGGAAGTTTGATCGGTGCACGCTAAAGCCATACCTTGAAGTCGTCGATGACAGTGCCACCGCGCTGCTCGATGAGGGTGCGAAACTCTCGCTTGTTGAACTGAGGTTGACCTTAAAAGTGTCTTTCATGGCAACGATCGCAGCAAGAAGGCTTACCAGCGCGGTTGGTGCGAGTGGCGGAGGTGAGGACGAACTTGCGATTCTGGAAGATCGCCTGCGGCACCTTCTGTGCCTCGGTCTCGGGTTCCTCGTCTTCAGTGGCGTTCTTCTGAGCCACGTGAGTGGGCACCTGGGCGACCTTGGCGCTCTTCGCCGGAGTAGTGGCCGACGACTTGCGACCGCCACGGCTGCCTCGACCACGCTTCGAGGAAGCGGGTTCCTCCTCCTGAGCAGTGTCCTGCGGTTGGGTGGTGTCCATCGATTCCTGGGTGGTATCCACGGCGGCTTCCGGTGCCTCGCTGTCTTGCGGCTGCTCGTCGGCTGTGGGCTCCGATTTGCGGCTACCACGGGCGCGGCCCGCGCTGCGCGGTGTGCGACCCTTTGCCGGCGTGACGCTGGTCGGAGTGGTCTGCTCGTCGAGGTCCTCCGGGAACTTAACCGCCTTCTTATCAGCGTCGCCCGAGAAGATGGACGGCTTAACACGGTTGCCACGCGTGGACGATCGACGGGCACTTGCGATCGGCACTGACGGGCCTTAAAATTGCGAATTTATTAACGGTGCTGCAAGCGCTACGATGAATAAGCCGTGGTACTTACCAGCGTTCTCGGGAGTCTTCATGCCGTCGCCACTCGAGGGAGACAACACTGGAGACTTCTGGTCCTGCTCGGCGTCGTCAGCGTCTGCAGCAGTGTCAACCGACGACTGGGTCTTGTCGAGGTCTTCCTTCTTGGCCGTGGACTGGCGACCGCGGCGGGCCATAGGGGCCGTCGTAACCGGAGTCTTCGGAGTGTCAGCGGAACTCTGGGAACTCTGGTTGAGTGCAGCACGGCTGCGCCGACTGCTCTTAGGCTCGAGCACGATATTCGCTAGAATAATTGTCACTCGTTGACGCGCTCGAAAAAGACGACCAACTTACATTCCTTGACCAGCGGCGTATCCGTCTCCTTCAGCTTAAGAGCGTCTGCATCCTGCTTGCGGAAGTAGAACTGAGTCCAGACCACGCTAAAAAGGCACGTACACCTTGAGCTAGACATGTATGACTCACGTGCTCTCTTCGCCGGTCTCCGTGTCGCGCACCTTGAACTTTCCCTCCTTCCACTCCTCTCCGTTCTTGCTGTCCGGCACGGCAACCACTTCGATCTCACGTCCAACTACATTTGGACTGAGGTCGTCCGGTGATGGCGAGATCATAGTCTGCAATCATTCGCTCATTAAGTAAGTCCGCTTCGCGAAAACGTACAATCACGCCAGGAAGAAGCTTGGAGAGGGGGAAGACGCCGTTCTTCGGCACGGCCTTGGTGAGGCCATCCTCGATGAAGTAGATTGAGTAGCGGTTGAGTCCGTCAGCACTGAACTCCACAATAAATTCGTACAATTTGCAAAGAGCTGTCCAGTAAGATAAAGGTTTACCCGCAAATGATAGCAGGGTATAAGGCCTGTGCGTACTGGCCGAAGACACGCGCGCCACGAGGGATCATGCTATGCTCCTCGTCGGGATGATCGACGTTGAGTTGATCTTCGGCACTGAGCTCCTCCGGAACGTCCATCTTCTTCTTAGTCAACGGGGTACCGCCGACTGCGGGATCGGCGGCACGCGACTTGGTGGAACGACGGCTTGTCGGTGTGGACTGAGAGCCACCCACTGATTTACCCTCATACTCGTCCGCCGACAAGACGCTCGGTGTGCCGCTCTCGGAGACCTTGGACTTCCTACACGAGCATCCCTATATGCATTGTCCGACAAGGCAGCGTATACCTGGAACGAGGGGTGCCGACTGTGGAAGAACGAGCCGCAGTTCCTTTCTTGGTTGAAGCCGGAGAACTGATGGTCTTATCAGCAGACTGAGTACTGAGACTGACGCTGGAGAGAGTCACTTTGCCGGCCGTCTGAAGCTATCTTTATTTTTTTGGCAGGAAAAGCGATTACATACCAGTGGGCTCATAGGAGTTGTAGAGGCCTCACCGCGTCGCTCGGAAGCAATTCTCTCAGTGTGCGCATACTTGGAGCTGAACATGCGAATGTAATCGGATGACTTATGGTCCAGCCACTTACGTTCCGGTCTTAGGCGTCACAGAGAAACGGATATCGCCCGGCGACTGCTTCTGCACCTGCACCTGAGTGGAGCCGATGTTTGCCATCGGATTCGGGTGTTCGTTGGCGTTATTATGGAAGTCGTACGGGTCCACCTCAGCATTCGGCTCCGCCTTCTTCGCTGGAGATTTGGTCCTCGGAGTCGGAGTCTTGCCAGTTGGCTTGAGGTCGAGGTCCTCCACCTTGAGAGGAGTAGCTGACTCTTTCGAGTTACGGCGCTGACGCTTCGGCTGCTGGCGAGTCTCGCTGGACGGCTGTGGGGTGTCAACCGCTCCACCGCGCTTCCTGCTGGCGGTCGGCGTGGGCAGCGACTGAGCTTTACGCGTGGTTGGAGTGCGCAACGCACTGGACGCCGCGCTTCCACGAGTCGTACGGCGCGAAGCCTTTGCCTCTTCCTCATCGGGGACCGGCTGCTGAACGGAGGGTTGTTATATTTGCCACGAATGCAGGCAGCAGAAGTACCTCCTCTTTCGGATCTTGATCTTCTTCCTCTGGGTCCTCAGGATCCTCGCCATTCTCGGCGTCCACCGGCTCATCCTAAATTGAGCGCGTGTGTCAGTCGCTCGTCTACAACTGTGTACCTCGATCTTGTCCTTGTCCGTGTCACCGTTCTCAGCTGCCTCCTCTTCGGCATCTGAAATACGAGTGCCTTTCCATGCGCTTACGGTCTCGCAACTCACCATCACTTTCTTCTTTCTCGGTACCGTTAGTGCCGTTGGTTCCACCAGCGGTAGACTGCTGAGCGGCCTTCTAAAACGATAATTTGGTTTTTGATAACATCCTTGTTTCTAGTGTACTCTCGAGAGTTGGTGCTCCATTAAAATTTTGGTTGTTCTTGGTACCACAACCTGTCGGAGAAGCCACTATGTTTCGGGGAAAAAACGCGTTTGCTGATAGGCATTCGATAACTAAGACAATGTTTAATACTTTGTCAAACAGTCCTCAGCTTTTCCAAAAAATTACTCCTATCGACCTGTTGTGGTTGTTACCGAGTTACTGCCTACACGTGGAGACTGTACCCTACAGCTATCCGTAGTCATGCTCAAGCAAGGCGAATGGGTACTATCCTAAGAAGTCACAGTTCATCCGTCCGCCCTAACATCTGACACTCGTGAAATGATGTGGCAGGTGCGTTAAGAATCCTTTCTTCATGGGCCGGCCGACAGTGCGTTATTTACCTTAGGTGAAGTAGCTGGAGCACCACCGAAAAGCGAAGAACCAGGCTCAAACGCCGCCTCCGCCTCACCACCCGCCTCCATGTCGGATGGAAGGTCTGTAAGCAACGTTGTTAACTCAATGACGGGCCTCCGTGTTGTTACCATGAGAAAGGTCTGCCATGATGTTGTCTGTACGCTTGAATTGAAAAGTGGTTTACCTGAAGGTACAACGTTAAGTGTTGATCCTACGCAAATATTAACAAAACAACGCGGGAANGTCTTGTCCTTGTCCGTGTCACCGTTCTCAGCTGCCTCCTCTTCGGCATCTGAAATACGAGTGCCTTTCCATGCGCTTACGGTCTCGCAACTCACCATCACTTTCTTCCTTCTCGGTACCGTTAGTGCCGTTGGTTCCACCAGCGGTAGACTGTTGAGCGGCCTTCTAAAACAATATTTGGATTTCGATAACATCCTTGTTTCTAGTAAACTCTGGAGGGTTGGCGCTACACTAAAAAGTTGCTTGACCTTTGTACTCATAGCGAACATCTGTCAGCTAGGCCAGCATGTTTCGTAAAAACCGCGTTTGCTGGCATTATTCTATGACTTAGGCGATGGTTCATATTTTGCCATATAGTCCTCAGCTGTTACAAATGTTACTGCTGCTTGTGGTTGCTACGGGGTTACTGCCTACACGTGGAGACTGCACCCTACAGCTGTCGGTAGGCATGCTCAAGCAAGGCGAATGGGTACTATCCTATGAAGTCACAGTTCATCCGTCCGCCCTAACATCTGACACTCGTGAAATGATGTGGCAGGTGTTGTAAGAATCCTTTCTTCGGACAGTGCGTTATTTACCTTAGGTGAAGTAGCTGGAGCACCACCGAAAAGCGAAGAACCAGGCTCAAACGTCTCCTCCGTCTCACCACCCGCCTCCATGTCCGATGGAAGGTCTGTAAGCAACGTTGTTAACTCAGTGATGGGCCTTCGTGTTGTTACCATGAGAAAGGTCTGCCATGATGTTGTTTGTACGCGCTTGAATTGAAAAGTGGTTTACCTGAAGGTACAACGTTAAGTGTTGATCCTACGCAAATATTAACAAAACAACGCGGGAAATCGCAACGGCTTTGGCACTCACGCAGTCAATAGTACGCGCCATCGGGCGTTTGAACGGCAAGCGTAATGGCTACCGCCGAAATGCGCTGGATTTCGCGTTCGCGCCAAAAGCAGCGCGCTGATGCTCACGGGATACGGTAGCCACCGAATTCAGCGGGTGCAAGTCGCCAAAGCCTAAAATGTTAGAAGAATTTCCTTCGAATCTTTTTAAGCATACCAAAATAATAATATACCAAAAGCTGACTTACTCACTAAGGTCAAAACTTGCCGGTTAGCATGAAAATGTGATGCGAAGCCTTCGGTTGCACAACGTCATTTCCTTACAGGACCTTTTGCTTCGGATTTTATGTGCATTCTTGCAGACTCCTTCGCGGTTTTACATCGTTTCTACGTATATTGCTAGCCTAACCACGATGTTCTAGGAACCATGGGCAAGCCCACGAGTCTGAAGGACGTCGACCAGCACGAAATCGTCCACCAAATTGCCGGCTTCTTGAAGAAGAGCGGCAAGGTGAAGGTGCCCGAGTGGGCCGATGTGGTGAAGCTCGGCAAGCACAAGGAGCTCGCGCCCACCGATCCCGACTGGTACTACGTGCGCGCCGCAAGCATCGCTCGCCGGCTCTACATTCGCTCGCCCACCGGTAAGTTCATTTTCTTCGGTCGACGAACGTTTCTAATTTGCTATGAAGTTTTATTTCGATAGTTATTCGGAACTTTGTGACACGACAGAAATTTGTCCTTTGGCATGGCCACGCCAAAAGTTAGGGCCGATTCTTCCGTCTCTGATGCGCCTCTTAAGATCGAAATCCTTTTTATTTAACTGCGTAAGAACGATGCAGCTTTATTCTCATCGGATAATGTTGATGCTTCATTCACGCTTCTTCTTTAGGCGTCGGTGCTCTGCGCAAGGTCTACGGAACCAACAAGCGACGTGGCACCACGCCGAACCACTTCTCGAAGGCGTCGGGAGCAGTGATCCGCAAGGCGCTGCAGACGCTCGAGAGCCTGAAGTGGGTGGAGAAGCGCCCCGAGGGCGGCCGACGCATCTCGAAGCAGGGCCGCAAGGACCTCGACCGTATCGCGTCTCAGCTGCGCAACCACAAGACCGAATGATGATGCACGCCGTTATTGTTTTGTAATTGTTACACGTTGGAATAAACCATATGTTAACTAACAACTTGCACTGACGCTGGCTTTTGGAGGGATTTGCGATATAGGAGCTCGTGGCTCAGACTGGTTGTCCCTGTAAACAACAAGGGCAGCAATAAATGAGCAGCAAGCATTTACCTTCACTAACGTGACAAAAAAACTATTTCATGTGACTACAGGTTTTGCGCGACGAGATTTGCGCGACTTGTGAAACTTGTGACTACGAAGCTAGTGGTCCCTGTAGGCAACGAAGCGGGGAAGTGAGGATCGCTGCTTTGTCTGTTAAACGAGCAGCACGCATTGACCTTTGCAAACGTTTTGTAAATCAGTTTCAAGGGACCCTGCTTCCCTAACCGTTGCACTGCATCTACAACATAAGGGATTTTATTTAGCGGCGAAACCATGTATCATTAACTGCCTTCAGCGCTCTGGATTAGTCGCCGATTTAAGCTGAGGTTCCCAGCAACTATCCTTTGACAATCAGCGGCCATACTGGAAACTTTCACCTGCCCTGCCAACCATCGCAGGGAGGGGAAGAAAAAACGAGTTCCCCGTTCGTGGACAAGTACCTACCTATTCGGAAAGGACCAACGTCATGCGGAGCATTGGCCGCCTGACAGCTCCCAATTGTCTCCAGGTTAAATGCCCAATGTTTCCGTAATGTCGGACGTTATTAAGAACTTTACTCTGCGCAGGTTTCAACCCGCTTAATTTTTACTTCTTCCGCTCAGTCGGAAAAACTACCAGGTTCCTTCTGGCTTTCGAATGCTTCGAGGGTTCCTTTTGACGTCTGTTCAACAATTCTCTGGCTTTCCTTTTACCTTTCGAAGTGAACACAGGGGTAAAAGGGACGCACTTTACCGAACCAAGAATACCGTTGGTTCAAGGCGGTACCAGGTTTACAGAAGGCACAACATGTTTCAGGCTCTCTCAAGTGCTCTTGAGGCTCCCCGGAGTCGTTTGTGTGTGCATTCACTCCCGTCTACGGTGCATTCATGTTCAGCTGAGTCTTCAGGGACAGAACAGGCAGGAACGCGCCCATAAGATTTTGCGCTTTGGTCTGGCTCAATTTGCGTCCCCATCTCATGCACAGCAATGACCAACCATCTAGCGTACCCAGAGAGTTGGACTGAGTTGGAAGGTACTTTATGCCCTGAATTCAACAAACTAGATCGTTTGCCGTTCCAGTATGCATCCGCAATCGACGCTAAATTGCTTGCTCGGAATGGCCAGTAATAATAAGCATATGTCTGCTAGCGTTGTAAGCCTTCCCTGCGGGCACTTTAAGCGTGGTCGTCGGCAGCCTATCTGGCGTGAGGCATCCGTAACAACCACCCTTTTCGAGCGCTGGGTTGCTCTAGGTGATTTTCTTGACCTTGACAACAGCTATCCTCTTTCTCCTTGCAATGACGAAAAACCTTGTTTTGTTCGGCTTCACAAAAGTCTCTGAGGTGAGGTTGACAGGCTATCGTCTGCTTTTTTTTCTAGGGTAACGCTTAGACTCTTCAAAGAGAACTCTTAGCGCAGGAATGAGCACAACATGCCGCAAGAAATTTTTACGCACGAAAAAAAATCTAGTTCTATTCCGACAATCACCTCAAGGCGCGTAATACATTAGCTTACTCCGAGCCTCAGCGCTTACTGAGCCTTCGAACACAAAGCATTGAATTTGGGCCTTAATTTCGCTCCCTAGCTCCTTCCTGCCCAAAATCCGACACGTCCCCGAGTGTTGCGCGTCGTCCTTGAAGCGCCGTGCAAAATCGCAGACTTATCGGCTGCCTCCGTGGGAACCCGCCGTTCCGTGTTTGTTTTTGTTTACCGCGTGCGGCCCTGGATTACATTCGCTGCGGCACATTTATCGATCCGGCCGAGCCTCGTCCCACTTAACGCACTCCGTTCTGCGTCCCTCATTGTCGTGAGGCTTGTCCTTACTGGAAGAGTTTGCATGATGAACGCCGACGATTCAGACTGGAACGCCGCCGACATGGGCCTCGAAGGCAACGGCACTCGGCTCACGGGTGAGCACGTCTGCGAGTATGAGCACAGGTAATTTTTGGCTTGATAAAATGCGAATTCCGCGTATCTTTTTTATTGTCACCAAGTGCATTCATCGCACCCTTATTTAGAGCTAACAGTCTCTTTTCAGAATACCGGAAACAGAACTGGACCAGCTGGTTGGCGATATGAGCCAGAATCGAAGCGGCCACCTGCAGGACCACGTGCTCGTCACGATCAAGCGCTGCTGTCCCGGCTACTATACCTCCGATGGCGTCCACTGCGTCGGTAAGCTTCGATGTCGTTAAGCCTCAGGCCTGCTTCATTTTTCAGAATCGAGAATTGGAAATCCGTTTTCTGAGGTGCAGTTCAGCGTCGCACTCGGCTATCTCGCGATACTCCTCATCGCCGTCAGTATTGTCTCGATTCTGATAGCCTACAGGTACCACTACAGATATAGCTGGCGGTCTACAAGAAGGCATAAGTAAGTTATCTTGCCTTGGTACGCTCTAAGCACTTACTTCTGACCTTGGTTTTGGCAACTTTCTTCTCAAAATTCTAGCAAACATTTCTACTTGCACTGACTTCAGAATCCTGAACAATTGCTGCGAAGAGGCGCCCTCGTCATCCGCACAAGAAACGAGTTGTGGGCTTGCACCAAACGTCAAATTGCAAAGCACTCATGTCGAGGTTAGAGCAACGTCGCCCGACTTCGTTCAGCAGCATGATCCTCCCGAAAGCGGCGACGTCCCCCGGTCATCATCGACGGCCTAACATTCGCCCGCTACACTTATTTGTACAGTTGTGAATTTGCTAATCATACTAAATCTCTGTGAGCTGGAATCGATATTGGCGTACGGGGAATATTGAGAGCTTGGTACCGAGGCTTCATCTTGTACAAGCACTAAGTGTCTCTTAGCCGGTGTCACCCGAGCTTTTCATGGCTCTGGTTAGGAAACGAAGCCCGATAACTCGTTTTTAACGGTAATACGTAGTAGTTATCATGGGGCACATGTCTTCTTTTTTTGTCTGCTGCTACCCTTCTGCATTTCCCTGTCTGTACATAAAGGTGGTGCTACATTTTCTTTTACTTGCACAAGGACAATGTACATAGGTTTTTACACTAGCAAGGGCAATCACGAAATAAAACAATAGAAAAATACCAGTTTGCAAGGTTCGAAAGCAAGGGTTGCTTCGCGCAAAAGTTTAGAACATAGCAGTGCGAACGAGTATTGTGCTTTCCGCATACTCTATCCATGCCGATCGTGGGTCCGTCTCACTGTTCTAAATTGGCTCGTGATAACAAATCCTCACGACTCTGTAGCTTACTTGTTTGTTGCCGGTGAAGAATGAAGTCATGCACCTGAAGAGAAGAATTATCAATTATGCTAATTTATTTTGGCTTGATTAGGTACCTTTTGCTTCGAATCCATCGCGGACGTGTTCATGTTCGGCTGTGAATGCATTCCTGCAGGACCACCGAGACCCGACTGCATCATCGGACCGCCGGACATGGACCCGGGTCCACCTGCGGACGGTCCCATTCCACCTGGCCCCATTCCGCCTTGCATGCCTTGCATGGGCATCTGCTGCTGCCTGAAAGAGGAAAATGCAGCGTTTTGGGATTCTTTGTAAACCAGGCTGAACGTACCAGTAATGCATGCCCTGCATGGGTTGTTGCATGGGCTGTATTCCGCCATAGCCAGGGTGAGGCTGGAATTGCTGGTCCATGCCGGGATTCATGCCTCCTGGCATCAGCAACTTTGCCGGCTCTTTCTTCCGCTTTGGTCCTCTGAAATAATGCACACAGTGGGTCGAGTCCTTCGGTTCGCTGAATGATACCTTTGCGCAGGTGGACCGCCCGGGTTCTTCCTTCCTCGACCCCTTCCACTTGTCGGGGCCCTCGGCGATTCGGAAGGCGGCAATCCAGCTGGGCGCATCTGTTCGGCCAACATTCCTGCACTCATGCCGTGCATGCCACCCATCCCACTCTGCTGGTATCCCATTCCGCCTGGTGGCATGCTCTGGCCGAGTGCCATGTTCATGGGCAAGTTGCCGGTGGAGGTGTCCATGCCGTGCATCATCCCCGATCCTGGTGGCATGTTGCCGCCCATCGGAGTCGGTCCACCTTGTCCCAATCCCTGGGGCTGCTGGGTCTGCGAGCCCAGGCCCATGTGCTGCATTGTACGGGGCTGCATAAACTGGCCAGCAACGCCAGAACTTTGTTGCTGCTGCATCATGTTCTGCTGCGCACCGACGTTGGGCATCGGGCGAGCGGCGTCCATCGCCATTCCCGCAGGCGCTGATTGGCCCATTACGAATCTCTGAAATAGGTCAACGGAGTAAGGACAAGCTTTCAAGTACCCACGTTTTGCATCGTCGACGGCGCTCCTGACACCGGGACTGGTGGCTGCTGTTGCTGCGGTTGTGGCGTAGATGACTGCGCAGCGACGAGATTCGGTATAGGGTCTCGGTTCAGCTCGCTCGACGGACTCGACAAGAAAATGTCCGTTCCGAAGGCGGCCGACGTGCGCGTAACTCCGACGAGGCCTGGCGATGGGAACTCCGCGTAGTGGGTGTGATGCAGCAGCCTCATCAGGTAGCGTTGAACCGGCTGCGGCGTCTTGTCCAGTCGCATGGCCTACACGAACACTGTAGACTATCATTGCTGAAAGGAAGCGTACCGTCATTGCAGGTCGCTGTGCCGGGACGGTGACTGTTCCTTGTGTGCCTTTGGTCTGCTTCTGTGGAGAACTTGGCGACGGCTCCCAAGCATTTGTCTCACCGTAGGATTTTGGCACGGGCAGTAGTTGCGCCAGACAGTGAAGGTCTGCGGGTATTGTACGCTCGTTGAGTTCCTTCTGAAACCAAGGCGCTTTTGTTGTAGTTGAACGAACGAAGTCCGTACCTGTATCTTCCTGACGAGTGATTTGTACGGGCTCAAGTTATACGGTTTCTGTTTGCCCTCTTTCGCATCACCGGACTGTGCGTTGGCGCTGACTGTTCCATAGACGAGTGTAAGCAGCATGTCATAGCAAACGTCGAAGTAGCGTCTGGAAATCTCTCTACGTTACCAAAGTTCCCATCGAGCGCAAGACATACCCGTCCCGTTCGACAGTTACGACTCCGTAAAAGAGCAGCTGGAAGAGCACAAGTGCCCAGGCGTCCGAGTTGTTGTTCATCACCGAGTCGAACATGCCACCCACGAGATTCAGCCGCAGAAGCAGACCTTCCCTCTCGAGAACGAAGCTGCTTTGGTACGGGTAGCAAGGGGACTAAAAGTCAAACGTTCGGAAGGTCCCTTAAGTGATCACGACGATAGCGATGTAACTCGGCTCACCTCTTTCACGCGTGACACCAGGTCTTGGATAGGACGAAGGAGTGCGTTTTGGACAAGCGTGTCTCTTTGCGCTTCTTCGCCGCGCAGGCAAGCTAGCAGCAGATTGGTGAACGGTTTTTGGTTGAGCAACCAGGCACTGAAAGCAACATGACATAAATAGTTGTTATCGGGAATGCTTTACCTCTGACTGAGCCGCTCTGGGGCGCTATCGTTACGCGTGTCTTGCGTGGTCTCAGCCTCCTTTAGAAACTTCTCAGCCTCCTTCAGGAACTTCTCCTTAACCGTGATGGCCTTTGACGTCTGTTGTAACGAAGAACTTAGGGCCGGGCAGGCAACAATGAGAGGCGTGATCAGCCAGTAGCAGTCAATGTGTTCGAGGCGGAAGTCCCGTAATGACTACGACAGTTAAAGTTGTAGTTAGAAGCACTGGTAGTAAACAAACCTTGAACGGCGGAGATAAGTCACGACCGTCTTTCTTGGCGTTCATGAACAAGACGTTACAGCATTCGGCGATCACTCCGATCTGCGACTCGGCTATCATCACCTGCTGCTGTGCTAGCTTCGACGAGCCCTCCGGTGCCATCTGAACCAACAACGTATGCAAGCGGGCAGCAACAAAAGAGCCACCTCTTTAATCATCAGCTTCAGGTCGTAGTAGGTGGCGCGCAAGTTCCACACGTTCATCGCGGACAGCAGCTTCTCGAGCAGCGACTTCTTCGAGTTGCCATTGCAGACCATGAGTTCTTGCTTCGTGTGCCGCTCGCTTCTCCTTCTAAGAGCGATGCGCAGCAGTTGCTGGCCCTGAATGTGCGCGGTAAATCATTGTTGGCTACAAGCAGTGCTCACGGTATAGTTGTGGCGAAGCTTTGGGATGTTGAACGGCTCCATGTCGCGTGATTCGCAAATGCGGAACACTCGCTGAACCACCCATTCCTGCTCGCACATGGCCAGCAAAGAGCACTTGAAGAACTGGATGATCTTGCTGTTCTTGTCCCTAAATAGGACACTGAAGGTCTGCTTTGAATAATCCACGTGCACACATCGGACATTACATGAAGGCTTTACTTACAGAGAAGGAGCTCTCTTAAGAGTGTCGCAGATGATGCTGAGAGCTGACAGTAGCGGAAAGATACAAGCGTCAAACTCCCGTATCTGGATGATTTTCAGTCCCCGTTGGTCAGCATTACGAGAGAGCAATTTCTTGGGCTGCGTCGATTCCGAGTCGTCAAGATTAACTGGAATGTTTACTTGCAACAGTGGGTCTCGAAAACGCAGACTTACAGGTGAAAGGTTGGTCAGTCCCGCAAACCAGTGAAGTCGATATCAAAGCAGCTAGGCACAGTGCATGTTGCGAGTCCGAGATTTTCGCTATATTAAAGGAGATCGTCTTAATATTCTTAGACAAAATAGCCTACAGGGCTCCTTGATGATCGGAATGAAGACGTTTTCGATCAGCCTGGTCACAAGCGCATGCGTGCTGAAGCAGTACTTTGAAGCCAGCAACAAGACGAAGGTAGAGATCGAGTAATGCGTTCCGTAGTTGTCAACCTTAATAGCAGTTGTAACAAATGCATCTTAAAAATTTTGTCGCTTACGTTGATCTTCTCAATCAAATGCGGGTAGCCGACGCCAAGCGAGATTGCGCAGAGCTCTTGAATGGCAACGCACCACTCGCCGGCCAGCGGTTTCTGCGCCGACACATGCCCGCATATGTTCGCTAGTTCCGCAAGTTTGTCGTACTCATAACCGCAATCGCGGGCTGCTTCAAAGGCGTTGACCACGAAGCTGTAGCGCGTGTGGGCATCTTCGATCGAGGGCAGGTGCAGCTTGTACTCGTGGTAGCAGTAGAACCGTCTAAACCTTACAACGGTGTGACGATTGTGTTCTACGAATGCATGCCTTGGCGGTGGATCCTTTAGGAAGTCGCTGAAGAGGAGCCGGTTGTATTTTAGGCCTGGTTGAGCACTATGCCCTGCACCGCTTTCGGGAAACACCCGCCGAAATTCCTCGAAGTCGCCAAGTAGCGGCTCGGTCTCGAGGTTGGCCGCAGCGAGGTCGTCCTTGGCGTGAAACACAAACAGTGAGACGGCGCGTGCCCACGCTGTTATAGGATAGCCCTTAGCGCAGAGAGGCTTCTCTACCACTCGGTACAGTCTAAATCGTTAGACGCATGTACAAGCAGGTGCATCACTGGAGCGCTTACCCATTGACCAGCCTTGAAGCCTCGTTGGAATAAAGAAAGTAGTGGTAATGGTCAGCGAGGTATGTAGCGACAACATAAGCAAGTTGGCCGGAAACTGTGCCCGGAATGCAATCGGTGTGGAATGTGGCTAGCATCTTCTCCAGTAAGATCAGCTGACTCAACAGCTAAAGAAGGCTCTGCATGATTTTCGACGACTCCTGGGTTACCTCAGCCGAAAACGAGAGAATTCCAGCTATATTCTGACACGTCTCCATCATTTCGAAGAGAATGTCCAGGCATTCGGCCGTCGGTAGGAATAGCGTGTCGCCTTTCAGGAAGCCGACGATGGTGGCCATGAAGTCGTCCGCGCAATAGCCGCATATGACAAGCTGATCGTAGAACGTTTGCGCTCTAAACGGACAATCGAGCACTGGAGTATCCTTTGGGGTCCAGTTACCTGAACTTCGACATTGCCTCGTTAAGATTCTCTGCCGTGGCACGCTTTTTGCAGCGCACCTCCTTCGAGTTGTTGAAGAACTCCACGTTGATCTTCTTCTGCCAAATGCGGCATATCTCTCGAGCGACCTTCTGTAGCTCTCGCTTAACCTCCTCGCGTTCGTCGCTGATTCCGTAGAGCACAACTGCCCGCTGGTTGCACGTGTCTCGCATGCTGTCGGTTTGCTCCACGGGAAGCTGTAGAAGGAAGCGCTCGTGTAGCGACATCTCTTTCGGCGAGTCCATGAAGATGTGCTCGTCAACGGGCTCATTTAATAGCGCAATGTCGTCGCCAGACCTAAGGCCATAAAATTAGCCGCCCCTAGGTACATTAGATTTTTACTTGGAAGCGCCCTTGTTGCTGGACGTCGTAGTAGACGATGTAGTGGTTGGTATGAAGGAGATAATCGCCGGGTCGGCCTTTTGTTCGGGCGAAGGAGGACGAGCTGGTTGCGTGGGCGCTGGCGGAGGAGCAATGAACTTCTTCAGTCTGCCCATAATGGGCTCCTGGTAGCTGAACTGTCCGCATCGCATCATGGCTAAATTGAGAGAGATTCCAGTGTGCACCATGAAAAATGAACCCAGACTGAAGTAAACCCGGTGCTGGCGGCATGGCTTCTTACCTCGTACGTACTGATCGTGGTTGAACAACCCGTGACGCTGTAGTTCAAAGAACAAGAATATGAGATTCGCGTACTCTCGTCGGAATGCCGGACTCGCAGGACGTGGACTCTCATGGGTGAGATATTCCACGAGCATGTCGTGAAGGGAATGGCGACCAAACGCTTTGTCGCCGTAGTGGAGATAGCGCATCTTTAGGAGCCTGCATACGACGGCTGCTCGGTGTGATCCCTCGCGTTCGGTCGTTACGGCCCACTGTAGCATTACGCGAATGCGCAGGCGCAGTTCGTCCTAAACGTTAGTGTTAATTCCGTTGCATTCTTCCGTTCAGTCGGGTGGCTAAGGGCTACTTACTTCGTTCCGCTCACTGGGTTCGACACTGAGCATTATTTTGTAGAGGCGCATTAGTGCTTTGGGAACGTTGAGGACGGCCATGTCGAGAGAGCTGATGACGTCCAAGCATTTCTCCACAATATCTTCTAGAAAATCCAGTAATTACGAGTGCAAGGCGCTTCACCGAACCAAAGGAAATGTCGCCGTCAGTTCTCACAGGCCAGCGGTCATCGACATTCCGACTTCTCGCGGTGATTTCCGCAATGCGGATTTGCAGAAGTTGTCGAATCTTCTCGGCTGACTCTGGCAGATGCTGAGAAAGGACGTCCGGTGGGCACGGCAGGTATTCGAAGGGAGAACCGCAGAACGGTTCGAAGACGATCTCCTTGTGAAAGGGGTTCCACACCATGGCAGCGGGGCAGTCAATGATGACCGCGTGGAGGATGCCCAGCATCGTCAGCATGATCGCTCGATGGTGTTGACAGTGGATAAGGTCGTTGAAGCACTCAGCGGGGCTGCTTGAATCCACCGGCAAGCTGAATATAACAAAATTGTAGACAGCATCAAACTGGCCTTTCTGACCTATAACTTAGAGAGAGTATGTGGCGAAAATCATCAAACTATAAAGTTGGTTACCCTCTCCGTCGCTCATAGTCGTGCTTGTACAGCTGGCATCGAACTGCTATGATGTTCGCTATGCGTCGAGAAACAACGACGTTTTGCGTAATCACGGCGACGAACTGCGACACGAGAATGATCAGCATGCGGAAGATCTGCGGCTTGTCCATGGAGAATCTTTCGCTCGTCGAGTACTCGTCCAACATGTCGCATAGTTCAAAAAGGAAGTCGTTTCGGTCCAGTATACCTTCCTGCAAATTCATAGATGAAACATAGCCGGCTGAAAAGTCTCGGATACCTCGAACGACTGCTTGAAAAGGCAGACGAAGTAGGGCCATCGTTGGTATGCTGGACAGTTCTCCACTTGCGGTGCGTCTCGAATCGACCGCAGCCATAGCTTCAGTTGCGTGACAAACAGTCTTGTCAGTTGTTCTAAAGACGCTATTTTCATACGTCCTTGATTACAGCGTAGACTCGTTTGAGCTGCCGACTTACTTCCGCACTCACCTCCAGGGCTATCCCCGGACTGCTTCGTCGGCTTCTTGCTCTGACTGTGCATGGTGAGCTCTCCTTGTTGGTGCATCTTCAGGAACCAGATGGCGCGCTGGATGGGCACCTTGAACTGGTAGATCATGTTGAACGCCTCCGTCTTGTCCCGCTGGTCCTTGAAGAACGGAATGCGCTTCTTCAGCTGGTGCTTGGAGCCTTCCCGCTTCGCAAGCTCCTCCATCCACGCGTGTCGGTCATCCTTGTGTTTGTCTCGCTTGTCTTTTGGGTTCATCTAGAGCTTGAATTAGCCGCACAGGAAAAGACCAAGTACCGGATGCTGTAAAGACGTAGGAGCCTCCTCTTCTTTACGCCGCTTACGGTCCAGGTTAAGACCGTTCAGCTCGGACTTCTTCTTTATTATCTGCTGCATCATGACGAGTCCCCGTGAGGAAATGTCTTCCATCTTGTCGAGCTTTTGTATCTGAAAGCGTGCTTCTTTAAATTACTGGTCGAGCTCGTACATACCTTAGCATTATAGAGGAGCGATTCATGTTCGTATGGTTGTGCGTTGTAGAGGTATCCTCTCCGGACGCGTTCCACGTTCATGTTGTCCTCCTCCTGCTTGGGCTCCTGGTGGTACACATCTGCATTAAGTTTGCGAGCCTTCAGGTGCCTCTTCTCAGGGCTGACGTTGTACCAGGTGGACACCGACGGCGACTGCATTCTTCACCCTAAAAGCACAGTTCGCTAACATCTTCGAACACTGCGCAGAAGTCCAAGCCCGCGTAATCCACTACTTCCTCGGCTGAATTCTGGTGAATTCTGCATGACCAGTAGTTTACCGATAAGCATAACTCGGATAAAAATCTGGATATGTAAAGCGAACAGTTTTCGAACCAGTCAGGCAGACATTTTCCGAAATTAGTAAGGATCCTCGTTGAGCGCAAATTAATGGATTTTCTGCGGTTATTGGCGAGGCGTCACTGCTAGGCGACTCATGCAATGCGCACCGAGGGTAGCGCATTACTAAGCATGGATTCCATAGCCAGGGCAAGCTAACGCTTGCAACTATTTTCGCATTCTTCCGGGGGTTGGCAAGGTTCCATATTCTGACAAGAGATTTGCATATTAATCAGGGACACCAGACTTTCCCGTCCGTCAGTTTTCCGGCGGCCATACCCCCATTGCAGGTTTACTGGTAGGGCGCCTGTGTCATAAATTTAACTCGTATATGACATATGTCATTGCTCACGCGATTATTTTGAGTATTCAACGCTTGAAGCGCATTTTACGACGGCGTTTAGAATGTCGAAGGGGTCTAAAGGGAAGAAGAACCGACAGAACAAGCTGCACGGCTACCTGGAGAAGAACTCGCTGGCGGCATCGCAGCACAACAACCACAAGCAGAGTGTCGGCGCTGGCTCGGTGGATGCACGGTTCTCCTGGCCGCCCAGCGAAGAACCTGATGACGCTTCCATCTCGCTAGAAAGCTGCTCGAGCGACGTAAGCTACGCTAGCGACGTTGCCGACTCTAGACGACTGCGTTTAGAATGACGACTCGTACCCGCTCGACCCGGGGATCATACCCTTCCTCACGCAACAGCTCGTCTTCAGCCGGGCCTTCCTGCTCATCTTTCAGTTTGTTATCAACAAGATCATGAAAGACTATCCCACGGACGCGTTCCGAGGCCTGTGGCAAGAGAACGGTACGCTTCTTCTCTATGTCTTCCTTAGGGTTATATAAATATATTTCTTCTTGGTTCAGACACGGCCAGTCGTTGGGACTATCACATCCAAAACCTTTTCGGAGGTCTCGCCCGCTGGGACTCGCGCCAGTTCCTTCATGTTGCGGAATTCGGCTACACGTGGGAGCAAAACCTCGCGTTCTTCCCGCTGTTCCCGAAGGTCTTGCGAATCCTGGGAACCGCCCTGCAGTATTTACTGGGTCCAGTGTCGCTGTATTCGGCAATGATTCTCGCAGGTGTTGTGCTCAACAATGTAAGAACGGTCGTACCAGACACCTTGTTCTCCATTCTGCGCGTTTAGGCCCTCTTCATCGTCAACGGAAGGCTGCTGTTCCAACTCGTCCTGAAGCTCACCGGCAGCTTGAAGGAGGCGCTAATAGCTGCGTACATATTCTGCTGGAATCCTGCGAGTGTCTTCTTCTCTAGCGTCTACTCGGAGTCTCTCTACATGCTGCTCGTGCTCAGCGCGCTTCTCTTTCTCCAGCAGAATGCTTCGAACACTGCGCAACAAATCGTCACTGCCTTTATCGTCTCTTTCGCTTTCCTCACCAGGTATGAGCATACGTCATGACATTCTTCGTAAACGGACGTTATGTTCCTAGGTCCAACGGCTTGCTGAATCTCGGATACATCCTATGGCCACTCTTCCTAGAAGTTATCCTGCACAAGTGCAACACGTCCGGGAAGCTCGAGTTGGAAACCTCCTTCTGGACGATCGTCCAGAAGTCCGCCGCAAAGGCGCCTGTCGGGCTTCTCTGCCTAATCATCGTAACACTCCCACTGTACATATCCAGCTCCGCAGTGATCGAAAAGTTCTGCACCACAACAGCGGCGTATACGGATGAGAGGCTGATACAGTTTGCTGCGAACAAGTCCTTCGTACTACCCGGCAACGCGGAGAATTTGAGCTGGTGCAGGTGAGCTGACTCTCTGTTCTTGTATTTTAGATTAAGCTTACCAAGGTTCTCTTAGCGAGTCGTCGTTTCCGGTGCCTCCTTACTACTCGCATGTGCAAGAAAAGTACTGGGACGTAGGTTGGTTCGCCTACTGGCAGTGGCGGAAGATCCCCTTGTTCCTGCTCGCAGCACCGACGCTCGGCTTTGTTTTCTACGGGCTGCGGACTTGCTCATCGATTTTCTTGAGGACCCCAGACGGTATGAAGTCTCGAAGAATACTTTTCTGTAAGCCAACTTTGTGTTTCAGGCCAGCAGATGTGATCGTGGACCGACGAATGCTAATCCCCTACGCGTTCCATAGCGTCTTCATCGCCCTCGCGGGGATTTTCTGCTTCAACGTGGAAGTGACAACGCGAATCCTATTCTCCTCCGGCCCCTACATCTACATCGTCATCGCACGCATCATGTCCCGCCAGACGCCACGCATCGTGGTCCCGGATGATCTGCTGGAGCCGTTCGTACTCCCCTATCTCTCCATCTACGCTCGTGTCCGACCACTTCACTTCCTCATGCTCAGCTATCTGCTTGGTTACTTCTTCCTTGGCACCACCTTGCACGTTAATTGGCTGCCATACGTGTAGTTGGCATCGCAAGGTTCTTTTTAGCACTACCATAGCCATCGATAGAGTTGCTATTCACACATTACGCATGTAGTTTCCGCTAGATGTTTCTCAGGACATAGCATCTAATGCTTCTTGTGTCTAATACCCTAACTTATCTGGTTCAGTAACTTTTCGCTCCTTAGTCATTAGCGCTGTTTTCGTCAAGCAGTATTGATATTTTGGTCGCTTCTTGCGCCTCAAACACGGCCCGCTCTTCATTCTAGTGCAGAAGGGCCATTGCACGCTTTTAGGCCATATTCAACCTAGAAACCGGTTAGCCATGACATCACATTCCGATTGTTTCCCTAGCACAACAGGTCTCCCACCAAGGTGTTGTTCGCTGGTCTTTCGCGGGAATGATGAACACACATATCTTCGACCTACCCAGTGATCTCCCTCCCGTCTCTTACGCCCTAGTCCCAATCCCAACAGCCACTAATAACAGTTCGTACTGTAGCTAGCCTCACGCGAATTGATCTCGTTCTCTGTCGCTTACGTGCAACGCCATTGATAAATGGTTCTTCAGTCGACTCGCACCATCGCGTGTTTGTTTACCCTCAGCGCGGAGGGAAGGACAGTTTTGGCTCGTTCCACTTTTCGGTAACCCTGACATAACATCGCACTTTGCCGAATCATGCGTTGGTCAAGCCTCGGTAGACGGGTCTTTTAGCATTGGTCGTTTGCGCGTCGTAAGAATTACTGAAGTCGTACAGGGTCAGCAAAACGTTGATTCAATGCTAAGCAGAGAAATTATTTAACTTTTACCTGCTTCTACAAAAAGGACATTTGGTTATTAGCGGCTTCGCGAACCTGACTCGCAGCCTTAAGTTATTGTTTCCGGGACGCATTCTGTTTCGTGTTAATCTGCATGCGAGAAGTCATCATCACATGCAAGAGTGTATCTTGTTGCGTGGATGAACACACGTGTTGAGCGATTTCAGTGGAGTAGGCTCCGTATTGAGGCTTTTTTCGCGTATGTTTTAATGAGGTTGTTCCAAGCTGGTAAGACAGGTTTGGACTGTACTGCAATTATGACGAGTAGATAAACTCGACGCGAATTTGCGATCGTTGTGACAGAAGGTTCTTCTTCTTGACACATGAAAAGCCGTGAAATATAGCCCAGTGCAGCAAAACAGCTAATCTCAGTGCTCACTTATTTCTGGGACGCTTCTTCTTACCGATTCCCATGCGTTTGGAGCGAAATAGCGCAAGGCAATTGCGTCAGTGCCATGTCTCTTTAAGAGAAACGTGACTTTCGCGGCGCGAACGGCACTACTCGCTCCGTTGCCTCCTTGGCATTGCCTCCGCTCAATTTTTCAGTTTGCCCTTCAGTCTAGTTGCAATCTTATTTTTTTAGCAACGATGTCGTCTGCCCTCACAAGCAACGCCGATTACTTGAAGCTGAAGCATCTCTTCGACACTGGCGCGAAGGACCTTAAACTGGTGGACCTCTTCACCCACGATCCCCTCCGCTTCGAAAAGTACTCACGCAAGCTGCCCACTCCAGATGGCGAAATCCTGGTTGACTTCTCCAAAAATCTCGTCAACGAGGAAATCTTCCGCGAGCTTATCGCTCTGGTGAGCAATACCACTTTACGTTAAAGATGATTGGCATCCGCGCATCATCAAGGTTTTTAGGCGCGTTCGAGCAAGGTCGAAGAGTTCCGCAAGGCAATGTTCTCCGGAGAGCACATCAACTTCACGGAGGACCGTGCAGTGCTTCACGTGGCTCTTCGTAACCGCTCCAACACTCCCGTACTCGTCGACAACAAGGATGTAACCGGGCACAACACGCTACCGCTATAAACAACGCTGGCTTAGGTCATGCCCGACGTGAACGCAGTGCTGGCTCACATGAAGGAGTTCACCGATTCTGTGATTATCGGACAGTGGAAGGGGTACACTGGCGAGAAGATCACCGACGTCGTGAACATCGGCATCGGTGGTTCGGATTTGGTAAGCGCGGATGGTTGTAGGACTTATAATCATGCGTCGTTAGGGACCTCTGATGGTCACCGAGGCGCTGAAGCCGTACCAGAAGGGCCCGCAGGTTCACTTTGTCTCGAACATCGACGGTACCCACCTGGCCGAGGTGAAATCCTTCCATTCTTTACGTATTAAATTTTGATTCTAGGTTCTCAAAAAGGTTTCCGCAAAGACGACTCTCTTCATCATCGCATCGAAGACGTTCACCACGCAGGAGACCATCACCAACGCGGAATCCGCTAAGGAGTGGTTCCTCGCTGAGGCCAAGGATGCGTCGCATGTGGCGAAGCACTTCGTTGCTCTCAGCACGAACACCACAAAAGTGAAGGAGTTCGGCATCGATGCGGCGAATATGTTCCAGTTCTGGGACTGGGTTGGCGGTCGCTACTCGCTTTGGTCCGCCATCGGACTGTCCATCGCCGTCCACATTGGCTTCGACAACTTCGAGAAGCTGCTCGAGGGCGCGCACCTCATGGACAAGCACTTCTGCGAGGCAAAGCTCGAGGAGAACGTATGTCTTACCTTCGATAGCTTAACGATTCTGACGAGGCCATAACGGAACCGATTTTTCAAAACAGGAAACTCAACCGTGTTTTCCAAACCGTAAGCTGAAAAATAACAGCTCAAACTTCTGAAAGTAAAAAATTTCTAGCTCCTATATTTCGCGGTCTGATTGGCTAAGCTATTAAGGACGGTCTTCAAATATTGAACCTTCTCGCTTTAGATCCCCGTCATTCTGGCTATCCTCGGAATCTGGTACATCAACTTCCATGGCGCCGAAACTCACGCCATGTTGCCGTACGACCAATACCTTCATCGGTTTGCCGCATACTTCCAGCAAGGCGATATGGAGAGCAACGGCAAGTACATCACAAGGTACGGTCTGCGATCTCGGATATGTCGAAGCTTATTCAACCGTCTTATTCTTTCTTTAGGGATGGCACTCGAGTAAACTACAAGACGGGTCCGATTGTGTGGGGTGAGCCAGGAACCAACGGTCAGCACGCGTTCTACCAGCTGATCCATCAGGGCACTCGACTCATTCCTTGCGACTTCATCGCACCGATCAAGACGCACAACCCCATTCAGAACGGACTTCACCACAAGGTGCCTCATGCTCGCAGAGCAACGTTAGTAACATCACCAAATTCAGATTCTTCTGGCTAATTTCCTAGCCCAGACTGAGGCACTGATGAAGGGCAAGACGTCGCATGAAGCCGCGGATGAGCTGCGGAAGTCGGGTCTTGACGAGACACAAGTGCTTAAGATCCTCCCACACAAGGTTGTGCCTTCTTTTAGTACGCAACTAATACTGCGAGTCAATTTAGGTGTTTGAAGGCAACCGCCCTACCAACAGCATCGTGCTCCCGAAAGTCACTCCGCTAACCCTGGGCGCGCTGATCGCTGCGTATGAGCACAAGATCTTCGTGCAGGGAGTCATCTGGAACATCAACTCCTACGATCAGTGGGGCGTTGAGCTGGGCAAGCAGTTGGCGAAGGTCGTCCTCAACGATCTGCAGGACAACAAGCCGGTCTCCAACCACGACCCCAGCACCAACGGTCTCATCAACTTCGTGAAGGCCAATGGCCTCTAGGCTGCATCTACTTGTATCTCTTTGTAGAGTAGACGTTCCCATGCCGGTCTAGGATATTGACTAAGTCACGACGCTTAATTTAATGATATTGCTAGTTTGTTCCAGTAAGTGGTAGCTCTCTTCTTGAGAGCGCGAATAAAGCCGCTCTGCACGCGAGCACCTTCATGACTGCATATTCAGAGTCGTTACATACGTTCTACTTGTCGCATGTACGTGATACCCTGTTGAATACGGCCATTAAGTCCAGAAATCACCGATTCCCTCAAAGGAGCTTGGATCAACCATGGCGGGCTTTGCACTGAAACGATTAATGACCGAGTACAAGCGTAAGAGACGCGTACGGTGCGTTGCCGCTATCTGATGCTATGGTTCAGAGCTCATGCAAAACCCTACTGAAGGCATAATCGCGGGCCCGGTCAGCGAGGACAACTTCTTCGAATGGGATTGCTTGATATGTGGCCCAGAAGGGACGTGCTTCGAAAACGGTGTCTTTCCTGCCAAAATTACTTTCTCCGAGGTTGGTGACGTTCCATCTTGCCTTCTTTTCATTTTCCTTCACGTCCCTTGTAGGATTACCCGTTGAGCCCGCCGAAGATGCAGTTCACATGCGATCTGTTCCATCCAAATATTTACCCGGACGGCAAAGTGTGCATCAGCATTCTTCACTCTCCCGGCGACGACCCCACTGGGTACGAGACGAGCGCGGAACGATGGTCACCCGTACAGTCCGTGGAGAAGATCCTCCTATCCGTCATAAGCATGCTTGCGGGTACGTCCTAGCGCAGGTTGAGTACTGCCTCCACACGCCGCTCTTGACGGTCTGCTGACCAGAAAACTGTTCCAGAACCCAATGACGAGAGTGCAGCGAACGTAAATGCGGCAAAGATGTGGCGCGAGGATCGAGCTCAGTTTGAAAGAATCGCCGACAATCTTGTTCGTAAGACACTTGGACTTCCGGCGAAGAAATAATCCGGTCTAATTGAAGTGTACAATGCTATTTCTGTGATGTTTTTCGGCAACAAATGATTGAACCTTCGTAATAAAACAGTCTTGGGGTATCGGACTCACTCAGACTTTGAAGAGGCGGATACCATGGCCACAACTTGATTATACCTAGGTCTTATAGTGGTGCAAGCTCATTGAGCCCTTCATATGCCTGTTATGCTAAGTTTCGTGCACGGTCGTAACATCTGTCCGATGACCTTTCGATTTTATCTGGGTCCCGACACGATTGGATTGGCGAATGTACCGTATCCCATCAAGGTTGAGGCTCCAATGGGCGCATGCCTAATGCCACAGAACAGCTATACTTTACCCGCTTTTTAATAATTAGGCGCTCTTATGGCAAAATTTAAGCTATTGTTTTTAAGGGAATTAACTCATGCAAGTCATAATTTTCTGCTACTGCGTGTTTTGCCTTATTTAGGCTCACCTTCATCAGTACTTCATTCGTTTACTTACATTCTACCATTTCCAGGGAAACCGAAATATCCTCAATGGCGAACACGAAGAAGGGCGAGCGCAAGTCCAAGAGCGCGCTGAACAAGGTGGTGACACGCGAGTACACCATCCACATCCACAAGCTCATCCACGGGATGTAAGTCGCACCCTGCACTTGCTATGGGACAACGTCCCCTTCAGCGGCTTCAAGAAGCGTGCGCCTCGCGCGATCAAGGAGATCCGCAAGTTCGCCGAGAAGCAGATGGGCACTCAGGACGTGCGCGTTGACACCCGACTGAACAAGTTCATCTGGTCCAAGGGCGTCCGGTAAGCATTGCGCTACATTGTGTAGAGCGTCTTCAAAACGTTCGCTGTATTTTTGGGTCTTCTTATAACAGCTTCTTTCTAGAAACGTTCCTTTCCGCGTCCGTGTCCGTCTGGCGCGCCGCCGCAACGACGACGAGGACTCCCCGCACAAGCTCTACACCCTCGTCACACACGTGCCCGTCACGAACTTCAAGAAGCTCACCACTGTGAACGTGGATACGGAAGAGTAAATCGCTGTTGTACCCTGTTTATGAGCATTGTTTTTGTTAACCATAAAATAACTTCTTACTACTGACATGGACGGACTACTAGTTAAAGATAGGGTTAGCATGGCAGGAGTCAAGATTTCGATGAAAACTCTGGCGAGGCAAATTTCCCCAAGCTCCCGAACAAAACTGGCTGAAAGCGTTCTTAAACAGTCTAAGAGCAGCTAAAACACAATCTAAGGTATGTAAGGCATTCCTACGGTCAGCAAAGAGACAGAACCATATGACCAATAGTGCTTTCGGCAAAGCGCCCATAAACCGGGTAACGTTCTCGAAGGTCCAAAGGACTTGCTGTCTGGTGTTCAGCCGGCAAGGTGTTTGGAACTTTCAAGCGTTTCCTCTAAAGGTAGGCAAGCGTACACTGAAACTTTGGCTGAAGCTGGGATAATCATCTGTGAGAACCGACATCAAGAGGTGAGAATCAAGCACTACTCCGTGCTGGATCAAGCCACGAAGCCAGCATTAGCAAGCAGGTTGAGTAACTGTTCGCGTAAAAAGGCAATAGAAGGGGTCGTTATACTAGCGCTTCCTCAGTTCGCAAGTCAATGTCGATCGGGTCTCGGTCACTCTAGGTAAATTCTCAGTTTCACGTACATAGTGTGCATTTATGTACACTGGCAAGGCACAATTCAAGTATGAGCAAGTTGACTAGGCGAATCGGGAAGTTCCTGGTTGAGTGTTTCAGGTAGTAGAAGAGTAATCCCTCCGCCAAGACCCGCTATGACCGCGAAGAACACCGTAGGAAGAATGGGCGAGACGACGCTCTAAAAACGCATAGCGTTATTTGCCGTTTATAGCGTCTGAGACTGACCATGGTGCGAACAGCCGGCGCGAAAGCGCCTCCTAGCCGCGCGACAACCACGCATACGCCTATGCACCCGTTACGGAAGACCGTCGGGAAGACTTCACTGGAGTAGACGAAGAGACTCGTAAAGGCGCACGAGATCGCGAATTTCCCGAGAAGCCACATGCATAGCGTCAGCGTAGGGTGACCTGAAAGACCAAGGTAACTTAGTTCCAAATACTGGAATCTTACTGCTGAACAGAACGACAATGAAGGACACCATCGTGATGAAGTGTGTCAGACTAACGAACAAGCGACGACCAAGTCTTAAAGGTAGAAGAGTTACATGATGGGACTGCAGCACCCTTTTACCTATCCAGCAGAATCGGAGAGACGATGTAGGACGGTAGCTCGACAAGGCCCATAAGCGTGTAGTTGACGTATTTGTTACCGGCTAACTGAGTGCTGAACAACGAAAGACCGTAGTAGACGAACGTGTCACAGGTCCTAGAAGGAAGTCGTGGGTTAAGATCCCATGCACGTGACTACCACAAATAGACCATGAACAACGTGTAAAGCAGAAGAAGACGGTTGCGTAGCAGGTGGGCAACGAATCTAAACTCGACGGTTCGTGGCCGCTTCAAGCCAGCAGAAGTCAAACCTTCCGTTGCACTTTTCGGGCTCTTCAGGCTGTCGATCGAGCGCTTCAGGGCCAGGCGAATGAACCAACGTATCAACGTCCACCGTGACGTATCCGTCACGTCGAGAGTACCGATTTGCCTGCGATAGCCACTGTGAGATCTTTGAGCGCTGCTGTTTTGCAACGACGAAGTGGAAACTCTCCGGTATCGTACTAAACGAATGGGAGAATCAAGCGTCATTCTACGGATGCTTACAAGTAGTAGAAGACTGCAAAGACGATGCTCGGTCCGGATGTGGAGAGAACGATGAGACGCCAGTGATTCAGGTAATAGGCCAGTGGAGTGACGACGCTAAACAAGTGAAATAGCGTGACGGACCTTCGACAACTCTTTGGTCAGCACGAGTCAGCAAACCAGACAAAACATACCAGTAACCGACGACCCACCAGAGGCCGAAGAATAAGGCCGTATACGAGCGGAAGGTCAGTGGAATCGACTCGTAGGCAAGTACCCAGTTAGTAACAACGCAACCCTGAAAATGGTCGAGTCGGCTTTGGCGAGGTGGGAAGTGCTGACCGGGAAGAAGGCGCCCTGGGCGAAACGCATGAACGTGAACGAGTAAACGTCAGGGCAGGCGGCCGAGAGACTTCCCAGAATGCCGATTAACAGCAGGGAAGTTAGGAAAATGGGCCGACGGCCGTGTCTAAATCAGCGTGAAGTAAGGAATGTAAGATTCGACTAAGCGAGCCAACATACCTGTCGGAGAGCTGCGGAAGCACAGAGCCGCCCACCATATTACCGAAGAGGAAGGCGGAAGTGGTCCATTCGGCGTAGGATGCTCGAGTGCCCGTAAGATTGAACTAAATAACGTATTAAGTGTTGCGATGGTCTGTCCTATTCGAGGTACCTCTTCAGTTATTGTTCCCGGCGTTAGCGTGCAATTGGAGTCCACGCAAACGTCGCCCATGATGAACGCGCTCGACATCATCGGCATTGCTGCTAGCGCCCAGACGATGCTCATGCAGAAGAAGACGAAGAACACATACGGGTTGAATGCCCCTGAAAAAAAGCACGCAAATTCTTTAAAATCATGAAGATCTGAAATATAGCCAATGACAATAAGAATTACCGAACTGAGCGAGAACCTGGTCGGGCGACTGTTGAGGCCTGGCGTTGCCAGCTAGAGATACGCTTGTGGACCGACATAATCTCACCGTAGAGGACGAAGGGTCTACCTCAGCGGCACTGGCATGGTTCTCGGGGGTCATTTAAAATACCTAAAGATGGTGATGAAGGCCAAAAAAAAATCAGCACACTTTCATAAATACGCGAAACGTTCTGACACTAAGTACGAAACGATGTTTTACAAGAAAAATATGGGCAATACGCCCACTCTGGAGTTGTGCAGAAAGGCGACTGACCAAACGGTATCTATGTGCAGTTGTTTTTAGAATGCGGCAACAAGCTTTGTGAGAGCAAACCGTTAACAACCAAACGTTTCTACGGTTCGAAAAACCTATTTGTAGTGCGTAGTCAAATCGCACTCAAAACACGCTTTTTTAATCCGATAGGGTGAAATGTGCAAGCATGAAACGGTTTAGCCATCGTTCGAGACTGAAAAAAAGAGAACACATAGCCAGCCGATCAGCGTCCCTTGAGCGGCATTAATCGTCGGGCGGCGGAAGAAACAGCGGCGGTAACAGCGCTTTCATTCCCGCCAACTGCGGCCACGTGCCCTTTTGCCTCATCTAGCCCAGATCCGCGAGTGCATTTGTCCCGGCTTCCGCGTCTTGGGAACGCATCTTAGCAAAGTCTTTGTGTCACCTCTGGGGATAGAGAACGAGGAAATTTTTTGGAAACACTGATGATGAATGCTAAGAAACATTATACTGCTAAAGCTGAAGAGTTTGCCAATATTCAGCAAAAGCTGAAGAGTTTGCCCATATTAACACAAACTACAGATCAGGAGCATATCTAACCGATCACACGGCTTTGTCAAACTAAGACGTCGATAGCTCTGCATTCTGCGCCAGGCGTGTTGACCTTTTTACCACATACGCCGCAAACAACAGCTGATGAGCCTGTCGCAATAACAGTGAATGCGAGGAATTCTCGCAAGCATCAAATTCACTGGATAATGACGATACCTAAAGGAACTGGCACAAATGTACCGCTATCAGAAGAAAAAGACGTGCCAGAATGGCCACTGTGAATTCATCTTGCCTACGACGGCCATGAAAGAGCGGTTGTTTAAGGTTTAGTAAAACTAGCGCCTAAGTGAGAAGGCAGAACAGGTCACTTAAAACGAAGTGGGAAGCATTAGCAAACCGTTAAAAGTGTTCGGAAGGCCTCTGAAGCATATACGTCTAGCAATAGCAAGGTCCAATCTTGTGGCTGCTGACGTAATCCGCCATGAATCTTCGCTCTCGTGGATAAATATTACAAAGCTCGGATGGCGGGGCTCTTTGACTCCGATCCATGCTCTGGGACATTTTCATGTGGGATCCACGTGCCTAAAAATGCTCTGTCCTTACGAGCGAGACTCATAGTTTTCGGCGAAAGCTTTATCAGGATCTCGATGTGGTCATAACCGAAGAATAGCCATTGCACTGGTGAGAACCAAGAAAAACGCGCCGACTTCGGCCAGAGCAAAGTGCTCGACCAACGGTCGGTACCGGAAGTGAAACAATGCGTTGCCCGTCCGTCGAACTTTACGCCCGTGTCGCGTGGCCCAGTGCAGCCAAAAGTGCTGGCTGTTTTTCGAAAGTTGATGGTAGTGCTGGATCATGGACGCGACCTTCTTTGCCCGCGCGGCGAAGTAATCATGTCTTTCCTCCATGACGTCCATTTTCGACTGCAAATGACCGGACCAAATGCCTTTGATGTCGACCATTTCGCCCATTCCTAAGTCCACCAGGCGACGAATATTCGACGGTTGGTCACCCTAAACGTCTGGCAAGTTTTGTCATCTACCCCATGAGGCGAACCTGAAGAGGTACTCCCAATACAGGAACTCCAAATAGCAGGACTTCGTTTACGGTATTGATGCCACCATGCAGTACGGCATAGCGAAGGTTGTGGTGAGCTGCAAAGTTTCGTCAAGTTGACTCCAGTGCCCATGAGACCATGCGACACCGGTAAACATACCGAGAAGAACCTTCAGCGGCGCCCATCTCAACAAAACAACATTCGGCGGTATTTGTCGGTTGATTAGAATGCGTTCGGTGTCGCTATTCGTCTGCCAAATGACGGTTCGGTTGCAGCTACCAAAAGTACTTAGAAACGTGTCGAGCAGCTTGGTTGGCATGGCGTCAACCTAATATAAACTGCATATGGGGTAACCGCTAGATACCTAATACCTTTGTGACGCTACCGAAGCTGACCAGAATGAAAGGCTTCTGGTCCAGCACCGCCAAGTCGAGTTCCGGGAAATCGTTTTGTGTTGATGCGTATCGCAGTTCCTGTTCAGTCATGTTTCCCGCTAACGATAGATGTTCCATAGCCGGTACGTCACGAACGCGTATCTCGCCCGTTCTGTTAACATGCTCGCAGTGGCAATCGAGAGCTATGACAGTGGTATTTCTTTTCGCAGCTTGCATGGCGCGTGACGGTCGGAGGTTGCAGCAGTCTTGTCCATGATGCGTTACCGAACGTTCATTCTCAGCCACTAAGGACACGAGCGGCTGCTTAATTCTGTACTCGGAGGGGTCGCTAAATCAGGCACTTTACCTTGCTGACATAGCTCAACGACATACTGTTCTAAGTTTTTTGAAAGCTTACCGGCACTTAGAACAGCCGAAGTGCTTGATACGATTGTTAATTGGACGAAGAGGTTCGGAGAGGAATTCCGATCGGCCCACGTAAAGCAAATGATTGGCTTCGACTTCAAACAAGTCCACCTACACGCGTTCTGTTAATGCTCATTTTTAGCTTAGCTTACAGTGGTGTATCCATTCCTCCGATAAAAGTTGTTGATCACGGCTCCCTGGATTGTTCGCGCTGCGACGATGCAGAAATTAAAGAACGAGTTGCGCAGTCTATCCGCGAAATTCATGCCGACGCTAGAGAACGGAGTTGCTGTGCGCTAAATTTGGATCTTACCGTCCGCATTCATAGAAGTGCTCTACCGCTTTAGAGTGCCGAAATACGTGCACATTCCTGAAACAAATCTTACCGGGACCGAAGAAGGATTCGAAGGAACATTCAACGATGAGATATACCCGTCTGCGATTGGCCAATTTGAGTACTGCACGGTGGTTGTGTTTAGGAGGGAGGCGGCAACGGTAAAGCACTCCTGAAAGTGATTGCAAGGTAAATGGTAAACAGTCCTCATCCGGACCTCCGGTCCAAATCCATACCTGAATAAAGTGGTCCACGACGACGAGATCAACTTTCGTAGTCCGAAGGAATTCCTGGTATTCTCTGGAGTTCAAGAATTCATTGCACAGTCGCTGATTGCGTTGCAGAATTCTGAAGAAGAAGTAGCTACCGCGGGTGTCCCACAGGCGGTCCTGGTCCACGGGTATGGTCGTATGCCATAAGAGTTCGCCGCCATGCTTATGCATTTCGTCCGCTAAACTCGCCTTCATCGTCATCAAGATTGCTCTACCCTACCTTCGCCGTCCGACGCGCTGTCGAGGACAATGCTACTCCACTCCTTCGGCCGCTGAATGTGGCCGAAGCCGAACTCGAACATGTAAATCTGCAGCCAGGACACGTTGTCATTGGGAAATTCCTGTCCGACTTCGCGCATCATGACGTCGTGACTGTAGCATCCGCTAGACGGAAATAGCGCTATGTGGGAGCATCGGCAAAAGGCCACGCAAGCGAGAAGTGCGAGCCGTCGAAGCATTAGAACCTGAACCAGCCTTCAAACTACTTTATTTTGCGTGCATTATTACTTTGAATGAGGTCTATCGCTCCAGTGTGTCTACCAGTTAACGAGGTTCGAAGGTGTTTTTTGTGGATTGCACGGCTATGGTTCTAGTTCATCCAAACGCAGGTTCCTTTCACTCCAGCATTCTTTCGTGACTACAGTGACAATGTCGTGGTGCGACTTTAGTTGTCCCAACAATATGCGGAACTGGTCAAGCGAGGCGCGATACGGTGGTAAAATAGATCGATCCGATTAGTTTTCGAAGTAAAACGCGACGCGCAAGCAGACAAAACAACAGCGTATGGCTGAAGGCCCAGGGGGTTACGGAAACAAACCGTCGTATACATATCTCAGGATCTACTCTGTGTTTACACGATTTCCTGGCATAATAGAAGTTTTCTTTGGCCTGCTGTTAGGCATGTTCCCTAAGCAAAATTTTTGGCGAGGAGGTAGCTTTGGGTAATTAGTGTTCCCTTGTCTCAATCTCACTACAGGCACGTGGACCCTTCTTTCTGAATGTATCTGCGATCCGGTTCACGCTAAAAGAAACATCGGTAGGAACACTGTCAGACGGCAGACAGCCTAGGACCATCATGAGTACACTGCCCCTAAGGTTCCGGACTATTGCCTTACGCATGACTATTGCCGTTCTGGAACCACATCCAGTAGACTCAGATTTTCTGGGACCACATCCAGTAGACTCAGATCGAGCAAATGCTGTCTGGGCAGCCTTGCTAAGAAATAATGGTGTTATTTTCAACGTTTCTCGAATTCTTTCCTCGATCTCTCCTCGTTCGCAAACACGTTTCACGGTGTTTACGCGGAACCAGTTCCCGTTTTTTTTCTAGACGCCAATCCGGTAGTGAGCACAGGTATGTGCTGACGAAGAAACGTCGGCCTGGTCAGTTCCCGGCATTGCGTCGTCTGTTTTCCGAGAGGACGTCTCTCAACGAGACGACCTTGCTCTACAGGTTAATAAACAATATTCGCGTGCGTAACGACTGCAATTGCGTGCATCGTTAACAAGCTATAAACAACCTAGAGCGTCCCCGGAAGACGAAACAACCGCAAGACCGGGCAGCCCGACAGGTGGAAGGCATGAGCATTGTTTGAGCTTCGGGCTGCTCGGTCTTGCTTCATACAACAGACTGTACGTTGTCCTTGAACCTTGATGCCTTCTTCGTTATGAGAAAGGCGTCACCTACATGCCTTCTTCGTCACACGATGCAGGTTATGCCTTCTTCGTTAACGCACACACTGCTTTTTCGCATCACTACATTTCATGCTAAGCGTTCACAGAGAATTTCACCCAAAGCTTCGCTTCAGTGGTCACGTTCAAGAGTTCTTTATTGAAATTATGCCTTGGAAAACGACACGAGCAATAAATTAGTAGGAAGGCAGAGATAGAAAAAAACTCTCCGTATTGGATGGCACCTTTGGGTTGGCTGCTGCGAGTGGGCGAAACAACCGTCGGTCTACCGGGGTAAAGCTGTCAAGTGTCGATTGTCCGACAAGCCTCTGCCTCAGAGCGTACTAATGCCCTCCAGCTGCGAGCCGCTGGTGGGTTTCCGCATTCGAAGCTCGTAGTACTTCTTGGACTCGTTGAAGAGGAAGACGGTGGAAGTAAGTATGGTCAGGAACACAAGATCTGCAATGGTTCCTTGATGCAAGTTCTACCAGAAATGAATTCGCTCACCAAAGAAGCTGAGCGCTTCCGTCTGGAATACCCGTTGAAGAGGAGCGAAGTAAATAACGAGGAGTTGGCAGATCAGCGAACCAGAGACGGCCAAGCAGAACATTTTATTCCTGAAGTAAGTTAGTAACTGGAAGCATATGAAGCCGTCATACCTGGTTAGCCCGATTTCCCAGATCAGCTTGCGACTGGAACGGCAGCTCAGTGCGTTCCACATGTCGAAGAGAACAAAGCAAGTGAAAGTCATGGTAGTATCCCTGGGTGTGATTTTGTTATCGGCGGACATCTGAAGTACATATGTGAGCATGACGTCAGCTAGACTGGTGCATACCTCCTTGTAGAATACAAACATCGTTCCAACTATTATGATGAAGGACGAGGAAAGAATGGATATGATGAGGTTCTTCGTAATCATCGGCTGCTTAACGTCCCTCGGCGGTTGCTTGATGATGTCCCCGTCAACGGGTTCAACGCCTAAGCTCTGTGCAGGTGGACCGTCCATGATAATGTTGATCCAGAGAATCTGCATCGCATTAAGCGGATTTTCGAAGTGGAACATCGTCGACAAAGCGATAAGTGAAAGTGCCGCAACGCTCCTGAAAAACGCATGAAGCCATACGCGGTAGAACCAGCTCCGCTTACGTGCTAAGTTGGAATTTGACAAAGTTGGTTATGTTGTGGTAGATGCCCTTGCCCTCTTCGATGGCGGCTCGAATCGTCAGGAAGTTGTCGTCGATCAACACCATGTCGGCGGCTTCCTTGCACACGTCGGTGCCCGAGAGGCCCATCGCTATGCCGATGTCGGACTTCTTGAGCGCCACCGCATCGTTGACACCATCGCCAGTCATGGCGACGACCTCACCGATGCTTTGTAGGGCCTAAATTATTGTCCGTACAAAGCGTTAAGGACAAAATGTCGATCGGCGTGGCGCAATCGCTGATTCGGCAAAACTACGAACCTTGACAATCTTGAGCTTATGCCTTGGCGAAGCACGATAGAAGACAACGACGCTCCGAATGACTTGTTCCAGCTCCATATCGCTCATTTCGTCGACTTGCTGGCCGGATAAGCACGTGTCCCCGGGACGGAACAAATGCAGACGAGCACCTGTAATGCATCCATTAAAATGATGGTCAGAGTGAGCGAGCATACCGATACTGCAGGCAGTTTCGATGGCGTCGCCGGTGATCATCTTGACGTTCACTCCTGCGGACTCCACTGCATCGATGGATTCTCGGCAGCCTTCCCTCGGAGGATCGAGAATGCCGACCATGCCGGCGTAGTACAGAGAGTTCATGTCCTTGCCGGACGCAACCGCGATAACTGAAATAATCCTAGTGACGAGACGGACCAGAGTCTTCCGTTACCTCTTAACCCGTAGTTGCCTGCGCCACGAGCGTTTTGCAGAATCTGAGATCGATGTTCGCCCGTAAGGGGTGTTGGCGTAATCCCACCGGACCAGAAGCCAATGCACATGTCCAGAACTCGGTCGAGCGCACCTTTCACCATGACCTCTGTTTCGCCCGGCTAAAGAAGTTACCTCAGCCAGTCACTTATGGGTAGTCTGAGAATGACGAAAACTATACATTTGCCGTTGTTTGTGAGAGTTTCCTTACCCTGTTTACGGGCTCCACCTGCACCGCCATCCACTTTGTGTCGGACGTGAATGGAATCTCCTTCAGTCGTCGGAAGTAGGTCTTGGAGATATCCATTTGCGTCTAAAGGAAATATTAGAAAAATCCAATTGTTTAGCGTTATACCTTGATGGCGAGCACCATTAGAGCTCCCTCCGTCGGTTGTCCGAGCACTGTGCCGTTCGTGATTTGAGCATTGTTGCAGACGCAGCCGACTTCGACCACCCGACTGATGGACGGATGCGAATGACCGTTAACGCGTTCTCCGCTTTCGGTAACGCATTCTCCATTTGCCGGATCGTATCCTATTCCGCTGATCTTAAAGGGCGAGATTCGCACTTTGTACTAAGTTCGAGGTCATACCTCAGCCCTGGTGCCGTCAGCAGCCCACACCATTGTCGCAGTCATTTCGTTCTTCGTCAGAGTACCGGTCTTGTCGGAGCAGATCACGGTTACGCAACCGAGCGTCTCCACCGCAGAGAGCTTCTTGACGACCGCATTGCGGTTACCCATTCGCATGACGCCTATGGCCAGCGTAACCGCCACGACGATGGGAAGGCCTTCTGGGATGGCCGCTACGGCCAAACTGCAATGTGCAGGCTTAGGAGTCATATGTGCGCGACAGACAAACCTGACGCCAATGGTGAACATGTCAAGCGGTGCTCGACCCTGGACTAGGCCGAGGATGAAGATGAGGATGATCACACCGAAGGAATAGAACGACAGCTGTGTGCCCAAGTGATCCATGCTGTTCTGTAGCGGCGTCTTCGGAGACTCTTCTGCCTGCATCATCTTGAACACTTCGCCGAATCGCGAGTTCGCTCCGGTTCCGATGACGACGCCCTGAAAGTTATGATGATGTCGGGCAGACGACTTGACTTCGTACTTTGCCGCGAGCCGAGCAGACCAGGGTGCCCATGAAGGCAACGTTGTCCACATGCTCGATGCCGACGGAGTCAGGTGACTGTATTGCGTTGGCATGCTTGTGCCGGGGCTCGTTTTCGCCCGTGAACGAGGACTCGTCCACTTGCAGATCCACAGCCTAAAACCAGCAACAAAATGGTGACGAGAACATTTTATCGGGATGGCCCGGAGAATGGGTGCATACCTCAATGATCCTGAGATCCGCAGGCACCCTATCACCCATGTTCAGCGTGACCAAGTCGCCCGGCACAAGTTCTCGAGCCAGGAACTGGACGCTCTTTCCGTCTCGAATGCTAAAGTTCGAATTAGTTGTGCCGTGAAGTAGTTGCGACGAGCACGTACCAATGAGCGGTAGGAGGCACAAGCTTGTTGAGCTTTTCGAGGGTCTTCTCTGATCGGTATTCTTGCACAAATCCCACGGTTACTACGATGACGACTGCTACTGTGATACTGAGGGCGTCGTCGAATTGTCGCATAATTATGGAGACCAATGCGCTCGCGAGCAGCAGAGCGATCAGTGGGTTTTTGAACTGAAAATAACCATGATATGGCAGAAGTCCGCCGAAGGCCTACTTGTTCGACGTATTTGTGGAGCATGGATTCCTTCTCCTCGACATCAAACTCGTTGTAGCCCGTGAAGCCGATCCTCCTGTTGGCCTCCGCCGTCGGCAAGCCGGCCTCGAGATTGGTCCGAAGCTCTGCCGCACACTCCTGTAAGCGACTGTCCATTTCAGTCTGCGATAACGAATGTTTGCTCTTACCTCTGAGGTCGACGCTGACGCAGCGAACACGCTGAGCGACATGATCATCGTGACGCCGTTCGCGGTGCCGGTGCTAATATCGGTCTTCTGAGGCGCTAGCTTCTTACTAGTCTCAGAGCCGGACTCTGGAACTGGCGCCGGCGGCTGCTGGTGTTGATAGAAGGTAGCGTGGCCTCCGTTCTCGAATGTCCCTGCTGTGGAGTTTACGGCGTTGATCGAAGCCGCATTCGACGGTTGCGCAGTGTCAGGCTAAAAACACTTGGTCACTTTTGCATCATCACTCCTTGAAGAGTAATTTAGCTAGCTTGACTTGATTATACTGTGTACCCCAATTAAACAATTTCATGCTAAGTTTTTCGCCACACAAGCACACGTTTTATGTACCAGAAAAGGATTTGTCTGAACAGCGCCCGCTGTGCCAGCCGCCGGTGGCCCTGTGGACATGTTTTCTTCTCTGGAAGATGCGCCGCTGGTTTGTTGCCGAGAGACACTGGAAAATGTATAAATGCAGTTTCGCGAAACAGAGATTCGTCGAAATGCAAAGTAATCACGGCTGGTACGATTCAAGCGCAAGCAGCATGGACATGCACTTGGACAAGCAGCTACATGCATAAGCGCAAAAAGAGACTATGCGACGAATGCGCGAAGGCGACGAGCAATAAGGCGCATCCCTCCGTCATGACCCAATTGCAACGGCGATGAATCGCGAGTTCAACAAAACATGCCTAAGCGTTTGGAATGCGCCACGGACACAAATAAGCCGGCGAGCCTGACGGAATTAGCTGCTTCTAAATAAGTCTGCAGAGAGGACACTAAGTGGGTTAGCATTTAGCGTGGGGAATTATATACCCCCGAATGCGCCGGTGAGGCTAGGCGGAAATTAAAAATGACGTTCCCCACATACACGCATTTACGTGTCGGCTACTCACGTCGTGGAGTCTCCGTTTATCGCCAACGGCACGGCTAATAGCGACGCCACGTCGTCGGGGCTCGATAGGCGTCTCTAATTAAACTCGCTGATGCGAATGGGGCGGCTCACCAGCGACTGTGCAAAACGGAAATGAATACAAAAAAAGAAGCGGAGAGCTGAAGGCATTAGAAAGTTTGCCGAGAAAGGTGCCATGCGTTTAGAGGTGTTAACCATTATGCCAATGATAGAGCTGGAGCAAAAGGAGAAGGAAAGGTGAAGTTCGACTCTAAGTGCATTAGCTCGTTAGTAGCTTGCCTCGGACGTGGACCAAACGGCTTGACGACGTCAAAGTACAAGTACAAACGGCAGGTGCATTGCTTAAGAATCTTTCGAGAAAATGACTTGCATATTTATACTGAAAGGATCTGCTTGACCGTACTGTGAGCCGCTTTTGTATGCTCAGCTGAGCAATTTAGGTATTACACATACAAATTTGTGTGCGTGGAAGCTGTAAATATTCCGAACACAAACGGCTCCTAACAGCCCAAGTGCTAGCTGGTTAAACCAACCGCAGAGAAGAGTGAGAGCAAAAAGGCTCAGACCGCGGACGATCACTCTGTAACAGTGACCGCTGTGGGGACGGTGCAAAGCACACATAGCCGGGCATGCTGGTACGCTACCAAGCAGCGACTGAGAGAGTCAGAAAGAACGTAAAAAGCGGCGCTTACGTCAGTCGCCGACAAATGCCAAAGTGACCAGGAAATAGACGTCCCTATGAAGTGAAATGCGAAACTTCGCGTGACAACAAACTGCGCGACGCTTCTTATGCAGATAGGAGCGCCGACGCAACCTGGCTACTAGAAATTTGACGCCGCACAAAAGGGGAACATCAAGGAGACAACATGTTCCAGCATGCCTGAAGTTTGGGCAGCTAGCCATTGGAATTTACGTACTAGCGAGGCGGGTCGGTAAGGCCCATCTCTAGCCGTACATGGGTGCGGATCTGAGAAGCCTTGAATCGCTGAATGCCCTCGTAAACGCCGAGTTGGCATAAAATTGCTTGCGTCTCCGACGTCATTGTCACCCGCAGTGCCTGTCAAGCGAGGTTCGCGCTATGCATAAAATATTCGCGTCTCTACGGGACAATCATCGGCTTTACGCGGAATGCGTTTAATTGGCCCACACTGACTAGAGGCGAGAATAGGCGGCAAAAAGGTGGCTAACTCACCGTTGCCACACATTTAGTTCCTTTTCACGCAAAGATTAGTCCGCTCTTTTGGTGGCGTTGAGTATTAGCAAAGTTTTGCCAAGCCTATGTGTGCGTCGACCAAAAGAAGGGCTCATCACCCTAGCATGAAACCTCATGCAGCTCGACATCGCCAACAACGGAACTTTTTGAGATTTCATGACAACACCTAATATAGGTGACAATCTTTCCAGAAAGCTTTTCATATGGCGCTTGATCCAAGGCCTACTAGCTCAGATTAAACCAAGTTTTCAACGCGCCGCTTACTCATCTATCATGCAGCAAAGCACGGTTAGGACAAGCACCATTCAGGTAGCTCACAATGGAGCCAAAGTTACCCACACCACGGTTTCCTTTTGGTATGCGCCTCTGTAAAAATGATAAGTAGAGAAGGAACAAGGCCCATTACCAGTCCACCTGTATCTACGACTCACTTTCAGACCTGTCTATTTTAGCGTTTGGACACTTTAGAAGGTGTTAGCGACGCTTAAGAACACGTACCTGATCGGATGGTTGACGTTTGTCAAAGCAGCTGCGGAAGGTTCAGACACTCGCCATCGACACTGGAAATCGATTGATTAGTTTTCTGTCGCTTATATGCGAAATCACTGAAAGTGTTCCGTAAAAAAGAGTGGGAGTGAGCCTCATTACGTTGCGAATCCCGCTCAAACGTGGAATTGCTCCGACTAGACGGACACGCAAGTACCTCCGAAAACTGGCGACTGGCCAACAAGGATTCGCTTCGAGACCACTGTGTCGTGGCTCACCTAGTGTAGGCAAAGGTTAGCAAGTAAAATGTTTGTACCTAAGTAGATAGCACTTTCAAGAATTGCTTACTTCACTCGCTCATAGCAGCACGTAAGACAACATTTCTCGTTGATGACAAAACGAGTTTTTAAAAGCTTTGTGCTTTTCCACTTCCACAGAAATCTCTTTTTCCTAAGTTCCGATCGAAGCAACGGACAGTGTTATGCATAGTTTACTTCAACTTCTAACTTTAATAAGCTTGGAAAGAGTCGCAGCTAGACGGTCACAATGCGCAAACCGGGAGAGGAAACGAGGCACATCGGACCGCTACGGCTCTTACTGCGGATCGGATAAAGTGTGTGCGGAGAACTCTCGAAGAAAAGTATCTGCATAGAATGAGGCTATGTCTCTAAGTAGACAAGTATGGACTTTACGGAATAATATGCACTGCTGGAGAGAGCAAAGAGGCATCGGCCGCCAGCAACGTATGCCTTCAATTTTCGATGGAAACGATTTGACAGTGTTTGCGAAATTTTACCGCGGTCTATGTACGTTGCTCGCTGCGGAACCTAACACATGAATGAGTTAAAGAACGTATTGGGTAAATGCAAGCCATTTGTAGGGAATTGGTTCGAGGTTAGATATCAAAGAGTCCCCGAAGGAAACTAACAGCAAGTGATAACGTGGGAACTACTAGGTCTACATGACTATCGGGATGAACTGGCACTTGGGAAAGTCACGAAAAAGGCTTTTCCAAGTCAAGAAAAGAATAAAAAGATCCCAAGTGCCAGTCCTTGGATGGGGGTCTAGAGGTAGCATTGCATAACTAGCACTATGGTGGGCATTGGGGCCTAACGGTAGAGTCGAGAATGCTAAGTGCACTTGGCACAGTCGGGGGGACACCGGCGGGCGATCACCGTCGAGTCTCAGATCACGTTGTAGGCATCCTGATCCTCGCAGTTCACGATGGGCGCGTCGAGCAACTCCCGGATGCGGTACTTCTCGCGGATGATCGGGCGGACGTCACCGGGCTAAACGACAACGTTACACTGGGCACCACTTAGCAAGGCCATACATGTTTGGCCAGATCCTTGAGGAAGGGGATCAGCTTAAGCAGCTCGTCGTCGTTCTTCTCCTGGAACCAACTCTCGATGGGGATCCCGTTGTCGATCTGGTAGGCGAACGACTGCGGTGCGTTGTCGATGATTAGGGTTCGCGAGAGATCCCGGCCCAGAATGTTCAGGTCTTTGATGTAGTTTCCGTACACGTAGACGCAGTGCTCGCGGAATAGCCGGTGGCGGAAGAACCGCTTCTGCGGGTCCAGCAAGTTCTAGAATGGAATTTATTACGTCTGTTCATTTAATGTTTGTGGGAAACATGGGTCGTGCGGGTTCCCCAAACGATGGTGGAGCGATTTGCATAGAAGGTCTTTGTCCGGCGCTTTCACAGCCCGTGTGATACGTTTCCAGCACGTGCGTCCTGATTAGTATGCGACCCAGCATCGTTCATCATGATGAGCCTCCGAGGGGACCCCAAGCATGCTTAGAAATGCGTACCAGAAGCTTGTCCGCGTAGACCTTCTTGCTGGCCGTGAACAGAATGATCTCGTAGCTCTGCGAGACGTGCTCCAAGAACTCCTGGAGAAACGGCCGCACGCGAACATAGACCTAAGAATAGCCCCTAGTTAGTTAGTTCATGCAAACGTTGTTTACCTGATAGAGCGTGCCTTGGAAGTTGACCTCGAACGTAAGTGACGCATCCGGCAGTTCGGTGAGACTGCAGTGAACCAGTGTCTCGTCCTAGAACAACCAGGATTATGCGGCCGATACTGCGTCTCAAGCTTACCAAGTCGAGCACAAGCGAGCATTCGGGAGTGGATCGCCTTCGCAGAGGCAGAGCGGGGCATCGGAAGCGCATTTCGTCCGTTAACGGCGGTAGATGTTGTAGCAGGAAGATGCTGAAGAACTCGCGTTGAAATGACGTCACCGCACATCGAAGCTATCAAGCTCTAGATAGTTTGCCCAGACTTTGCGCAAGACATTTTAGGCCCTGTGGCTTTCCACCGAAGATGCATTGCTGTGTCCAGCACTAATCCTCCCAAGTTGCATGCTGCTAGTTCATCAAGCATTCATTTCCAATCTCAATGCGATTTTACGTTTCCAAGCTCCAACCTACTGTAGGCTAAAGCGCCCACCAAGTGGCTTTCCTGTGGAAAACTGTATCACTATTTGCTTATGAATCAATCGAGCGGTACTTTGAGGTCCTCATCCCGGCTGGGCCCGTTCGCTAGCAGCAGGGGAAAGTGAATTAAGTGCTTACGAATCATTGTCGAGCGCAAAGGCCGCGCGACGTCGTTGGATCTCCTCGAAATCGCTAAGCCGAGTGCGCTGCACTACCGCCGCCGCCACGGTCTCGCCGTCGGAAGTGCTCGCGGTGGATGTGGACGAGGTGGACGAACTGTCGTCATCGGATGCGGCGTTCAACGCGCCCTCGGTGACATCCACGGTGCACTCCAACGCCGGCTGGTTGGACGTTGAAGACTGCGGTAGCACTTGGTACAGGAATCCACCGGCATCCGCGGGCTTCGCAGGCACCGGCAACTGAAGATGACGCTCGTAGTAGTTGGTATCGACGATCGCCATTGCACAGGGATAGTGGAGGATTTAGCAGGACCCCGTCAGTGAGCTGGACGCAAAGTGTTTATGCATGATCGAATGGTCGGTTCTTGTCGTCAAAGCTAAACCGTAGTTGCAAATAAGGTGTACCTGTATGGTTTCATAAGAAAGGTAAAAGCACGAAATCACGCTATGCACGACAATTAAGAGGTGTAAAAAGTAATTCAAAGCAACGTCACATTCGCGGTACGAAGTTTCGGGTATTGATAAGCTGCGCACGAAAGGACAAAAAGTTGCCCGTCACTTTTTGCTGCGACAGTTCCTGCTGGAAACTGCACGGGCGCTGGACCAGCGACGGTGGTGATAAGGAGTAGGGTGGGAAGAAAAACAAAGTCACGTGAACCTGACTCATTCGCAGTGCCAACCAGTGGCCGAGACCGCATGGCGTAGCGTTTTCACAAACAACCGCCAGCGACGTCTTTGTCTGGACGTCTCAAGGTGGTCAAGGACGCCTAAGACTGCGTAAACACGCTAGAAATATGCTAATGTTCCGACGGCAAACAGTATGATCAGTAGGCTTGTTTACGAAATGCACGGAGAAACCAAAAAAAGTTGGACTCAAATCTAAGGGCGCGTTACCGATATTCGCACGTGAATGATGCGGTTACATTCCCGGAGAAATACACGTGAGACATTGCGCAACCGCTTAACGATCGAAACTGCAACATTAAACGCTTAACGACAACTGCTCGTGCGGCGCCAGCTATTCGCATAAACCCGCCGGGCGCAACCTCGAGCCATCAAACATCAACAGGCGAAACCTAGCGGGCAGAACAAGCTAAACCGACGAATTATCACATGTGGAGGAAGAAGGCCGTGGCGGAAGACATGCCCGCACGAAATGCCATCGTCGTACGATGGCACGAGTCGGTGCGAATGGGACGGCTCGTGCACGGCCGTAGGTGGCTTGCCGCACTGCGCCGCTGCTCTACCGCCACGGGCAACATACTCCATCGGCAGCCGGCGGGAAGATGGAGCCACGACCATCGCATGTCGTCAACACCGCCGAAAAACGTAAACGAAACAAGGCCGGTGGGTCGGCGCGTAGTCGTTCGAGAGCGGGAGGACAGACTCAAGGAAGCGGGAATGAACACCACAGTGAAGGCAGCCTTCTCATCCCGGACAAGGAGAAGGCCGGCAGCCGCCACCACCACCGCCAAAACCGACGCCGCCCGGTGGGCCACGCGAGGCGGACTCCCGGGACCGAAAAGATGGCCTCAAAACGCGGGTGAAGAAGGAGCTAAGCGCGCCCGTCCGGCTGGTAGTGAGGTGGTGGTGAAATAACGATGGGCTCGCCGGCCACTAGGGCACATGCGACGGCTGGCGCCAATTTGCTGCTGCTGCTGCAGGCGCTTGCACAATCGCCGCCGCCAACTTGGTGGTGGCCTAGTGCGGCAAATAGCGACGGGTGGAAAACGCACAGGAAGACCTGCGGCGAACGATCGCGGCGGCGGCGGGCCACGAGCACCAGAACCGGTCGGAGGGAGGGAAGTCAGCCGGCGGCGGCCGCCGCCCGAGAGCTCCTCGCGGTAGAGGAGCCTCCATTGTGGCGGAATCCATTGCCCTTTCTCTCAAGCGGCAGCGGGGGATCAATACGCGCACCACACCGGCGGCCGACCCATGCGCGCGGCTTCACGTCTCGCAGCAGTCGGGCGCGTCGCAGCCTCGCTGCCAGGCGGGTAAGGGCGCACGCGTTCGGGACTTTTCACGCCAGCAACAAAATATGTGCAGGCGGCCGCCGGTGCATGCGCGTAATACGTTCTCTCCAGCTGAGTTGCCGGCTGTTTGCTCCTACGGCTAAGGCCGCGAGAGCCGCTGGCAATTGCATTACGCGACCCGACGGCCGGCCAATTCCTCCATTGCTCTCGGCTGCACTCGTCGGTTTCGAGTCCGAACTCCCTTCCGCCCTCCGTCATTTCCACCCGGCAGTGTTGAATGCACACAGCACGCCGTTTGTCGCCAGTGAGTGGGAGCGCTCCGTGTGCCTCTCCCATTGGCTCATTGCCCAAAAAGCGTTTCGCGCGCTAGTGAGGTGCACTCTGCTTAAGGGATAGCACTCGTTGGAGGTGACAGTTATGCGGAAACCTGCAAGACGCGGTACTCAGCTAATACCTAGGGAATGAAGTTCAACTTGATCCTAGAAACAATCGTAGGTTCCGTGATGGTTCCCAACCAGCGTGCCACCAACTTGTTTAAAATCCACTGGATGCTAAACCCGCATATGTAACGTTTTGTCACTAGGCAATACGAAAGTTACCCTCTTTGGGCACTCGTCCTTGCTATCTAGCGAACTGACAGCTAATCAAGCAAAAACACTCCGTTTATTTAGGGGTGGGAAGAATGACACTTGCCCATGGACATTGTTCCAAACAAGCTACTTAACTAGGTAGGCTGTAGCTCTGCATTCCATGCTGTCCAGGAGCAACTACCTAATCGCGCTGAAACATTCACTGCTTAGCTTCAGCAACATTTTGAAATCTCCTAATTAGTTAAGACATTAATTAGTCTCGCATTCATTTATTGATCTCATTCTGCGCAAACAGTAGAATATACCGAGCCGGTACTTAGTGCAGCAGAAAACCTAGTACGTTGCGCAACTTCGCCGAATACGACAAAAACAAATCGCTAGGTGGGTGATTGCCTTGCCGTCACCTTGTCGAGAACGCGATCGAATGGGGCGCAGAAACCGGAAAAAATCGTGGCCGTCAGTCGGTAATGGAGAATGGGCAGCTCGCTGGCGCACGTCGGGCCGACCTTGACGGACTAAAGGCGCATCCCCGAAGTGAACGCCACCTAATCCCGCAAATAACCGAAACAAACATTGGTGGTCATTGAATGCAGGCATAAAAAGACAGTGTGTCCATCCACAATGGTTTCAGCATTCCGTTTACCGGTATGCGAAAAGTACCAAGCGTGCATTCTGCTCGACAGTGAAGATCGCAGCTCATAAATCTATTCCAACGTGACTCTTGCCTAGTCCATGCAGACTTAGATTGTTACGGCGTTGCATCATTCGCACAAAACCGCTAATGCAGTCCAAAAACCATGCCGTACCTTACAACACACTGTTCGTACTACCTGCGAGCGTTTTCGGTAACCGATTAAGAATTGTTTCGTACACGAGATGGCTAAACTGGTTTACATCTCACTATATAAGAGTTTGGTAAATTCTGTCAGTAACTAGAGTCGGGACGATAGTAGCAAGTTACTGGATACTCATTTACTACAGACAAAACAATCGAATAAGTTGGCGTTGTGTTTGCTCATTGCACAATCCTATTGGCGCGAATGTCGCGCGTATGAGAAGTGGGCTGCTGAAAATGTTCCACAAGCGCGTCTTCAAATTTATGGCCTAACTGACATTCATTTTACCTAATTGTTTTAATTTATTGTTGTAGCTTGCTGAAACTGAACAATTTAATACAGGCCACTGCAAAAGTCATGCAGTTTGTTGTCGTGTTTCTGCCTCTGGCAAGCCTAAGGACTGGTCTGGTATTTTAGGTCTCTAAACTCACCATGTTTATCGGCAGGGAGAAAGAATTCGAGCAGCTAGAGGGTCTTCTGCTGGATGCTCTGTACCCGAAGAAGAGCGGCTCTCAGCTGGCGGTGTACATCAGCGGCAAGCCTGGCACGGGCAAGACCATGACAGTCCGGAAAGTCATCGAGAAACTCCAGAGCGACGTCATCGCGAAGAGCAACAAGAAGCGCAAGCAAGCGGTATTCGCATTGCTGGGCATGTCTTCATGTCGTCCATGCGCATTTAGCACACCTTTGGGTACGTCTACGTCAACTGCGTTTCTTGTGACACCGTATCCAAGCTGTACAAAGAGATCCGCTCGGAGCTCGACGTCAAAGCGACGAGGGCAGTCGAGAAAGCGGTGGAGGACGCTTTCGAGAAGAGCCCTCAAAGGTATACCTTCTGGGTATAGCTCTAAACGTTGGGTGCTTGGTTTAGGCTGATAATCGTGCTCGACGAGCTTGACTATTTGGGCGGTCAGAATGAGAAGGCGCGAACGGATCTCCTGTACAGAGTTCTCGGCTGGCCGTCGCGGTTCAACGGGAACGTGGTTGTCATTGGGTACGATGTTTCATGGTACATGACACAATTTACCGTCAATTTTTAGCATTGCAAACACCATGGACCTTATCGCGAAGAGCAAGCTTCCGAAGCTGACGACTCGTCCGAAGTGCATTACCTTCAAGCCGTACACTCCGCCGCAGATAGCCGACATCATCAAAAACAAGCATGCCAACGTAGAGAATTACCCCCTAACTCTATGCTGAGCTACCAAGTTTAGGTGGACATCGACTCAAAGGGAATCGAGTTGATCGCACGCAAGGTGGCTAAAGAGGTGGGCGACGTTCGCAAGGCACTCGACATTGCTGAACAGACCATCAGCGAGATGAAGTACGGACTATGAAGGAAACTTAGTCTTAACTAAATTCGGAGTTTAGAGCGAACGAGGCCGCAGAACTGCGAGAAGCGCTGCAGCGAACGGTTCAGCCCGCGGAGGCACCATCAACACCGAAGAAGCAGCGTGGCTGTCGCGAAGCACTAGCCGTGATGAACCGCGTCTCGGCCTCTCCGCTGGCTCGCGCTCGCCTTACGCTCCATCAGCGCATCATTCTCGCCATCATTCTCGACCTGTCCAACACCGGTGATCAGCACGTTGACAGGAAGCGCATCTACGGCGAGTATGCGAAGGTCTACGCGAAGCTGAACTTGGCGGAGCCGACCATTGGCGAAGTCGTTGACACCATCAGCGCGCTGGTCAGTAACTCGATGATTGCTGTCCCGCAGAAGCCGAAGAACGTGATTTCGATGCTGGTCGACCCAGACACCGGTAGGTCAACATCGCAGGCACAAAATTCGATGCTTTATTTTAGCGAAGGAAGTGATCTCGAGTGGCGACTACGGCAACATGATCCTCTCTGTGTCGGGAATGGTTTAGAGGCCTCAATCTCCTCCGTGCTCGGCATTATCCTGACTGTTTATTGCCTTCTGCTGCACACCCACCGTCGTATTCCGGGTTAAGAAACGCTTCACTCTTTGCTTTATTTATGTTGTTTACTCGGATTCTCGTCCTAACTCTTCACTACCGTTGTTACGGCTATCCTTAGCGATTTTCTTGCCTTAGACCTGATCCCGCCTCTTTGCTCTTTTACGCTTTATGTTACAAAGCCGTCTTTCCACCTTCGTGCGTATCGCATTCTGTTTATGCAGCCTTTGGTTCCAGTTTGGCACACGATTCAAGCGTCATCACTGGTAGTGGCTTCGTCCACCACGTTCACCCGTATGAACGTGTTAATCGTTGTGCCGAAATAAATGTGCTTCCGCCAAATTGAGCGCCATTTATATAGCTTTGGGTCAGCAGGCTGATCGTAGCAAGCAGAATGGTTCGTTTTTTTTGGACCCACGCGATTGGGGAAAATGCGTTCAGTACTGAGATACGTCGGGAATTAGTGAACCTCGCTCTGCTTGACGCTGACTCGGATAATTATGGTTGACACTGTCGGGTTTTCATACCAAAACAGCGAGTGCATCCTAATACGGGAATACGTGGTGTCTTAGTCTTTTCATCCGTATCCGCAGGGATAGCCTCGATGCATGCCGGAAGCCGTTCGAAGGAAGACCACTTAGGCATCGGAATTTCGCTAATGGACATGGTCCCCGTTTGTCGGAACTGTGAAGGGTACAGGCGGTCGTCATGACGACAAATTCCGTCTTAAGGGTCTCACAGGCCCGGGATGATCCCCGGAAAAAGCGTGCATCACGATTCTGCTTGCATAACACCTATCCATTAGTTCGAAGCCTAGTCATTAACGGTCGGAGCCATCCAAGCGTCCGAAAATGATGCAGCAACATACGAGGAAGCCACCTCCAGGTAACAGAGTGTGAACCGACTAACGTCCCGCTAGGGCTTCCCGGCAGCGAGCCTCGCTTTGGCATCGTCGACCTTCTTGTTGACGCATTTGCGCATTTTGTACTGTCAACCTTTAGGAGACTTCTACCTTCGGCATCATGCAGCCACGACGGAAGACGTCAAACGATGGCTTGCAACCGGCAACGTCGGGCAACTGGAGAACTTGGTACTTCAGGGGAAGGACTACATCCTGGACGGCAAGCTTGGGCTAGCCACGCACGCCCGCGCAAGGAACTTTCTCAAGCTGCTCCCTACTTACAGGGTACCACGTATAAAATGAGCTTTCTTAACCATCCTTGGTTCAGCGCAAGATCGACGCACTGCTGACGGCCGTTTGCAGTGGAGACGAAGTGGCGGTGAAGGAGCAGATTGGCCATCATGGAGCACAATGGACGAAGTGCATAATGGCACGTCATCCGTTCACACTCTGCTCCACGGTGCACCTCGCGGTTATCCACAACAGACCGAACGTTCTCGAAGTACTACTCAACCACTCGCTGGCGCCGATTAACTCTCGAGACATCGTAGGGTTTCTACGAACCCAATTATAACGGTGACTAGAGGGGGGAGTGGCCTCTAATTCCCCGTCATTGGCGAGCTAGGGTTAGCTGTCACGCAAAACATTAGCGGATGATGACGTGCGTGAATATGCCTGCATTAGAATCTTCGAATTTGTTGCGAAAGTCTCGAAAAGAAGCTACTGGCGTGAATCCTCGCAGCTTGTGCCCCAAGAGACTTGCGTGCTGCCCTAATACCTGCTGGGTAGCTGGCTACGGGGATTAGTCAGCGTGCGTTAGAGTGTGCCTAAGTCCACCGACGCTTAACATCCTCGTAATTTCCCTTGTCCGCGTAGGAAGGACGAACCCCGTTGCACTACGCCTCGGCCATCTCCGGTATCCCTGGACAGGACTCCACGTGCTACGACCTGTTAGTCGAGAATTGCGCGAATGAGATGCTCGTTGACATGGAAGGCTACGCTCCGATGAACTATCGCCGCATACCGAAACTCATGGACATGGCCCAGATCCAGGGGCTGAATCGATGTAAGTTCGAGTTCTTCTTTGTACTTCTGGTTAGAGTGGTTAAGAGCTAACGCGTAATAGCTCGCTCAACAAAAAAAAACGTGCTAGCCCAGACATGTTTATCCGCTAGAATTCCGCAAGATTAGCTCCCTCGTTTGCTACTCCAATCTGTAGGTGGACGACTATTTCAGTCCCGTTGGATGCCGGTGACGAGATTGACCGGATTATCACGGAGCGAAACGTGAAAGCCCTCCAAGAAATGGTGCTTAACGGGAAATACGCCCAAATCGAACACCGCATCTTTCCACCTTCCAGTCGCGATCTATCTCGGACGCTCGCGAATTTGCATGTATGTCTTACTGTCTACATGCACTAGACCCAAGTGGGAAGCAGAATTAGCCCATGGGAGCGGTGCCGTAACCCAATGTTCAGATGCGGATTCAAGCCATCCATCAGGCCGTAGTGGATGATGACCTACAGACCATAAAGCAGCTGGTAGACAGCTTCGAACTGGCTGTCTCCCGAGATCAGTACGGTCGCACTCCGCTACACCTTGCGGTGACACTCAATCGAGAGGAAATCGTTCGCTACCTCCTTCTCATCTACCCGAAGTGCATTGACGTCGGCGACTTGGTACGTTCTGTGTGAGCAGATTTTAGCAGTTTGATCGCTCAGAGGAGCAAGCAGGACAAGTCATCCTCATTAAAAACATGTTCTTCAATACAGTCAGACAAGAACTAGGTATATCCGGAAGCATTCCGTGCACGTGTGGCCTTATTTGTAAGTTTTTCAGAAGGAAGCGGACAGCGTTTAGTAAAAAGGTTGCGTTGAAATACTGCCCGAAATGCCGACCAAAGACACCTCTGGATACGCGCCGTTGACATTAAAGACTGAAGCCCTCATGGGACTTCCGCTGCGCCCGTTAATTAAGGTCCACCGGTGTAGGTGGCATGTCATTTATCTCATAAGCACGCAAGTTCTTCCAATCATAAGCCGTGCCACCAAAGCGTTTTGCAAGGAATTCAGTTAATCAACTGAGTTTAGGACGGCCGTAGTGCGGTTCATTATGCGTCGCTGATCGAGGACTCTCGCATTCGCAAGCACATGATGGAGATTCTCTTCAAGGCAGGCGCAACTCCGCTACCGATTCATCAGTCAGTAAGTGCTTCTCGGTGATAAGCGCGAAGACCTCCGGTGACTGACCCCATGCCCAATATTCACTGTAAGATACCGATTAGGACGGCACGTATGGATAGACAGACGATGGAGTATGTACAATAGCTAAAGCATGGTCGCCTTTCGCATAAAACATGAAAACGAGGTTAATTTTCTTTAACAAAGAGGACTCTCGGATAAACCCTATCCGCTAATTTCACTTACGACATTCTCTCTTTGCGGCTTAGCGTTGGCTTCTTGCGCATAAGGTTAAGCTGAACCTGTTTTCTCATCTTTGTCGGAGAAGGCTTGCTGGGACCAACTACTCTAGCCAAGTTGGGATTCGTCTTGTGCCTGTGTTAAGTGACTCCAAGGCCCGATAGAGTCTGTCCCTCATTTCCGGAATGTTGGCCGGAAGTGCGGTTCTATGAATTTCAGTCGTCCACTCTGAAAGCGCCCGGTATGCCCGATGTGGAGCACTTCGGCCCACGGTCACCGCTTCCGCTCCAGTCGCTTCATCACTACAACAGCGCGGACGACATGTTCAATGGTGGGTTAGCGTCTACAATTATTTGCTAGGACCTTTTTCGTTGAATATCTCTTTTGATGAATGGTATCCGGGATTCAGACGATGACGAGTCGGTTGCTAGTGACGTCGAAGAGAGGATCCTCTCGATCGACTTCAACAAGAAGGACTATGCCGAAATTGAGCAGCTTCAATTCGAGGGGCGCAACGAGGAGATTTGGAAGGTGGTCAAAAAGCATTTGAGCAACGAGAAACTCGTCAAGTATATCTCTGCGTATCGTCAGATCCAGGTTAGCAACAAGGAATTTTTAGTTGGCGGAAGATGCCTGATACAGCTTCGTGCACATTCCAGTTACAGACTGCTGATTAGCGTTGACCGTTACATCTTAGACGCGCTTGACAGCTGCATTCGCTGCTATCGATCAGAACGACATCAAGAAGCTCAGGGGCTTGATTGACGAGGAGTTGGTCCGGACACGCGACGGTCGCGGTTAGTTGCCTACAGCATACCTTTAGTTACTTCTAAAGTCTTAATATGTACAGAAAGAACTCAGTGTGCACAAGACCCCCTTCCTCGCGTACCAAATGTAGGCTTTCTAGGACAAACGGCGCTTCACCACGCAGTGCTTAAGGAACGCCATGAAATCGTCGAGTACATTGCTCAGCACTTTCCCAAGCTCATAGACCTACAAGATCACGTAGGTTTATTTCTTCCTGGAACGATTGATTGCACTGTCAACCATATGATGGTTGCACAGACACGAATATTTTACCCACAGCTGTCAAGTTTGTATTGCCCTCTTTTTGAAGCGCGTGGTTCTGCTAGCGGAACACCGCTATTATCGTACCTTCCATAACGTCATACATACAAACCGTTGCGAAGGTTCAGGCCGGACGCTCTGCGGCACATTATGCAGCGGTGGAACAGAATGCGATTTACGATACTCTCGTGGATTTCGGTGCCGATGTTCGCCTGGCGGATAAGGTAATCCCGCAGAATGATTTCATTGCTGTAATGACTGCGCAAGATAATTATTAGTAGCTAGCGGGAGGAAATTAACGACTGAATAGGAACAATACGTGAGATCCACGGAGGTTCCGTTGGCTAACCGAGGAAGGACCTTGCTCTTTCCATTGAGCTAGCCAGCCAATTTTTGCCCTACTACTATTTTATGCCGTCCCTGCTTTAGGAAGGCTTTACGGCGACGCGCTATCGACAGAGCCCCGACCATCTCACAAGACGCGCTTCCACGTGGGGCATGAACGGTGGAGCTTCACCGATGATGCGTCGTATATCGGTAGAAGAGACCATCGATGATCCAGGTAGGCGACACTCCTACTAAGCTAGGATGAGCGGGTAAAATGGAATCATCAGCGACGTGAACGTCCCTTGTAGCAAAAGTTCCTCAATGTGGCTCTTGTTCACAAAAGCTTGGTATTTACAGATGTGTGAGGTGGTGGTCGTAAGCTATGCAAATCTCATAAGCCGTGTAGGTATTGCTGGTGAGCAGCTGAGAGTTGCTTCTTCCCAAACATTGTGCACGCGTGCTCATAGGAATTTATCAGCGCTTAACAGTTGATTTCCTTCGGATCTCAGAGCTACCTACTAGAGTGATTAATGTGCGGGAATTATGTCAGTTTTTTTCTACACTTTATAGGTTTGCTGAATCAATGAGACCCCTTCTGAGTACGCTACCGCACGTTCAGTTGCGGCAGGATACAAAAGCCTTTCCGCTTTACTTCCGCAATGATGCGCATATAGCGGCAGGCCTCGATTAAAGTATTGGACACTGGACATTGACGTCAGCCTGGGGCATTACCGACTCTCCGGGGATTCGTTTACCTCTCCAGCCGGGTGGTAACTAACGGCTGCGAAGTGACGTCCCCTTTGTCCACCTTCAATGGGCGCAAATTTGCAGTGAATGTCGATGCAGCTATTACCTGACATTCGCGCGGATAATAGTCAGACTCAATGTTGGGCTAATAAGGAATTCATCGTGCGTGAGTGACGCCTTCCCTCCGACTACCAAACGCACTTCTGTCCTCCGACGAGCTGTCGCTTTCGCCGGATGTCCCTCCGACGTTCGTAGTGACGCTTATTCTATCAATCCGCGCGGGTGTGGGTCCCTGGTCTCGCTTCCACGGAGATGTACGGCTTGTCGAAGAGGAACGGCTTTTTGAGACAGCGGATTCCATTCGACTACGACGACTGGAGTGATGGAAAGCCGGAGCACCGCGAGTTCGTGGAGCAATCCTACCGCGACGAATTCGGTATTTTGGCTTATCGAAGGCTTCCTAATATGGCCGCTGATAGCATCCCGGGCAGCGCGCTTATTACTAGTAGCCATGACTTCCAATGACACCTTTAAAATTTGAACGGGGCACTAATAAATGGCTTTTGACATCATCGACAATAACTGTGGATGGCCCTACATCTTTCGTATCCTGCGACGTACGCCTACTTTCAGAAGCCCCTACGGACGAGCAAATCGAACGTTGGCTCGCCCTTGGTGACGTGCAGAGCCTGGAACAGGTGGTGCTCGACGGGCGTAGTCACCTACTCGTAGACAAGACTTCGATGAACCTAGCATCCACAGAGTTCCTTGAGGGTATTACTCAGTATCAGGTAAGAAGTCTATGTTTTACACGCAGCGTCCAACTCGTTAATCTTTTAAGGCGAAGGTTGACGCTATCCACAAGGCTGTTGAAGAAGGCGACGTTCGTCGCGTTAAGTCCCTCATCGATCGACCGCAGTTGTCCACAGCTCGGGATCGGCATGGTACGTCACGATGCTTACGCCTTTGGCTGATCCTGATATTTAGGCATGACTCCACTGCACAAAGCCCTGCTTTACGGACAAACCAACACTGTTCGATACTTGCTAGTCAAGTATCCGCAGTGCGTTAACTGCACCGATCACGTAAGTACACATTCGTTCGCAGCCGGCTATAGAGTAACCCCGCTTGCAGGCCGGCCGTACTGCACTGCACTATGCTGCGGCGGATCCAAACGGCGAGCACATGATCAAGGTCCTTCAGAAAGCCGGGGGAGATGCGTTCATCGAAGACCGAGTAAGCAGCTATTTCAGAAGCTTACCATTACCGAACCGTCTTTAGTTTGGACATACTCCCTTCTACTACCGCACTCACGGAAAGCGGCTGAACATTCGCAGCCTGAAGGACAACGCTGTCATCAACCAACTGATCTCGGGGCAGCTTAGTCGACCTCTGCTTCAAGGTACCCAAGACAGAGCGTATGAACATCGATTCTTAGCCGCGCTGTAGACTTAGAGGAAGACATTACCGACTGGATCCATACCGGCAACGTGGGTAAGCTCGAGGAACTGGTGCTCAATGGATACGCCGACTTACTGCTGGGCCGTACCCACCAAGTAGATGACCAGGATGCGGTGGGATTCCTGGAGGTGCTCCCACAGTACCAGGTACATTGCATCATGTTGCCTACTGTTCACCCTTGGTATTCTAGGCCAAGATTCAAGCCATCCACAAGGCTATCGAGCAGGGCAACATGCGTGCTGTGAAGCTGCTAACGGACCGCAAGAAGCTAGCGCTCTGTCGGGACGGCCGCGGATTTGCACCACTACACAAGGCTATCGTGTTCGGTCGTACGGATATTGCGAAGTACCTGATTAGGAACTATCCACAATCAGTCAATGCAATGGACCAGGTACTTACGGTTGTGGCTTCGCAACGTACCGGGTCCTTTCAGAACAAACGAACCCCGCTGCACTATGCGGCAGCATTGCGCGATGGAGGATACCTGTACAAGCTGATGCGCAAGGCCGGCGCGGATCCGAACATTTTTGACTGCGTATGTTGATTTTGTCGCCTTTTTTGCTTGTTTCCTTACCTAATTCGGCTTTCCCTACATGCACAGAGAACCTCTAAACATGGCTTAAATTGACCGCGGGTCATTACAGAACGGCCGCCCAGCGAAATACTACTTGAAGTACCCAGGCGAAATCAACCTAGAACGCATGCGCATGGACACGAAGCAAGCCCTGCAACAAGTGCTACACAACCGGGTTGCGCCCAGCTATCTGGAAACAAAGTATGTTCAGTTCAATGGGGTGCGGTCAAACAGGCAACGTTCTGCTTCAGCATCCAACAATGGGTGCGCGAAGGGAACCTGGCAAAGTTGGACCAGCTGGTTCTTTCCGGATGCGGAGACTTGCTCCTGGACAAGAAGTCGAATAACACCGAGACTGGACTGTTCCTGCAAGAGCTGCCGAACCTGTTGGTACGTTTGGCGACAACTCGTAGGACCTGCGTCTCATGCGTAGGTGGTCCAGTGACTGCTTTCAGGAAACTATCGACAACATCCACAAGGCCGCAAAGGAGGGAGACTTGAACACGGTTAAGCAACTGATGACCACCAAGCGCCTGGCATTGGCACGAGACCGGCATGGATGCACGCCGCTACATACGGCAATGATCTACGAACAGAGTGAAATCATTCGCTTCATTGCTGCGCAGTTTCCATCTGTCTTGAACGCACCAGACTACGTAAGGACGAGTGCCACCTTCTGGATTCACAGCCTCACTTAACACACCTGCCATCTAAGCGTCGGCTTTAGAACAAGCGCACAGCAATGCACTATGCGGCAGCGGCAAGAGACGGCGGTCACTACCTAAAAATCCTTGCAAAGGCGGGCGCAGATCCTATGGCAGTGGATAATGTAGGTCAATGCATTCTCATCGTTACGCTCTCAAGATTCTAGGAAGGACGTACGCCTGACTACTATCGGAGAAACGCGGTGTTTGATCTGAAGCTACTCAAGGAACGTGATGACGACATGGAACTGATGCATGACAATCTACTCGATGACGGACCACACATGGACTCTCCACCAAGTCCTGAGACTGGATCTATTAGGTGGGACTGTCTGCCAGTTTTCTAGCATGGAATGTACCAATGATCTTCTCTCAAGAGACGTGATTCGTCAATTGTCAGATTACTGAAGTTGTCCTTTTAGCTCNACACTGCTGACGGCCGTTTGCAGTGGAGATGAAGGGACGGTGAAGGAGCAGATAGGCCATCATGGAGCACAGTGGACGAAGTGCATAATGGCACGTCATCCGTTCACACTCTGCTCTACGGTGCACCTCGCGGTTATCCACAACAGACCGAACGTTCTCGAAATACTGCTCAACCATTCGCTGGCGCCGATTAACTCTCGAGACATTGTAGGGTTTCTGCGAACCCAATTAGAATATTGACTAGAGGGGGGAGTGGCCTATAATTCCCCGTCATTGGCGAGCTATAGCTGTCATGCAAAACAGGAGCAGCAGGTGTCATGCGTGAATTTGCTTGCATCAAAATCTTCGTTTGTTGCGAAAGCCTCGAAAGAAGCTACTGGCGTGTATGCTCGCAGCTTGTGCCCCAAGAGACTTGCGTGCTGCCCTCATACCTACTGAGTAGCTGGCTAGCTTGGGGATTAGTCAGCGTGCATTAGAGTCCACCGACGCTTAACATCCGCGTAATTTCCCTTGTCCGCGTAGGAAGGACGAACCCCGTTGCACTACGCCTCGGCCATCTCCGGTATCCCCGGACAGGACTCCACGTGCTACGACCTGTTAGTCGAGAATTGTGCGAATGAGATGCTCGTTGACATGGAAGGCTACGCTCCGATGAACTATCGCCGCATACCGAAACTCATGGACATGGCCCAGATCCAGGGGCTGAATCGATGTAAGTTTGTGTTCGGTTTTATTATAGTTCGTGTAGTTAACAGCTAACGCGTAATAGTTCGCTCAACAAAAAAGTGCTAGCCCAGACATGTTTATCCGCTAGAATTTCGCAAGATTAGCTCCCTCATTTGCCCACTCCAATCTGTCCTGTGACGTAAGGTGGACGATTATTTCAGTCCCGTTGGATGCGGGTGACGAGATCGACCGGATTATCACGGAGCGAAACGTGAAAGCCCTCCAAGAAATGGTGCTTAACGGTAAATACGCCCAAATCGAACACCGCATCTTTCCACCCTCCAGTCGAGATCTGTCTCGGACGCTCGCGAATTTGCATGTAAGTCTTACTCTCTACTGCAACACACTCAAATGTGAAGCAGTATTAGCCCATGGGAGCGGTGCCGTGACCCAATGTTCAGATGCGCATTCAAGCCATCCATCAGGCGGTAGTGGATGATGACCTACAGACCATAAAGCAGCTGGTAGACAACTTCGAACTGGCTGTCTCCCGAGATCAGTACGGCCGCACTCCGCTCCACCTTGCGGTGACACTCAATCGAGAGGAAATCGTTCGCTACCTTCTTCTCATCTACCCGAAGAGCATTGACGTCGGCGACTTGGTACGTCCTGTACGATATGGATCAAACAGTTCGGTCGCTCAAAAGTCATGAAGGGCAATCCTTTCGATTATAGGAACACTATTTATCCCAGAAAGCTAAGAACTATAGTCCGAAGCATTGTTTGCATGCGTTGCCTCATTTCATGCTGTCGGAGATTTTTTTTAAAAGGGCTCAGCGGCATTCGCTTAAAGTTTGCGTGGAAATGCTGCCCGAAATGCCGACCAAAGACACTTCTGGATACACGCCGGTGGCATTAAAGACTGAAGCCCTCATGGGACTTCCGCTGCGCCCGTTAATTAAGGTCCACCGGTGTAGGTGGCATGTCATTTATCTCATAAGCACACAAGTTCTAATCATTAGCCGGGTCGGCAAAGAGTTTTGCAAAGAATTCAACTAATCCACTGAGTTTAGGACGGCCGTAGTGCGGTTCATTATGCGTCGCTGATCGAGGACTCTCGCATTCGCAAGCACATGATGGAGATTCTCTTCAAAGCAGGCGCAACTCCGCTACCGAGTCATCAGTCAGTAAGTCCTTCTCGGTGATAAGCGCGAAGGCTTTCAGTGGTTCCCAATATCGAACATTTCTTGTAAGATACCGATTGGGACGAGACGCATAGATAGACGTTGGAGTATGTACAATAGGTGAAGCACGATCTTCTTGCACATAAAACATGAAAACGAGGTTAACTTTCTTCAAAAAGAGGACGCACAGCTAAACCCTATCCGCTCACTTCACTTAAGACATTCTCTCTTTGCGGCTAGTGTTGGTTGGTTTTTTTGCGCATAGGATTAAGCTGAACCTGTTTTCTCGTCTTTGTCGAAGAAGGCTTGCTGAGACCAACTACTCTCTAGCCAAGTTGGCATTCGTCTTGTGCCTATGTTAAGTGACTCCAAGGCCCGATAGAGTCTGTCCCTCATTTCCGGAATGTTGGCCGGAAGTGCGGTTCTATGGATTTCAGTCGTCCACTCTGAAAGCGCCCGGTATGCCCGATGTGGAGCACTTCGGCCCACGGTCACCGCTTCCGCTCCAGTCGCTTCGTCACTACAACAGCGCGGACGACATGTTCAATGGTGGGTCGAAGTCTAACTTTATTCGCCTCGATCTTCTGTGTTGAGAACTTTACTTTTTTGCATGCAAACCGGGATTCAGACGATGACGAGTCGGTTGCTAGTGACGTCGAAGAGAGGATCCTCTCGATCGACTTCAACAAGAAGGACTATGCCGAAATCGAGCAGCTTCAGTTCGAGGGTCGCAATGAGGAGATTTGGAAGGTGGTCAAGAAGCATTTGAGCAACGAGAAACTCGTCAAATATATCTCTGCGTATCGCCAGATCCAGGTAAGTCAAAGGATTTTGTTAGCTGAGCGTGCCTGATACATCTGCGTGGGCATTCTGCTTACAGAGTTGTTAGCTTAACCAATGCATCTTAGACGCGATTGACAGCTGCATTCGCTGCTATCGATCAGAACGACATCAAGAAGCTCAAAAGCTTGATCGACGAAGAGTTGGTCCGGACACGAGACGGTCGTGGTTAGTTGCCTACAGCATACCTTTCTTTACTTCTAGAGCTTGGCAATCTTCGGGCCCTGTGCGCATAGCAGCCCTTTCCACTTGTACAGACGTAGACTTTCTAGGTCAAACCGCGCTTCATCACGCAGTGCTAAAGGAACGCCATGAAATAGTGGAGTACATTGCGCAGCACTTTCCCAAGCTCATAGACCTACAAGATCACGTATGTTTATTTCTTCTAAAAGATTGCCTGGAACGATTGATTCCGCTGGTAACTATAAAGGAATGGGTCTCTCTCAAGAGGGATGGTTGCACAGAAACGAATATTTACGCGCAAATTGGCGAATGCGTATTGCTCCTCTTTCTGACTATCGAACCTTGTATAACGTCATACACACAAACCGCTGCAAACGTTCAGGCCGGACGCTCTGCGGCACATTATGCAGCGGTGGAACAGAATGCGATTTACGATACGCTCGTGGACTTCGGGGCCGATGTTCGCCTGCCGGATAAGGTAATCCCGCCGAGTGATTTCATTGCTGTAATGACTGTGCAAGATAATTGTTAGTAGCCAGAGGGAGGAAATTAACGTCTGAATAGGAACAATACGTGAGATCCACGGAGGTTCCGTTGGCTAACCGAGGAAGGACCTTGCTCTTTCCATTGAGCTAGCCAGCCAATTTTTGCCCTACTACTATTTTATGCCGTCCCCGCTTTAGGAAGGCTTTACGGCGACGCGCTATCGACAGAGCCCCGACCATCTCACAAGACGCACTTCCACGTGGGGCATGAACGGTGGAGCTTCACCGATGATGCGTCGTATATCGGTTGAAGAGACCATCGATGATCCAGGTAGGCGACACTTATACTAAGCTAGGATGAGCGGGTAAAATGGAATCATCAGCGAGCGTCGCTCGTAGCACAAGTTCCTCTACGTGGCTCTTGTTCACAAAATCTTGGTCTATTTACAGATGTGTGAGGTGGTGGTCGTAAGCTATGCAAATCTCATAAGCCGTCTAGGTATTGCTCGTGAGCAAGTTGCTTATTCCGAAAATTATCTACGCGTGCTCGTATGAATTTGTCCATGCTCGGATCTCAGAGCTACCTACTAGAGCGCTTAGTGTGCGGGAATTATGTCGGTTTTTGTCTACCTACTCTCTAGAGTTTGATGAATCAGTGAGACCCCTTCCGAGTACACTACCTCGCATTCGCTTGCGGCAGAATACAAAAGCCTTTCCGCTTTACTTCCGCAATGATGCGAATATAGCGGCAGGCCTCGATTAAAGTATTGGACACTGGACATTGACGTCAGCCAGGGGCATTACCGACTCTCCGGGGATTCGTTTACCTCTCCAGCCGGGTGGTAGCTAACGACTGCGAAGTGACGTCCCCTTTGTCCACCTTCAATGGGCGCAAATTTGCAGTGAATGTCGATGCAGCTATTACCTGCCATTCGCGCGGATAATAGTCGGACTCAATGTTGGGCTAATAAGGAATTCATCGTGCGTGAGTGACGCCTTCCCTCCGACTACCAAACGCACATCTGTCCTCCGACGAGCTATCGCTTTCGCCGGATGTCCCTCCGACGTTCGTACTGACGCTCATCCTATCAATTTTCGCGGGTGTGGGTCCGTGCTCCCGCTTCCACGGAGATGTACGGCTTGTCGAAGAGGAACGGCTTTTTGAGACAGCGGATCCCATTCGACTACGACGACTGGAGTGATGGAAAGCCGGAGCACCGCGAGTTCGTGGAGCAATCCGACCGCGACGAATTTGGTATTTTGGCTTTGCGAACTATTCCTAATATGGTCACACATAGCGTCCCGAGCGGCGCACATATTACTGGTAGCCAAGACTTAGATGAACGGGCCACCCTTGAACTGGCACCCTTAGAATTTGAACGGGGCACTAAGACTTCGCACGTTTTGACACTATCGAGAACTACTAATGTGGACGGTCCTACGTCTTTCGTATCCTGCGACGTACGCCTACTTGCAGATGCCCCTACGGACGAGCAAATCGAACGTTGGCTGGCACTGGGTGACGTGCAGAGCCTGGAACAGGTGGTGCTCGACGGGCGTAGTCATCTTCTCGTAGACAAGACTTCGATGAACCTAGCATCCACTGAGTTCCTTGAAGGCATCACTCAGTATCAGGTAAGAGCTATGGTTTACACGAAGCGTCCAACTTGTTAACAACATTAAGGCGAAGGTCGACGCTATTCACAAGGCTGTCGAAGAAGGGGACGTTCGTCGCGTTAAGTCCCTCATCGATCGACCGCAGTTGTCAACAGCTCGGGATCGGCATGGTACGTCGCGACGCTTACGAGTTTGACTGACGATGGTTCTTAGGCATGACTCCACTGCACAAAGCCCTGCTTTACGGACAAACCAACACTGTTCGTTACCTGCTAGTCAAGTATCCGCAGTGCGTTAACTGCACCGATCACGTAAGAACATGTTCGTTCGCAGCCGGTTATAGAGTCACCCGGTTGCAGGCCGGACGTACTGCATTGCACTATGCTGCGGCCGATCCGAACGGCGAGCACATGATCAAGGTCCTTCAAAAAGCCGGAGGAGATGCGTTCATTGAAGACAGAGTAAGCGCCAATATTCAGACGCTTACCGTTACCGACTCGCATTTAGTTTGGGCACACTCCCTTCTACTACCGCACCCACGGAAAGCGACTGAACATTCGCAGCCTGAAGGACAACGCTGTCATCAACCAGCTGATCTCGGGGCAGCTTAGTCGACCTCTGCTTCAAGGTACTCAAGACAGAGCGTACGAACATCGATTCTTAGCCGCGTTGTAGACTTAGAGGAAGACATTACCGACTGGATCCATACCGGCAACGTTGGTAAGCTCGAGGAGCTGGTGCTCAATGGATATGCTGACCTACTGCTGGGCCGTACGCACCAAGTGGATGACCAGGATGCGGTGGGATTCCTGGAGGTGCTTCCACAGTACCAGGTACACGGAGTGATGTTGTATTCGCCTCATCTACGTCATTTTAGGCAAAAATACAAGCCATCCACAAGGCTATCGAGCAGGGCAACATGCGTGCTGTGAAGCTACTAACGGACCGCAAGAAGCTGGCGCTCTGTCGGGACGGCCGCGGGTTTGCCCCGCTACACAAGGCTATCGTGTTCGGCCGTACGGATATTGCGAAGTACCTGATTAGGAACTATCCGCAGTCGGTTAATGCAATGGACCAGGTACTTACGGTGGGGGGGGGGGCGGCTGTGCAACGTACCATGTCCTTTCAGAACAAGCGAACCCCGCTTCACTATGCGGCAGCCTTGCGCGATGGAGGATACCTGTACAAGTTGATGCGCAAGGCTGGCGCGGATCCGAACATTTTTGACTGCGTATGTTGATCTTTTTGCTTACTTGCCCTTTCCTACTTGTTTACTTACCGCAGTTCCGCGTTCCCTACATGCACAGATACCTAAGCTCTAAACATGGCTTACATTGGTCATTACAGAACGGCCGCCCAGCTAAGTACTACTTGAAGTACCCAGGCGAAATCAACCTGGAACGCATGCGCATGGACACGAAGCAAGCCCTGCAACAGGTGCTACACAACCGGGTTGCGCCCAGCTATCTGGAAACAAAGTATGTTCGATTCCATGGTTGTGATCAAACAGGCAACGCTCTGCTTCAGCATCCAACAATGGGTTCGCGAAGGTAACCTGGCGAAGCTGGATCAACTTGTCCTCTCCGGATGCGGAGACTTGCTCCTGGACAAGAAGTCGAATAACACCGAGACTGGACTGTTTCTGCAAGAGCTACCGAACCTGTTGGTAAGACCAGCGTCTCATGCGTAGTATCGTCGAGTGACTGTGTTCAGGCAACTATCGACAACATCCACAAGGCGGCAAAGGAGGGCGACTTGAATACGATTAAGCAACTGATGACCACCAAGCGACTGGCATTGGCACGAGACCGTCATGGATGCACGCCGCTACACACAGCAATGATCTACGAACAGAGCGAAATCATTCGCTTCATTGCTGCGCAGTTCCCATCTGTCCTGAACGCACCGGACTACGTAAGGAGAAGCTCGGACTTTTGGATCATAGCCTCACTTAACATACCTACCATCTAAGCATCGGCTTTAGAACAAGCGCACAGCAATGCACTATGCAGCAGCGGCAAGAGACGGTGGTCACTACCTAAAAATCCTTGCAAAGGCGGGCGCAGATCCTATGGCAGTGGATAATGTAGGTCAATGCATTCTCATCGTTAAGCGCTCAAGATTCTAGGAAGGACGTACGCCTGACTACTACCGGCGAAACGCGGTGTTTGATCTGAAGCTACTGAAGGAACGTGATGACGACATGGAACTCATGCATGACAATCTACTCGATGACGGACCACACATGGACTCCCCACCTAGTCCTGAGACTGGGTCTATTAGGTAGGACTTTCTGCCTGTTTTCTAGCATGGAATGTTCCAGTGATCTCCTCTCAAGAGATGTGATTCGTCACTTTTCAGGTTACTAAAGTTGTCCTTTTTTAGCTCAGGGTTAGACTCCGGCCGCCGTGAGGACGACGACGACACTGACCGACATCGCTTTGAGCGTCTGTTGCAGGAGAAGATGGATATGCCCACGTCGGACAACGGTCTCTACCTAGCACGCACCGTTGCCCCAGTGTTGACCAAAGCCCTTGCGGAGGTAGGTTCATTTAAAAAGCAGTGTGTACTGGTGCAGAAGAATACATTCCACTTAAGGTACTGCTGCGACGGCCGGCCAACCCAATAGGCTTCATATCAGAGTGGCTGCTGCGCTACAACGGCGAGGATGATCATTTCGACGTTTGAGCTCAAAGAGTGGGGAAAAGATTTGGCTGTAAATAACCCCTGTATCTGTCTGTAGTGTGATTAGCGCATGGTCTGGCTAGTTCTTTAATGTCCGATAAACTGCACACCAATGAAGGAGTTCCTTTGTTTTCAAGCTTCAATTTACCTGTGAAGTATGAAGCTATTCCAGCCATACCGTGACAGTGGCTGCTCGGCACCGCCTATAATGATCTTGACAAGCGTTATGCGGCCTGTCGTGCGAGAATTTTCTTCCATTTTCTGCAGGCGATCTTTTTAAGACGTCACGTTGGGACGACATGATTTGGCATAACGCCATTTTCTGTTCTTTCAAATTCCGCAGAAAATTTCGGACTAAGCGCGTCCATTAACATTCTCGTGTTTTGCCCTCCAGCAGTCCGACAGAAACTCTGTAGCCCATTGATTCCGGCCGCTACGAATCGGTCGTTTATCGGTCAATCGAATCTCTCCCGACGCATTTCCGTGGCGCGTGTAAGGTTTTAGCACGTCCCTCATTTGATAGCAAGTTTCCTTCTGGTCTCGTGTCCCCCAAATATTCGCGAGAATGTCTACTGAGCATTCGGTGGCCGAAGAAGATGCATCCGAAACTACTCAGATGGTTGACGTTGGACTTCTGGTATTAGGCGGACGCAGCGCAGCGCCGCGAATTGGTCAGCTACTCAAGACGTACGCGTCCCGAGTCCGCCAGCGACTCTACGTACGCGTGCATCCGTCCACGGATTTGCTGGAAGTCGTGCCGCTGGTTTACCTCAATGCATCACAAGTGTGCGGTAATCTGGACGTCAGAGTGCTTCTCGCTGGGGACGCAACGAAGCGACCCTCACGCGTTCAGGCATGAAGATGCTATCCTTTTTACTTTTGCGAACAACATAGTTTAGGAAACATTCTACGACGAAGGGCTGTCGTCAAGTACCAACTTTGCGGAGTACGTCGCGAAGAAGAAGTACGATGCGGTGGTCCTCGGCGGCACGTTTGACCGCCTACACAACGGTCACAAGGTTCTCTTGTCAAGGGCCATTTTGCTGGCGAACAAGTACGTTGTCTGCGGAGTCACTGACGGCGACATGATCAAAAGTAAGTATGCAGGGTACATGAGACTGTGCTTACCCTATTCCGTTGCCTGCCACCATTGCCTGTTTCAGAGAAAATACTCTGGGAACTCATTGAGCCCGTGAACAACAGGATACGCGATGTTTGCGACTTCGTGTCAGACGTCAGCGACAACCAAGTGGAATGCCGTGCGGAGCCGATTCTTGATCCCTTTGGGCCGTCGATTGTCGACCCCGATCTGCAGTGCATCGTCGTCAGCGAGGAAACGGTGAAAGGCGGGGAGGCAGTTAACAAGAAGCGACAGGTAGGATCAGGATTTTGGAAAGTCTCATATCTTACTGAGTTTAGGAACGAGGCCTGAGCACCCTGGATATCGACGTAATACACCTGGTCGACGGGGAAGACATGGTTCTCAGCGAGACGAAACTAAGCTCAAGTGCTCGTCGTCGCGCGCTTCTTGGATCCGTCCTTCGGCCTCCGGCTGTCAAGTCGATTCCTGACAAGCCCTATGTTATTGGCCTGACTGGTGGGATTGCGTCGGGTAAATCGAACATCGCAAGGTTCCTAGCGACGCAGGGATGCGAGGTGAGCAAGCCAAATAGTTCCGACAACCTACATGTAGTACACGAATTTCAGGTGGTAGATTGCGACAAAGCGGCCCACACTATCTACGCAGACAGTGCTGAAGTTCGGGAAAAGCTTGCGGCTGTTTTCGGTCCCGAGATTATCAAGGACGGAGATGTCGACCGGAAAGCTCTCGGAGCTATCGTGTTCAAGGACAAGGTTGGTATGCCTAACGACCAACATGACGCTAGTGACGCTGCCTAGGCTCAACTGACCAAACTTACTGACATCGTGTGGCCGGAAATTGCGAAGATGGCCCAGGAGCGCATACGAAACGCAAAGTCGGACATTGTCGTACTTGACGCCGCCGTATTGCTAGAAGCCAATTGGGAGACATTCGCCCACCAGGTGTGGACAGTCTTTGTGCCGCAGGAGGAAGCCGTAAAGCGCGTCCAAGAGCGCGACAAACTGGCAGCAGATCAGGTAAAACAGAATGTATCCCACGTTGATTTTCACCGTCCTTTTTTCAGGCAGAAGCACGGCTGAAGGCCCAGCTTAGTAACAGCGAACGAATCGCAAGGAGCAACGTCGTGTTCTGTTCGCTATGGGCCTACACAGAAACGCAACGTCAAGTTCTCAAGGCTCTCACTACCGTGCGTGACAAATACCTACGTTAAGTGAATTCGGTTACTCTCTTGGCTCTTGGTTGCAATTCGCGTAATGATGATTAAAGTATGTACCTTCATCTGCAATAAACTTTTTTGTACGCATATTCATTTGTGTGAGTTGAGCCGTTCTTCAGTCGTTGAGATTCTGGACGACGCATTTTGCTGTATTAGCCTATGCCTTTCACATTCTGCAGTTTAGTTCTTACCGATCGTTTCTCAGGGTAATGTCAGTGCGACCAAGTACTAGCGCCGCGGATACGGACGAATACGAGACAGAGACGGTCGTCGTGGAGCTCAACGGTGTCCTCGACGCAGACGCGGTCCGCAACGCAGTTCAATCGGGAAACGTCGCAGTTCGCAAGGCCGACGGTGCCAAGCCCCTCGTCCAAGTCGGCTCAACGCTGTACACGGGCGAATGGAAGCAGACCGTCGGGACGGACCTGATCTTCTACCAAGCGGATCCGGCACAGCCGTTGGAGCTCATCTCTGCCGCTGACACGAGACTGTCGGCCCAGAAGGCTCTCATCACAACGATCGAAGCGCCTGCCGAAGGAAGCGTTGCATCCAAGCCAGTTCCAAGGCCGATGTCAACTGCACAAGCTAAGGGTTCTCCTCCGCGAAAGAAGGCTTCGAAGTCCCCGACAAAGGCCGCAAAATGAGTGTTTCGTTATGTCTTCGTGCACCGGATATACCTCTCAATAAAGTTTCCCGACAATATGCGGTACATTGCGGAGCATGTGAAGCGTAGGGTCATCGTTAAGGTGAATGAAAAGCTATATGCTAATCTCTGCTAAGCATTCCTTCCCAGCGCCGTCGTTCCTAGTCTTAGTTCACGAATGGTGGCCGTCTATGCGCAAGCGGCTTGGCAGTTCGCCAAGGGCCGGATAAAATTTTTCTTTTACCGATTGTTTGGAGAGAAACGTTTCCGGGGTTCGTATGCTCTCTTTCAACTTAGTAATAGTTCCCTTTCTTGTGAGCAAGAATGCGTATACCCTCGCGACACTCGAGCTATGACTCATCGCCCGTTAGCCGCAGAAGCTGCCGGCACTTTTCTGTTGTTTTATAAAGCATCTCGTTTTTTTTGCACTTCGGGCCACCCACGACGCGACTGTTTTACATGATGTGCTTTCTTCAACGTCGAGGGTTTTCTTTTAGATGCCATTCCGAGCCCACCGAGACAAAAGGACGCGCTGGCGTACGACAGAAAAACGTGTTCTCTCCTAGGCGTTGGTACGCAATATCGACCGATGCCGCAGTCATTTATTTGAGAGGAGCTGAATCTACTAACCTGGAGGCACTACCTGCCGCTGCTATTCTCTATTCTAGTCTTGCGGTGTTTCCGCTTCACGAAGCCGTAGGGCTTGCAGCAACGGTGAAGTTAAGACGCGTAGGAAAATCGATTCCTGTGACGTATTTATGATGCGTTCCTGCTCTGCTTGGGGCGACACTACTCGCGTCTGTTCTCCATCCTTACCACAGTTATCGTGCTAAGACGTTACACAATAGTTTCATGAATTACAGACATATCCGACTAAGGCCTCTTCCACTGCGCATGCTGCTAGATGCTAGTTATAGTTTTTACCAGTCTGGTTTTATGCTTTCTCTTCTAGTGCTGTCTACCTCCAGCGTCTACCAAATTTTTAGTGAGTCCAAGAACGTTAGTCTCATCGATTACCTTGCAGACAAGGCGTTCAACGAACTTTTCTCTGGAGCCGCTCAACGATATCACTGCAGTGATTCACTGCAGAAGCGCCTGCTCGTTCGTTAACCGCTATTACCTCACCGTCCTTGGCCTGTATTTGCTACGCAAAATTTTCGATATTCATGCTACTGCGTGCTTCCATTCAAAAATATCCATTTTAGGTGTGCAGCTAGCCGAAAATGACATTTCAATGGGGTCTCTAAGCTAAAATATACGCTTCCTCTTCTCCTTAACTCTGCTCTGACTATGGCAGTCTAAAGAGGGGTACAAAAGACACATGCATCAGCGAAAAATTCAGTTCTGTTGTACTGGGAATTCTGGACCTATGAGCTCCAGAATTGTTCCATCTCTCTTCCACTATTGCGCTTGTTTCGCTACCGTGCGCGTTGCTAGTTGACCGTGTATTTAATTGACGACATTGCGACACGTGTCAGCTGCTTAGCGGAAGGGACTTCGTGTGTTTAGACACTGAGTGGCATGGCGCCAGCGAGGGGTAGAGGCCGCCCAAGAACCGCCTCGAAGTCTAGCTCGAAGACTGAAGACGAGCGAGCTTCGACGGAGCCCGAGACTTCGGAGGCGCCAGGGCCTAAGCTTAGGGTATAGAGGAGATGCGCTTAGCTTTGACTAACCACTGATTTCAGCAAAGGCCGAAGAAAAGTGAGCAGGACACCGCCCAGCAAGAGACACCGACGCAGTCAGCGGAATGCGACGAAGAGTCCCAGCCAAGAACTCGAGTAACTAGAGGAATGTGGTGTCGTCCATAAGCATGTGGTGTTTAGGCCCGCTTACGAAGCAGCCTGACATCCACACCGGCCGAAGAAATAACGCCGACCATTTTGCCTGAACCTGATCCAGACTCGAACGCAACGGTATTCGGGCAAATCATACCCATGTCACGGTTCGCTAGTGTTTTAGCCAGAAGAGCCGCCAGCGTCTACCCGGCGCCCAAGACGGTCATGCGTGAAAACCGGCAGTCTGAACGAAACGGAGCTCGCCCAAAAGAACAAGAGCCGGAAGTTGTCTGCTGGGCAGCCTCGAAGACTGCGCAACTCGTCCTTGGAACCGCCCAGAGACGGCTCCGAGCCCATTGAGCAGACTCCAGAACCTGCAGATGAGGGTAAAACCTTCACGCATGAGATGATTACGTTCTTCGAATTGTTACAGGCAACAACGCTGATACTGAGGTGTCCATCTCGATCAACCAAGAAATTGCTTGCGATAGCACCATCGTCGAAGCGGCCGAATGCAGTATTGCCATAACAACAACAGCGGCCGTCGCTGAAGACCTGAAGGAAACGACGTTAACCGCAGAACTAAGCCTTGTTCTACCTGACGAAGCAGACGCTAAGGAAGTCGAAGCAGGACCAGATGTCGCAACATTGGAGCATGCTCATGAACCGGCGTCCGAGGAAGTGACTCCCGACGATTCCGACGTCGTTGATGTCGAAGCCGCGGAAGGACAGTTACGTCTCGTTGACGCGACGAGCGCGATCACTTTGCAAGAATCTACTGGTGTAGAGGAAGCAGGCCCAGAAGGACAACTAACTACGGAGGCTGTAGCTACGACAAAAGCAGCCAGTCCTTTCGAAGAGGAGGCTGACGAAGAACCCATGGACATGGATGTTGATCGTTCACACGCCATTGAGACGCCACCGAACCTCAGTGATGTGACCAAGGCACAAGAACCGACAAGCGACACCTCTTCACCGCAAGTCGCCCAGCCGCTAGAAATGACCGCTTATTCGGAGCGGGCAATCGAGATGTCGGAACCGGATTCTACGACTAGCCCTGCGAGATTGGACGGTGACTCGGAGATAGCATCTGCTGATTGCGGTGGCGACATACCGGTTCAGTTGTCTGCTGCAGACCCACCCATCGATTCGCTGAAAACCGACACCGAGGAACCCTCATGCAGTGGAGTTCAGTATGGTGCTGCTTTCAAGTCCCTCGCGGAGACCGATAAAAGCGAGGAACCAGGGCAAGTGAACGACGGTTCCGATGCCCGGCCGCCAGAAACTCGAACACTACGAATCAAAACTAAAAGTACGTGCTCAGTACTACCATCAAACATGAGCGTTTTAAGTGTATGACAAGTTGCTTCTAGAAAAGAAGGTCCTACTTCATGAAGCCGACAAGTCAATGAAAGAAAGCGTCAAGAAGACCGGCGACGACAAGCGCTCTCTTACTAAAGTAAGCACAATGATCCCTTCGTCGGGCCATGCTATTCTTACTAACCTTAACTTCTCATGCTGACTAATGAGATCTACTGCTTTTTCTAGCGGAAGTCTAAGTCTAAGAGCCCAGCAGATGCCGCGCAACCAGACAGCACAACCAGCGAGCAGCGTGGAAGCCCATTCAAAGAGATACCCTCGATGAAGCCGCCGGAGAAGGCCGTAGTCTCATCACCGGAGCTAGCTGGCACTTCAAACGTTCCGCAGCAAGTACTCGCGAATGCACCTGAAGCGGCACCCATCCCTGCACCGCCTGAGCCGGTGTACGAGAAGATACCCAGGAACATTATTCTATGCGACGAGGTTTGTCTGCTTGCCTCACCGTTTAGCCTGTCCTATTTGCCTTTTGGAAGCTCCGACATGCGTTTGCCCTTTCAGCAGCTGTGCGCCGAAGAGAAGGTGCTCAGGTGTTTCTGCGATCCGGACGACGAGGACTGCGGCCCAGGATGCTTGAATCGGTCCATGTTTATGGAATGCGGAAAGAAGTGCCCAGTAGAGAAGGCGGGCGTGAGATGCACGAATCGACGCTTCCAAAACGTAAAGTGACGCATTGAATCTTTCTCGAAATCTGACGAATTTTAGCTTGAATACGCTGACGTTGAGGCGTTCTACACGGGTACTACGAAAGGCTGGGGGCTTAAGGCGAAGCGCGACATCCGTAGGTGCGTGCACGATTTCCGACAGCTAGAAGACGAATAGCTGGTTACGGCCATAAAGCAGCACCACTTTAGAGGTCAGTTCATCATCGAGTACGTCGGAGACGTCGTCGACTGGGAGCAAATGAATAAGCGACTTCGGAGGTACGCGCGAGACCCGACTCACACTCACCACTACCTGATGGCTCTGCAAAACGGATGCGTGATTGACGCAACCAAGCGAGGCAATCCGTCGCGCTTCGTCAATCACAGCTGCGATCCGAATGCGGAGACTCAAAAAGTAACCCTACAATGCTAGCCGATCCTGGATAATGGAGTTACTTTAGTGGAATGTAGGAGGCCAATTGCGCGTCGGTTTCTTCGCCGTGAAGGACATCAAAGCCGGGACGGAAGTGTGCTTCAACTACAAGTTCGAGCGCTTCAGCAAGAAGGCGCAACGATGCTACTGCGGCAGTGACAACTGCACCGGGTACATCGGCGAGAAGGACGATGAGGAGGGAGAGGAAGATGGCGTCCTCGACGAAGCAGCAGCAGCCGACGAATCGTCAGAATCGGAGGCGGAGGGACCAGCACCCACAGCACGCGTCGCGGCTACTGCTTCTGAAAAGCCAAAGCGAGCTCGGCGACCGCCGTTAAGCAAGGAGGAGCGTCAACAACGCTACGCCGAACAGAAGCGCAAGGGGCTCCTGCGCGATCTCAATCGCCTACTAGCCAAAGGACCGTTGACTACCCCGGAACGATTTGGGGAATTCAAAAGGTAATTGTATTTTCTTCAGAGTAATTCCATGTTGTCACTCATCTCGTCCGTTTAGACTCATGCTGGTCAGCTCCGATCTTAAAATGCGGCACTGTTTCCTCGACATCTTACTGGGAATCGGCCCGCAGAATGCACGCTTTTTCTTGCAAAACCATGGACTCTACGTCGCATACACCTGGCTCAAGGAGACGAAGAACGTCAGCGACAGCTCCTCCTTCGAGGAGGTCCTCTGTCTACAGCGCAAGATAATCGAGTTCTTCGACAGCCTGAAGGTTCCTTACAAGCAAAACACTACCACCATGACGCTGCCCACACTGAATGACATAATGGAGCAGGTAGGCATGAGATACATGCATTTTCTGACCTGTAGACGGCCTAACGAACCGTTCTTATAGGACCTGCCCGACGAATGGATCGTGAAGGACCTTCTAAACAGCATGGTCACTAGAGCAGCCAGCGACGACGGCGACGATGCCATTCTTGGGGATTCGAGTGCACTAGACGGGGTCGCACATCTGAACTCGGAACTGGAAACCGTGCGGCAGTTGGCAACCAAGCTGCACGATCAGTGGTCACAGTTACGCGAGGAGTGGAAGATTCCAAAGAAGAAGCCTTCCGAAGTTGTCGAGCTGTCTACCTCTAACGCAGGGTATTTGAACTTTTTAAGATAACTCTACCTAATGATTGCGTATAGATATCGCGCTGCGTCGCAACCTCATGAAAACCGCGCGAAGTCGGAAAACGTCAGCGCAACTCGCGGATGGTCGTCGGCGGGAAAGCCGATCAGCGTACGGATAAATAACCGTGAAGGCAGTGCTGGCTTCTCCGCTGGGAACAGCAGCACAAAGGACGCTAGCGGCTGGTCGCATAACGGGTTCAATGCAACTGGGCCCAACACTGCCTCCGAGCGACGCAACGTAACGCAGAACAACTGGCAGCCGCATTCGTGGCAGAACAAGAACGCGACGGACTCTCAGCCCAGCCAGCAGTCACCGTTCTTCGGCAACCACTCTCAGCCGTTCCATCGAAAGCCCTCGACGCATACGCCGGTCTTTGCGGAAACGCATAGTCCCTTCAGCCAGTCTCAGACTACTAATGACTTCTGCAACAACGGTTTCTCCAAGTCGACATCGAACTGGGCGCCGCATACACCGCATCAGCAGGACAGTCGATCGCCCCGGATCGATCAACATCGACACCACAGAAAGCATACGTGTAAGCAATTTATTCCCCGTAATATCCTTTCCTTCTTGCCATCTTGCAGCTGTAGAAAATGGATGGTCACCCGTGTACCCATAGGGTGATTTGAAATTTCGAATCAGTGACGTTTCGCCAGGATCAACTTGGCTCCATTCTCACCGTACAGAAATTTCATTTAGGTGCTCATCATCGCCGTACTGAATCTACTCAGAACCAGAATCTACCAGTTCGCGAAGCGGAACCTTCAAATAACGATCCACTTTCGAAGGCGAGGAAGATTGCCGCGGTTCTCAGCGAACTCGTTCAATCAGGAACAGACTGGACGGATCCTGCGAGGCGGGAAGACACTCGCAAGTCCGAAACAGCGTCGCCGAAGAAGGCGGCTTATTCGCAAGAGGGCGGTGCTGAGACGCCAAGTACCGCGCATGCACCATCCGCCGACGGAGCACTCATCATTGATCACGACGTAGCCAAGAGGCTTGCGATGGAACTTTTGGGCCTGCCTACGTCGGCTGCCGCCTTGTCGTCTGAACCCAACCAGACGTCTGCTTCCATTAAACAAGAGTGTGCTATGCAAGCCGAGAGTCAGGACAGCAAAAGCGTCGAATCTGGCAGCAGCATCTTTACAGCGACAGTGAAACAAGAAGTTGTCGAAGGCTCCACGAACAGCTTGTTGCCAGCTCCCGTCGCAGTCCCAACGCGCGATCCGTCTCCTCCACCCAAAGCGCAACAGGAAAAGGACTCTTCGAAAACGAAGAAGGCGGCGAAGAGCGGAAAGCACAGCCGCAAGTCCCACCGACGTAAACGCTCCAGCAGTAAGGACACTTCAACTCGCAAGTCGCTACGTGACACGCTCGACGAGCCGAAGAAGCACAGCGAACGTTCTAAGGAGACCAAGAAAGCTGGGTAAGTTCCCAAGGTTTTCCTTCTGAAATGCAATCATGTTTTTTTTCAGTGCCGACCGGAACAAGAAGAACGAACGCTCCTCTTCTCGAGCTGGTAAATTCAGCCACACCCGTGATGGACATTCCAAGCGTCGCGGCAGCGACGATCGTGCGAAGTCTCGTAAAGGGAAGAACCGGCGAGAGAGGTTCGTTTATGATCCAATAACCTGCGGTTCAAAATTCTCCGATAAGAAAAGCAATACCGAATATTTCACTCAAGTCCTTACAGAAGTGCTGAGCGAAAGAAGCGCAAGAGCCGTTCCAAGAGCCCTCACAAGCGACGAAAGCATTCCAGCAAGAAGCGGAAACAACGCTCGCCAAGCACGAGTAGTAGTAGCAGTAGCAGCAGTTCGTCGAGCAGCTCGTCGTCTAGCGATTCCTCCTCTTCCGAGGCGTCCTCCCGGTCTGCTTCACCTGTACGGCCAGCGAGCAGCAAAAACAAGACGTACGTTATGCTTTTTAATGATATTAGACCTGAAGAGATTTAGGATGGCACCTCTCCTGCTCGGCAAACCGAAGATTGAGATCAAGCTAAGCAGCACCGCGAGTATCGCGGGTTCCAAGCGGAAAGCTTCCGATGACGTAACGAGCTGCTTCCGGCATGCGCCTCCAATTCCACCGGAACCTGAGGGAGAGGCAGAACCAGACAGTATGGAGTCGCAGCCTCCGCCACCGCCGCCCGCAGAGCTGGAACCACTTGAGGATGAACCGAAAGCTAAAGTGGCGCGAACGGCTTCGCCTGATCATGAGCCCAAGATGCCACACGAAACAGCCCCTGCCGTTGTACATAGCGCCGAAGCCGTCAAAGAGCTCAGCAGATGCGCAAAGCTCGAGCAGCCATCTCTACAGGAGGTGTCGGTCAACGCGGACGTTCCACCAGTGCGCAGGCACGACGTCCCAACGATTCCCGTGCATCCAAGGCTGTTACAGCCAGGTCACAGCATTGCCGAGATGGAAGAGTTTCGGCGCCTAATGCAGCAGGTACGCGTGCAGCTTCGAATATTGTCGTTTTAAGCTTACCTGGCAACCGAAATAACCGCGACCATTTAGTACAACAAAGATCTCGACGCCTACTATGCTTGGGTCTACAGCGTGCAGTCCCAACAAGTGGCGGCGCCAGTCAAGCGTCGGTCACGATTCGATCTTGCGGCCGTCGGTCCGCCGACGTCTTGTCCTCCCGTTGGTGTCCTCAACGCGGTGTCGATCATTGGACCTCGAGCGCCGGTCGTTTGCCATGCACCGCTACTTGTGGGAATCGTCAGCACCAGCAACGAAGCAACGAATGTCCCGGCGCCTACGTCTGCGTCGCCTTCGCTTGCCTCAAGCCAGCCGGTACCCTTCGGCAACCCCGTGACAGCGGAAGCCAACGAAGCCGACACGAAGGGAGGAACGTTCCTGTCATCGTTCGCTCCTGTCGACGAAGACGTGCCCAGCAGTAGCTCAAAGCCCGATCGCCCAGTTGCACAGGAATCCTCAGCCAGTGTAGAGCTGACAGCGAACGCGCAATGCGAGCAAATCGCCACTGGTGCACCGGAACTCGCACTAGCATCCGTCCAGAACCGCATCCAAGTCGAGGCAACCGAGAACTTCATCCCTGACAGTGCTCCGTCCGTGAAGGTACTTTCCTCAGTTGTGCAGCCAGTGAACCTCTTTATTAAGCGATCACGGTTTGGCGAAGGTCCGGCTGTTGTTGGCGGGGAAGAGTTGCCCAGAGTTCTCTTAATCGTGCCCGACCCGCTCAGTGCACCAATCCCACCAGTGGTCACCTCGTCCGACTCCGCTAAAGCTCCCGTCATTGGCACTAGTGAGCGAGCATCGGATCAACCACCACCAGCACCGCTGATGACGATGGACACAGAAGATTCACAAAAGCCAGCTCAAGGTAATCTAGCGTGAGGACAGCATTGAGCTCCATTTCTCAATTCAGAATCGTCGCTAGAAGGTCCACAGACCGTGTCAACCCAGGCTATTCTACCTACCAGTCAGAGCGATGCTAAAGACATTGAAATGGTGGACTTGACGCAAGACACTCCTTCGACGTCGCATAATGCGGCCGGTGCCAGCACAGACGTTCCGGTATCGTCGAATAACTTGGCAACCGTCGTACCCGCGGACATTCCTTTGCCACCTAACTGGGCAGCTGCGAGGACTCCGTCTGGCCAAGTCTACTACTTCCACAAGATCACGATGTAAGTTCGCAGATGGTCGTCGCTTTGTTAGCCATTCAAGTTTGTTGCACGCTACGGACAAGGATGTGTGATTTAGGGAAGCGCGATGGGAACCCCCGACGGAGGCGGTGGCAGACACTACGTCCGACGACCCGGACCAGGTTTTGGCGAAGACGGCGCAGGAGAAGGAGTTCAAGGACAAAATATGCGGCATCATCAAGAAGCGTTTCGAGCCCCATCGCAAAAAGTATAAGCCTGATCCGGCGGACTACAAGCAGTTCATCCGCAAGGTAGGAACTGCTTCGCTTCAGGCCGAATAAAGTGTCGATTTTAGCTCTTGTCAAAGGTGGTGGAGAAGGAGCTGAGCAGAAAAACCGACCTGAAAGTAACCGACACCGTCGAGCTGTCCACCAAGAGGTACGTCGACAGCTGGATCAAGACCATGCAAGACGCGGATAAGAAGAGGGCATCTTCCCGTACGGACGAAAAGAAGGCTTCCTCTCGCCCATCTTCGTCACTTCCTTCCAAGGTCGTACCAGCGACGACATTGCTGCCATCGACCGACGAAGCCGACCAAGTGCCATCGAACCAAGTGAAATCCGAATCTCCAGCGGCTCCCGAGCCACCTAGTCAGCCCGTTATCGAGACCATCTCATCGATACCAAAATCGTCTCCACAGTGACTCTTGTAACTCCCTTAACAATGAGCCACGTTTTTCCATGTTGTCAGTACATGTAACTACCTATACTAGTTCTCCTTCCCTTCCATACTCAGTGCTCTAATAGTAAGCACACTGGGTTCTATCCAACCCTCACTGCCATTACCTTTCCATCTCATCTCAGACCCGTTTGTCCCTAATTTTCGTATTCGACTCGCGGCGTCAAAGACCTCATCTCTGTTTTGTTGCGTTGTTCTAATGTCGAATGTCCCGTTTGTGTTTCATTCCGTTATGCGTTGAAGTGTTACTGATCCCGTTTCGAGCCGAATAAACAATAAGTGTGACCATGTAAATCACTGCACCAAATTGGATTCGAGTTACCAGCATGTTACATTTTTGCATAGTGGAGAGTGTGACGCAACCTAAGGCATAATTCTCATCTAACTTTGCTGTTTGCACAGAGGAATTGTCAAAATGTCCTAAATGAAAAGTCAAAGGTGCTAGAAAAACGGTGTTATTTGCCATAAAATTTCGTGACAAGAGATGTTTAGGCAGGATGGCAGCTCCGACAACTGCCCCAAACCGCGTCAAACGTGCGAAGATCCAACTCCAGTTTCCCGAGAAGCTGTTCTACGAAAAGGTTCTGGCGGATTGGAACGACAACGTCTTCGACAAGTCCAAGGGGCATACAATCAAGAGCGCACTGCAGAACCTGACGCGCTTCCCCATCGAGGTGCATGGCTATACGGACCTGAGAAACATCAAAGGTACGATCGAAGGCAGTGAGAGCGAGCTCAACCTCTCAAGCCTTTAGGCATTGGTGAAAACATTGCGACCCGACTGGACGCCACTTGGAAGTTCTTCGTTGAGCAGCGCTTTGACGGCACCGCTCCTACCATCGACCACGTGCGCGATCTGCAACGCGGTGAAGCGCTACAGTATCTCGAGAACGCGCCTGTGTCGAAGGGCAAGGCCGCTGTTCCGTTCCTCAAGAGGCGTAGTAAGCGGGCCAACGAAGGCATCACCGGCAGCGCATTTGGTGCGCTCTCGCAACCGCCGGCCATGACAACTTCTGGCACCAGTAGGCAACAGGAAGACGTTCAAGCGGATGAAGATGCGGGTCTGAACACGTCCTTCTCACAGCCTGCAGTGCCGACCTATGCTCGATCGGTTTCGGTAAGCAGTGGTTTTTGAGACGGTCGGTAGAGTTGTGTTTTAGACCGCCGTCCCACAGCCCAAGCCGTTTCTATCGCCACAGAAGACGTCCACTATCACGACGTTCAGCTTAGCCCAGAGCGTATCCACCACTGTGCGTAGCACACCTGAGCACCTTCTCGTCTACGACCCGGCCAAATTCGATCGCTGCGAACTTGTCCTCATCGCTGACGGTCGTGAACGAGCAGGCGGCGGACGCGCAAGTTACAAGAAGATGTTCGACCACTTGGCGAAGTTTGGCGTGACCTTCGAGACGCGAGCCCTCTCCGTGGGCGACTACCTCTGGGTGATGCGCTTGGACGACGGGCGTGAAATGGTGATGGACTACGTGATTGAGAGGAAGACGTGGGATGACTTAAAGGTACTGATCAGTTTTAGCGCTTCATGACTTTGTCCCGATTTCATTCGGTAATTCGCACTTTTCACATTCTTTAGCAAAGCATCCGACACGCCCGTTACGCGGAGCAGAAGAAGCGCCTTAAGGACTGTGGGATTCCGAATGTGATCCTAGTCGTCGAAGGAGGAGCTGCTCCTGACAGGGCTCTTGAGCAGGCCCTCGCTACGTCGGCAATCGAGAATCGCTTTCTCGTTCACCGCACTAATAACGCACAGGGAACGGCCAAATTCCTGAAGAATCTAACTGAGCGACTTAAGAAGCGTGCGTTGACTGAACACGTAAGCCAGGGATTAAGCGGAGATCAACCGTGGAACATTGTTTAGATGGTTGGTCAATCCTTCGGCTACCTGCAAGACGAGAGCCGCAAGACAAAGACGATCACGGTGTCCGACTGCTGGCTGCGGCAACTGACCGTCTGTCCGATGATGAGCGTCGAGAGGGCACAACTCGTCGTGGAGCGATTTCCCACGCTGCGTGCGCTTACCGAGTTCTACCGACAGAATCGGCTCAGCGGAACACCGGTGGAGCCGAGCGATCTGCTCAGCAACGCCATTCCGCAGATCCCCAAGTCGCTTAGCCGTCAGCTAGCCATGTTCTTCGCAAGTGCCTAGTCATCTAACTAACACCGACAATTCATTTGTAAGTGCTGTATTTGGTAAAGCTGCCCAGCATTACCCAATGCGGTTTCTTCGGACTTGAAATAAACGTTTTCCCGTAGTTCGTTGTTCTGTGGATATTCATTAAGGCCGCCGTGTTAATGGTCTAACTTTGATGGGTGATAGTGCGGGTGCTAGGCCTGAGCAGTGATAGGTTAAAGGAATTAGGAACCCAAATATAGACTTCGCTAGCGCGAGAATGAGTCCACTGAAGGTCAAATTCTTTGCGACAGGCAGGCGTTTTAATTTTCAGCAAAAATAGCGCAAGGGGACACTATTTTCGCGTGGTGTACATCCTATTGCCGTTGCAGTGCTTCGACCCAGACATTGCTTCCCTTTCAGCCTGAATGACCGCGACGACCTTACAGGCGGTAAAAATGAGCCACAAGAACATTTCTTTTTGTCCAGTAAATAACATCGAACACAACGACCTTGTCGCACGCAGATGATTTTCCCGCATTTTCTAACTGACTACCCGCGGACAATAATCCTGTTCTTCCTTCACGCTGCAACGCGCGTTTGCCTCCGGCCCGGAAGGGGCTCTCATCTGTGACGCCAGTCGGCAAGAACTGTGAGTTGGTAGACGGGGATCAGTGAACGACGTACTCGCGTCTTGGTGTGTTACACAGGACGTTGGCCGAATGCGCTTCTGCAGCGGCATGGTCAAATAAATGTGATTCGCTAGTGCACGCATGCACGCTCAAGCGTTTCATTTTTTTAAATTTTGAGGCTGGTAAGCCTCTCTCAGACATTTTATTAAATAAGCTTCAAATGGTCTTGTGGGAAACCTTTTTTGTTGCCCAGCCACTCTCACAAAATCCGCTTCTCCTCACACTTCCGCTGTTCCTTTAGACAATCACTGAACACGCAGTTCTTGGCGTATGAATTTAACGTATTAAAGCTGTAATTTTTTGAGTTTCCGTGGCGCGCGTCCATACCATGCCTTTTTACTCCTAGTCTTCCTTTATACCGTACTTAACAGATATTTTTTCTGATCAAGGTAGGCGGAATGCGGCACGGACTTCGACTCATTTCACTATTCGCAGTTCTGCTGCTGCTATGTGAGCTTGCTTTCGAAGCCGCTGCTCGCCACCCACACACTATAACTACAAGGCGTCCCACTACGACGACCGAGAAGGATGAGGGAAGCTCGGAGGAGTCGAAAGAGTCCACGGAGGACGAATGGGCCTGCGGAACCGACGACTGGACAAAGCTGATCGCACAAAGCACCATCGACCGTGACTGCCCTAAGCTCAAAAGTGAGCAGCTCATTCAAAGTCGCATTCTGACGTCATCATTTTAGATGCCGTCAATAGATGCTGCGTTGGTCACGATACCTGCTACGATGATCAGCGTGGGAAGAAATTCTGTGACGACACTTTTTGTACTTGCTTGCAGGTAAGCGACTAGCAGGCCTTCTTGCAGACGGGAAACGCCATTGTAACGGACACGACAGGCTTTTGCTTTAGATCGCGACAGCGACGAGTCCCGTATGCAACAAAGAAGATGGACCGACATTTTGCAATCTTGTACGCGAATTCGGAGAAGAAGCATATCGTGCTTCTGCCAAGTAAGCATAACATCTTCATCCGATAATCTCTGTGTGACGCTTAAGGAACGTTTCGTCGTTGCCAGCAGCTGACCTTCTCTTCCCGCTAACCAACACTACCTTACCGGAGTACGATGACGATGATGACGGGCGAAATGCGACGTCTACGCTCGGTGCCGTGCCTACTGCCCGCAAACATGGGCAGAGACGCCCCGACAAATCGCATGAAGCGCGTTATCGACGGTATGCCGAGCTTGAGAGAAACTTCCTGTAAATCTGGTCTTGTAGGCAACTGCGTCTGAATCTCCCAACGAAGAAGCCACTCACATAATAGCAGTGCTCAGTTCGAGCTCACTTATGACCAAGATCTCCCTGCATTATTGCTCACGACAACTCGTTTTACAGTGCCTTTGCTTGTTAATAGCTAAGGTGGTCATAAACTAGAACGACGAAATTTGGTGTACCGGCTGCAGCTGCTTTGCGCGGATATTTTACCCAGCTAGTTAGTTAGCTAGTTTTTAGTTAGTTCGAACGTTGGTCAGTATGCGTCATTGGCCTTTCGCCGTTACCTAAAAAGTTTCTTAGAGTATGACCAGCCATTAGCTTAGTATAAAGTGAGTAGTTAGATCATCTAAAGGCTTGCACCTGGAAGTAGGACGAGTTTAAGCGACTTTACGAATGGCTAGAACGAGCTTCACCACCAACACAGCACTTGCTGTTTTTTTTGCTGCAGACCCTCTCTTCCAGCTCTTCTTCATCGCAGTCTATTAAATCGTAATTGTAACTGATGGACGCCCAACATCTTTGACATGCTTGCGCGGGAAGCATTATGCTGTTCGCTACGTTGGCGCAGATCGTGATGCTGGCTGCAGAAAAGCCAAGACTCATTCCGCAAGAAGCACGACTTATGCAGCCGAGCGTGCAAACAGCTAACAAATTTGCTACGAAAATGAATATGCGGAAAGTCAAGCCTACGATGGACGAAAGACCAGCCGTCGGCGTCGAGACAAGCCGGTTAGGTTTAGCCTCCTCCAACGACGCCCATTTCCTCAACGCAACATTGTAGAACGGGACGACGTAACAGCCACTTAGCATTAATTTTAACTACGGGTGCAAGGATGGGCAGCCGGCACCCACCAACTTTTGTTGCATGTCGCCCGCATTGTTGGAGAGTTGAAGACGTTTTGGAGACCATCAGGTTCACTGGCACGTCATGGCACCCGGCGTTCAATTAGCCAGAAGTCACTTGTTGGACGACTTTACCCCAGCATTGTGACCCAAATGCCGTTGAATAGCGTGTCAAACCGACGAGCAAACAGTAAAATATTTATTGGGTGAAGGTGCCACCGGAATAAGCATGCCGACTATAAAATGACGCTTCTAAGTTTAACTTGGCGATGTTTGAGCATTTTTTTACCCTGACGTCTGCATCATATTTTGGTCAAATTTATCGTAGCAGAGCTTGTAAGCACCAGCTGTGAAAGAAGCTCGAACACCCGCTAAATGCGGCACCTTATTTTCGTGGGGTACGCTCCAGCGTTTTATAGTCTAGAACAAAATCGCAGATTCATGCGATATCGAGCGTCGCTCTTTCTTCTTCCAAAGAGCACGTTTTGGCCAAAGTCGGCAAGTACTTATGTACAAGATTTATAGCTGCCGATAAGTTGTGACGATGAGCCTCGAGGGAGACTCGGCTAGCGAGCTTGGTAGAGGCCTCCAAAAATTGCGCTGCGATGCCATGGATCCTTGTTATTCACCGCACTTCTCTAAGGTCTTTATTGTCTCGAATCATGAGCTCGACCCTTCCTTGACATTACTTCCTTGTAACCGCAGACGAAATCCATAAAATTTTTGGTGTTGATGCGTCACGAACGCCCACCTAGCTCGCATGGCAATATTGCATGCCTGTCCGGCTTTTGGATGCTCGATGACGGGAAGAAAGACGCGTCGGGTTTTATCATTCGCCGCAATTGTTTTTGCCCATCATAGGCGCGAGATTTCGCCCGCACTGATGCATTATTTATGGCAGGCAGGTGACGCGTTCGCTGAGATGGATATGCCCATGCTGTGCGCTACAAGGGAAGAAAAGCGGCTTCACAAGGGTTGGCGGAAAACGATTAGGTTTTCAACGTCGCACGCAAGAGGCGCCATCGTTAGCGCTTTTGGACCCGAAACCGCGGGCCATAAACTCCTCATCCGCGTTTTGAACGTCTTTGCCAGACACATGCAGCCAGTTTACCGGGGTAGCCCTGCGACTAAACGTAGCGGTCGTCCAGAAATTGCGTCAACATTACGAGAGAGGCGGGGGGGGGAGGGGATAAATTTTCATAGGAGTCCGCCGCGCCGGGCCAATTCATCTATATTTCGCGCAATTTGTTCCAAGTTTTTCATCGATGCGTAGCTACAAGGGCGGCCTTTTAGCCTTTTACTAGGGTGAGATGTCCCGATGAGGTTATTCTAGTTGCGTGATATCACGGGGCGTGTGTAGAGAGTTTGATCACGTTCGGATAACGGCGTAGGGGACGGGGGGGGGGTCGGATCCAAAAAGTGCCCCATATGACAACGCAATTCTGAACATGGACCTCTCATGTTGAAGTGCTGTCGTTTTTTTAAAAGCTTCTCCAAGAAATCAACGAGTCGCTTGGCAAAAGTGGAGTATGGTCGTATGTACTTTGTTCAGTACTGAACAAGTCTAGAGTGTCGGTTCAAGTTGTACCATGCTCACCACCTTAAGTGTCTTAGCACACATCATACCTACATAAATATGTTGGCGCCGCACGCTTGTGCAAATCCTTGCTACCTCCGACCGTAGGGTCTCCGACAGTTTCTGCTTAGCGCTCATTCGATGGTTGCAGAGACCAAGTCTTTAATTCCTCGCTATGTTCGAGAAACTCAAACTGACTCGCCCATATGACTTCTGCAAAGCAATAATGGGCTCAGGGTTGTTAGCGACATCATGTTTGTAGTTTTGGTTACACAGACCTCCTTCATAAGTTAGGACGCGTAGTCGTCTACCACTTGGAACGATAGTGCTACGGGATGCGCCTCTTCAAAATGCGTAGCTTCCTGTCAAAATCCTATGACATTCGTTGGTCCAAACGTCTTCACGTTATTTGCCTTGCTTTCACGACAGCATCGCACCATCGCCCACGACAATCTACGCTATTCGTTGCTCACGAGTGTCGTCGTCGTGCATAGTGCCGTCCCGATAAAATTGCACTTTAACTGCTCGAACAAAGCATTTCGCGGCCATTGAATAGCCAAACGTCAACTTATGTGTGCCGTTGCGTCCGAAATCGAATAATGGCCCTGGCCCGCGCCTCCCTGTCGTCATGAGGTCGTCCCCGGCACCTCCGCGGTGGCGCGAAGCAGACGAGTTGTTTTTGACGGGCGCGTTCAAGCGTTAATCTCGTAGTCCGTGTTTAGCCGATAGGTCTCATCAGAAGTAGGTATGTAGATGGCAAGTACATCGCATGATGCTTGCTAAGGTGAGCCGATAGGCAATGGACTCGTTTCGATGACACTTTACTTACCATGTCGCAACATGCCTCTTTTTTTCTTGTCGCCATTAAACCACTTGCAATAACCTGCGGATCTTTGCTTCAGACCAGCCCGCCTTTGTTCGGTCGTCAAAGTCTCGAAACCTCGTTTTGATTGTGCTCTTGTTGGGTGGTCATCTCGCGTCCTCAGTGTAGGTGTTGGCTGTTGAAAAGGCTAATAGTGATAGTGAAAAAAGCTAAAGGGACGAATGCCACAAGTAGAAATTAACTATTTTACGTTAGCATTTTTGGCAAAATCATTCGCATGCAATTAAGTACATTTCTTCAGAAGGCGGAAGTGTCTTGGGCTATGTTAAGCGGTCTAGAACGGTCCCTATTGAAACGCATTCTAGCGTACATTTCCGCTCAAGTTCCGCCTTGAGAGCGCGTCATTAGGCGTCCAGCGGCACGTGGGACAACCGAGCGAGAGCACGGAACAGGTGAAGCTTGAATGTCGTCAACGCACGAGGGAATATTGCTCGGGACAGCGTCAGCTTGTGTGTGAATTTGCCGAGGATGCGTGATTTCCCCAGTGGGCCATTCGGGCAATTAATTCACTTGCACTATCGTCGTGTGTCCGTTTTTGGCACGAAGTTTTAGTCGTGGGACGAATTAAAGCATTGAAATGATGACCACATCGAAACCCGTCGTCAGCGCAGCCATACTTGTCTTCGCTGTTGTCTTAAACGACTATCTTAAATCTGCGCTGTCCGGGAGGTGCGGTTCTCCGCAGTCGCCAGGGGCAGCCGAGAAAGGAAAATCCCGGTGCGGCATGCCGGAGTTGTTTAGTCTCCCTTTTGACCGCTGCGCCGTCCCGCAGCGGCTACAAACTACCCACGAGGCTAAATCGGAACCCGAAGCGTCGAGCGCTTTCAGCCCATCGTCATTGCATGCGCTTGTCAACATGCATATGGAAGTGCGAACGGGTGCGCGCCGGCACTAATTGTCTGCACCTTACGCTTCTTCAAGACGCAACATTCCTGCACTTTGCTGCCGAGTAGTCGTCGTTTTCTGCCTATTATTCGCGGTAAATTCGGCTATTGCTGAGGCGCTATAGCAGACGTCGCCGAACGCCTGATTCCGCGCCAAACGAGTTAAATGAGCCGCGCCAAAAACGACACCACTGAGCCCCGCTGGCGTTGATTCATCGCCATTTTACCCACCACCGGGCGGTTGACCAGCGGGTCCATGAGAACGTTCGCCGGAATTTGTTGTCCGTCCCGAAACGGCTCGAAGGCATAAATGCCGAAAATCGATTCCCACACGTGCACCACCACGCAGCACGGAGGACCCGGCTCATAGCCGCCGTCGTGACAGCACCGCTTCGACGACAAAGAAGCCGCCGCCGTCGCAGCTAGCGGCGGTGCGGGTCTCCGCCCCACTCGGCCAACTCCCAACCGACGACCCAAAACGGTTCGTCGCTTTCGGTTCCGGTCGGCCAGCGCACGGATCGGTTCTTACGTCGTTTTCTCCCGAATTATCTGCTTTGAAACTCGAAGTCCGCCATCCGCGAGAACTTTGTCACGGCAGCGCCGGTGCCAAAAGTGTAATTCAATCCTGCAGATTCGTGCCGTGGCACGCCATGACATTCGCTACACCGCTAATGGCTACATTCTCGTCGATACGCTTCTAATTCCAGCCGGTCAACGATCCCGTCGCTCTTCCGGCGCTTTTGTATTCTCTGGACGGCGGTATTCACCACTCCGTCTCTTACATGCCATAGGCCTAGAATGAGCACGTGAAAAGTTGCCTTCGCCTAAATTGGATCCGGAAATTGACCCGTCTCAACCTCGAAGCGGATATGGGTTAGCTCTTGGGAACATTTTTTTGCAAGTTCATTTTTCCGAGCGCTGGTTTGCGTCGTGCTTTTCGCGCGGCTTGGCATTTCCCATCCACCTCATGCGGATGACTGGACCGTGCGTTAGCAGCGGCTAATCTAATGCCTTGAGCCCGGGAGCGCTCCGCGTGCACTTTTGATTACGCTGTTTTCTTTTATGTAATGAATGAGGATCCGTACTTCCCGGAGATCCGGCGTGGAGGAGTGTGGGATTAAGTGTCTGGCGCGACTTGTGCGAATGCTCAGAAATGTAAGCGAAGAACGTCGAAATGCGGACCGGGCGTCTCATGTCTAAATTAACATTATCCGCCTGAGTGATAACTCCATTTTCTCGAAATTTTGTTAACCAAACTCGCCTCACGTGAGGTCCTTGCTACCGCTTCTGACTAAGAAAATGTCAGCTCTTTTATTGTCGCTTTGGTATATCGAAGAACCTCTACTGCTAGCTCCCCGTTGGAACACCATCGAGCTACTAGCCAAGCGGTTCCGAAACGCTGTAGCTCTTTGCGGTCTTTCACCGCTTTCCTAGTGTTGATGCGAAAACTGATTATGTGTCCTAATCGTATGCGGATTCGGTCTGTGGTATCATCAAGTCCAACATGCAACATTTTACAGGAGCAAGTTAAGCGTAGCGTAAGAACGGCATATTCCTACTGCCACGGTTATTCCCTATTCGCTGCGCTAGCCTACGACGAATGCCCTCGAGCTAAGCACCCATTGCCGCGCAGCATTTCGCCCGAACTGTACTCGTCGACGTCACGCCATCGACCAAATGTCACTGTTGTGCGTGACGAGTAAGTGCTTACGCTACGCTTGTTTCTTGCCCTCAGTCATGCTCCTCTCCAACTGTTGACTTCGCGCGCTAAGCGTATTTTATTCCACTCTTCACCTATCCCAACGCCACCCGTACAAAATGATGCTGTCTAAGCTGAGCAGTCAGGACATGATCACGCTTATTGTTTCAGTCAAGAAAGCACGTCTACAAGGATCAAGCGGTAAGTTTTTTTTTGGTAGCGTACTTCATGGCGGGTGTCCCCTGTAGAGAAAAACAAATGATGGGGTGTACAGCCCTCTAGAAGTGCATCGTTTCCTGGATACGGACGTTAGGCATATGCATGCGCAGTCCTCGATAAACAAGCATAATTGAAGCATTCTGAGTACCCTAGCTCCTAGGCTGTTTGTTCAGTACGCTTGACTGGTAAGAGCTGAAATGACTCAGATGGTACAGCTTAGCTAGGCAGAGATGTGTCAGTCCACCTGAGGCAGAGATACTACGATTAGGCACCGGCTCGTTTAGACGACTTCCACTCGTACGTGACCGTAAAGCTACAGAATGTGAAGTCGACGACGGTCGCAGTTCGTGGCACCCAACCCAGCTGGGAGCAGGAATTCATTTTGTACGTTCGCGTACCGACGACTGAAGAGCTACGGTTTTGCGCATTTCAGTGAAACAAATCGCCTTGATCAGGGCCTTCTGCTGGAGCTGTGGAACAAGGGCGTCTTGTGGGACAAACTCCTCGGCGTCCACTTCATGCCGCTCACCTCCGTACAGTTCAGCGCCGCTCCCGGGCACGGCAAATGGCTGCAGATCGACCAGGAGCTCGAGACGAAGAACGGCGAGACGGTCGGCACAAGCAAGCCTACGGGTCATTCCATCCTGGTAGACCTCCGATTCGAGCTGCCATTCGGTGAGTCCCAAAAACGGCTCGGCCAACTGCTCTTCCTCGTATCCTTGGCGGCAGCTTTGTTTTCACTCTGACATCACCCGAGTTTGTTCTTCCTCCTTTGCGCATAATTATCTCTAGGATGAATTCTGGTTAATCCCTTTGCTGTTGTGGCATCACGAATCCAAAGTTGTAGTCAGAACAAATGACGTTCGGTTCAAGTTTCGTCTAAGAATGGTTAGCGTTGACCAAAGATAATCGCTGCGTCATCCAAACGGCCCTGACGGGAATGCTCCTCCTAGATGCTCTAGTTGACAACTCTCTGCAAAACTAATCTATGACTCTCGAACAGTCCTGCTCATGCAGACCCTTTTGAACCCATGGAGTGCCGTGCCGAATTATGCTCCTCAAAACGGAACACCGCTCCTGCTGAAGCGGGCGCTGAGCGCCTGACTCGGCGTATCGTTTTACACTGCCCGCGCGCCTTCCTCATCGAAATTGTGATGACGTCATCGAAGGTGTCGGCGAGACGAAAATATAAGCGCTTATCCCGTTCCGACATTTAACCCCACCGAAGGCAGGCAAAATCCAGGGGCCGAGACAGCAGGTCAATGTTGAGAGACACATTCGTGAACACAAGCAACCAGACTTGAAGGCTATTCTTGATGCGCACATTCAGGCGAACCCATCCGCTTATTCAAAGACCGATGGCTCTGGTCCCGCCGGACTTGAGGAATTAAAAAATGCCTCTCTGCGCATACCTAAAACGCCGGAACAATGACACTTTGCTTGTGCCAAAACTTGAAGTGGCCCGGCACGCTCAATTCAATCAAAATATCTCTGCCTCGCGGGGCTTTTTCTCGGTGCTCCCTTGGCAATAGCTGTCTTCCACTTGCATGAATGTACGAAACTGTCAAACCACCCGCGTTCCCACAAAAATCAACGTTGTCTAAAGTGCCGGGAACTGTTCCCACCGAAAATTGCTTAATGCTGGAACCCATTTTTTACGAGCTGAGTGTCGTCTCCAGCCGTCGGGCGCTTATTAGTTGCGCGTCCATTTTCTCCCTGTCTGCTTCACACTCTTGCGGTTGCCCACATGCCTTGCGAACAAGCTCATCAGTTTGCATGTGGCAGAATAGGAATCCGCCGCTTAGGTTGGACTTCCGCTAGGGTTATTTGTGGGCATGGCAGGCGTAACTACCCACTTCTGTGACGCTTGCTCTATTGCTGACGCTAGTGGGCACTCCTATCCGTTGCCTCGCCTCATATCTTCAACCTTCGGCAGCTGTTTAGCGCATAGAATTCCCAAAGGGCAGTAGCTAGAAAAAAGCAGGCGTGCAAAGATTTTCGGCGTAGCGCTGGAATTTTGGGTGCTTAAGAAGCCGCGGAGCTCCAGCACGCCGATTCGATGCGCCGGCCTCGGTTGCAGGCGCATATTCGGATCATTTTACCAAGAACCCCACGGGTCGTCTGTGTTTACGTAGCGATAGCGCGAACAATGCGCCCCGTCACGGGCACAATATCATCGGCGTTAATCTTGGCCCGTATTGTCCCACAGGGCCGGCAGCGTTATGGCCGGCCGAGAATTGTCGCGGAACTGGCACGGCGCCAGTGCGCTGCCGAAACTTTGTTTGATTTGCTCTATCATGGGCGCCGCGCACCGGCTCCCCGTCTGCTTTTTCTTCCGCCGACGTCAACGTGCGCGCTTGACTCCTGCGGGCCCAATTCTCAGCCGTATTCACGCCAACGCGCCCGTCGTCGGCGGCCCGTATTGGCGCTTGCACAGGAAGTTTAGGTGCTTATTCCCCGCTCGTTTAGGCCTACTTGAGTGTGGCGCCTCGTTAACCGTTCTTATCACTAGTGATGTTAAGAAATTGTTCGAGAAACGAAAGTACAGCAATAGCCTCGCTGTCCGTACATGGTTTCTTGGGTCCGCAGTTGTTCGCGAAAAGTCCAGATCTCATCCCGTGCCGACTTTGCCGAATAAAGCAAGCATTCATGCGTCAACTCCCAATTTGTGCGACGTCTGCTGGTGGTCCCGCTGTCGTCGGCCGTCACCTGAGGACGCAATCTACCGAGCGGGCGCCTGGACGAGACGGCGGACGACGTCTTCCTTATTGTCCGGAAGCGCTGCTGCGTCGAACATGTCGAACCGAATTTTCTGCACATAGCCGTTGACTGGTGAAAACTCTTTTCATGCACTACCTTGTGCCCCCAGCTTGAGCTAATGCGCGCTATAACCTATCTCGTATTGTCCAAATGGGCACCACTAACGATGCCACTTAGTCTGCAGAGTGTTGCTCGGATGCTTTCTCGAAACCCCCATTCGCGTCAAAAAAATTCTCGCACGTTTTGTCGCCACAAGGAGTTAATAGTCACTGCCAAACGTAATCCCACGACGCCTTGTAATCACCGAAATAACCCCCGCAAGCAGGTCCATAATCGCTTTAAGTGCCGCTATGCGGGAGGTCCTCCAGTCGCTAGGTGCCGCCTGTTCACGTAGTTTTCCTGGAGCGATTCCGTGCGTGCTTCTTGCGTGCTCTTTGCCCTTGCGTGTAGGGCATAGCCGCCGCCAACAAGCGTGGCCGTTAGCTATAGGCAAATGGATTACCGTGTAAATGCATCCTCACGCCAACATGGGCGCGGATCCAGCGCATCTTAATGCCTCATTCCGGTCTCATGAGTCCACGAAAGCACGCCTTACGCGTGCTTTCTAAGATTCAATTCCTTGCGGCCTTCCATACACGGACATGCGATTGTATCGGATTTAACCTGCTTGACGCCGCTGTTGCAAAATACATTTTCTGGAATCTTCCGATAACCAAGAGTGAGATTTAGACTCACAAGCGGCCGAGAACGACGACGTGCAATCGCGGCTGCAAGCGCTCAACAACCTGGTCGAAACGGTACGGACTAGCTCTGCACAATACCCTAATCATAATGAAACAATTTTTAGGAACACCACCACCCGCATCGGCCTCCGTTCCATTGTGAGTTTGGACCCTCCTACTTACGCATGAACGTAAAGTGAAAACAATCCGTCTCCGGCGCTGCACAAGTATTCCCTTGCAACAGTGTGCATGCTAAGCACGTCCCCGAGGAGCGTGAACTCCCTAATAATTCATCATCATCCGGCTAACGCCACTTCCCCCACGGCCCTTCGATTTGCGGCCCCAAGCGCTCCCCCTGTGTTTTCCAATTAATTTCAAGTGTCAGGGAGCATTCAGGGAAACGCTTCACGTCCTGTTTGGTTTTAGCCGGCGTCTCCGAGGACAGTGATTATACGTCGGATGTCTCTTTTCCCATCCAACAGCAACAGCCGAACAGCAGCGTGCACCAGTTCGACTCGCATCTGCGTCCGTACCGAAATAGGGAGCACGCGGCGGAACAGAGGAACGGTGCTCAGCACAGGCAATACGCGGCGAACCAATACGACGAGCACCCCGACTACTATCCCTCAACGTCGAACGGTGTTTCGCACTACGGAGCACTAGTGAGTCTAGGCCTGTCGGGACAGCCGTTGTGCATAAAACTAGATAAGAGAAAGATGCAGCGCGGTGGCCACTAAAATGTTAGCGATTGTCGATCTTAATTTTGTCGATAGCAAATTTTCTTCTACCAAAGGGTAGCTCAGATTGCATACCAGTCCGTTTAATCTCATTTGAGTAAAGTCTAATCTCAGATTAACTGCATTGAATCCCACGGTCCAAGATTCGCAACATTCGGCTACATCCTTTGTCGATGATCCAAACAACGTTTTGATCATGGTTCTTAGGGCTACGACGAGGCAGAGGAAGGCGCTCACCCACAGTCTTCGCATAGCACGAAGGGATACGACGGGCTGGCCAGTCCAACCGACGGTCAGCCGCCCTACGATGAATACATGTATTACAATGGACATGGTAATCATTCAGTCGTCAACGCAATTTCCTAGGCTAAACCAAGGCTAATGTGCTAGGCTAAACCTATACAACTTTCAGGAAACTATACTCCAGAGCCGGCATCCGGACGTGTGTCTCGGGAGAACATGGGCCCCTCGGACGGCTATGACTACGCTCCCTATTCGTCTGGACCGACGTATAACGATACCCCACCAAACAACTATGACGGCTACAGATCTCCACCATTGTCACCACCGTATATTCCGCCTTCGAACTACAGACCTGCATCGGTCTCATCCAGATCCACGCCGCGGGAGGAGTACACTCCCTACGATCAGGTTGTACCATCGACGTCGGGCGAGCCCCAGCAGCCGTACCAGCCTCGGTACGAGTCGCCGCGGCGTCAACGAGGCAATGTATCGCGCCAGCGGAGCAGAACACTCGTGGACTCGGACGAATTTGACGTGGAAATGGAGGACTATTCTTCGCCCACAAGCGTCGGGCCAGCCCGGAATGACCGAAGGAGCAACCATGTCGCATCGCCAGCTCGATCTGGGTCAAGAAATAGGAGGTAAGCAAGCCATAGTCCACCTTGCGACCACAATGTCGATCACCCAACTTTAGGTATTACGACTCCGAGTCGGACGGATACGGGTACCAGAAGCCGCCTTCTCCCCACCGGAATTATCAGCCTTACCTGGCCGGAAGCCGCCAGAACTCATCAACCACTATAGAGCGCTACTATGACTCAGAGTCGGATGCTGCTGCGCGAGCGGGTTACCGCTACGATTCTGCGTCGGACTACCCGTCGACAGTGGAGGAACGCCTACCGCCTCTACGTGCCTTACAGTCCACGTCGCCTTCACTGCCCAACGGCTCATCGACCGCGCAGAGCGCTCAGGACCCTGCTAACGACTTCGACGCTGCGGCGTATGCCGCTCAGCTGGCTGCTGCTGGACGACGCTACGACAGCAGACCGACGTACGACGATTATAGCGACAGCTACGGAACGGCCGGTACCGGTGACGACTCCGCCAAGTATTCGATACCGAAGAGTGTCGTGCTTCGTCGAGGCTCATCCGCGCAGCGGTATACGACTCCGACTCCGACGCGCGACATAGTACCGCCCTTGGACGAGCTGCATCGACGACAGTCAACCGTGAACTCGAGCGTTGCAAAGCATTCCGGTGGCGCTTCCGACACTGAGCTTTACCATAACGAGTGTTATACAGATCTGCCACCGGAAGAAGAGCCCGGTCGGTACGACGAAGATGAGCCGTTGTCTTACAATAGTCGACCACCGCTTACGAATAGCTTCACGCGGCAGCCGGAGTCGTTGGAGGCGGCAGAGAGGTATTCACTCCTATTTATTCCTCGTATTCAAGGAATACTAATGCGCACTTTCGAATTTTCAGCGATCACTATCGGTCGGACTACCTTCCGGAAGACGACTACGCGGCCCAGTTTCCGACCGTGAATCACCACCGGAACGTCGCAAGCACTTACTACGACCAGGAGCCTCACGATGAATACTACGACCAGACGAAGGAGCCCGAGGAACCAGTCGACAGTCACTACGAGCCGAACGGTTACCTACCACAGAGCTTCCACCCAATCCCGGAGAGCGATGCCACTCGCGAATATCAGCAGATCTACGGCTCCGAGTTCACCGGGCCTCCAGACTCGGACGAGTATCGGTATGTGATGAACGTCGAATACCTTTCACTTAGGCTGTTCTAGACCTGAGTACGAAGCGATTCCGGAAGAGGAGCCAGCGCACGTGGAACGAGAGCTACCAGAGGTACCTAAGAGGAACTTCAAAGAACTCTGGAAGTGGGCCTACAAGGAGGCTTGCCGGGAGGCTGGAATAACGGTTGGTTTGCCAGTTTTTCTTTGTTACGTCATAGCTGTTGCTCGGTCATTCGATAGTGGGCAGCTTCCACGGTTGTCGTAGAAACATATGTACCCTCACAGCAGACGGCAAACGCCTGCGGTACCAAGGGCACTGTTGTTGCGAAAACAATTCCGGAAAAGCAGCAGATGTTTGTTTACCTAGCGCACGTTTAGGACGTTTATTGGAAGCCCTCAAGGCTTTCGGTCCAACCGTTGAGGGTACTATGCGGAGTGTTTATGGCCTTATATTCAGTAAGCTATCTTGTGCTCACGAACATAGTGCCACTTGCGAGTATTGCTCGTAGTTACGCAACCTGCGCGAGCTTACGGGTAGCGCCAGCGAACTCGATGGACCAGGGAATTTCACCTGTTACCGCTCACGTATCGAAATCGACGCGAGGTTGCTCATGCGGGGAAACCCAACACTTAACGGCACCCCTACGCCTGTCATTACCGCGGCCCATGCTACGCTTGGCAAGGCCTACTTTTCTAGCCTTGTAGTTATGGTTCTCAGCGCTATCTAGTAGGCACGCGTCGATCGCTAGAACGCGCAATCGGTTCTCACGGAGCACTTTAATTTCGTGATGCCATTGACTTCAGCTTTTGCGTCATACAGCGGCTACATAAGGGCAAATAGACGGTTCACTTCAGAACACCAAAGCATGACGCGAATCTGGGAACGGCACGCGTGTAAACGAGAAGTAGCTAGCGCAGACCTTTTCATTATGCCCTTGCGCAGTTCGTGAGAGCACGCTATGAGGCAGCAGAAAAAACTCGCGTACTTTTCGCAGCTCGCGGTTTCGCCAATCCCCACTATTTTAATTAATTTGTTGAATGGCGGACACATGTCGCAGCGCGTGAATGGCCGTCACCGGAGTCAGTTTTGGCGGGCATGTCGGCCAGACCACGAGCGCGGTTCCTGGGAGCGCACGTTCACTCAAAGTTCCTCGGCTGGTATATGCGGCTTTTTCGGTCGCACGTATGAGTGCGTGCTTTCTTCTGCTTGGACGGCTTAGGCCTAGTTACGTACCTTATCCCGGAATTGTGAGGGCAGCATGACGCGTCATGAGGAAATAAAAAAGTATATTAGCTTACTCGATGCGTCCTCATTTGCCGCTAAGGAACGCCACGACGTCGTGAATCTTGTTAGGAACTGAGAGCGGCATGATGCGGTCCATTGCTTCTCCGCGTCCCACTCCATCTCGATCGACTTGTTTCCGCGAAATGCCGTGCCACGGCATAATTTTTTTAGCGACTGGGCGCTTATTATTTTCACGAGCGCGCGAGCCGATAACTTCTCAAGCGGCGCTTGTCGCAAGTTTTTCTCCTTTTGTGGACGTGTGCGGCGCTGGAATTCCCCACGGCACGGCACACGCCGCGACGGAAGTGCGTGTACTGCGCGAGCGCGGAGGACGCCTTCTTCAGGAGCCTGCGCCTAATTACTCCCTCAGGGCAATCAGCCCTAATTTTTGGTTGCTATTTCCTTCTCACACACGCCCTGAGAGTCACACCGAGACGAGCGTTCTCGCTTACTCGGAGCTCGATGCGTACTGCTCAGCCAAGTTTGGTCCGTACTTGACGATGTGTGTGCGCGTTGTACCATGTGTTTTGGGGCTCAAGAGCAGAGTAACAACTGGAAGTATGCTTGTCTAGCATCCTAGTTGACGTTCATCGTCAACAGCCTTTTGTTCCTGGTCCTCCTGCTCGATGCATTCTTCGTCGTTAACCCTTTGTCGAAGTAACTACTTACTGTTTCAAACGGCTAATGTTTATCGGTATTTCTTCAACCGTCTTGCGTCGTTGGCTGGTTAATGGTGTACCTGTAGCCTGTTATGTGCCGGTTCCTGCTTTAACTTCTTCGGCCACGCAACAAGCCCATTTATGGAGCCTTTCCTTGGAAACAATGCCGCGCGTTGCAAATTAACTCAATTTTCTCGGTGGCCACCCTCAGACGTAAGCGACTTGGACAACGCCGCCTGGCCAGCCTCGCTGTGGTCGCTGGGAGAACGGCGAATTATTTAGCTCTAAGCGGCAAACATGCGCGACTTTCCGTGGCTTTAAGGAACGGCGCATAAGGATTGATTGCCGCGCTGCATTCCGCGCACACTATTCATTTACGCATGAATAGCAAATGCCCCCGCTACCGCCGTTTGGGCCAGTCTGTCGGGTAGGTCTGCAGCTGTTTATCGGACCAGCCATCCGAAGGTATATGCCTTGAACTTTCGGCGGGGTCAAAGTTTGCGGCGAATACTTCCTATTTCCTGCGTCTTACGCGCGCAACGCGACATTTTAACTTCCTTTGGCTACGTAGGGATTCTCGTCGTTGCCTTTGCGGTTGCTTCCTTTCGACCAGCGAACAACGACACGTTTTCCGTTCGGCCCGCCGGCCCCAGGGGACGCATTCACGAAGTTCTTCAACCGGCATTGAACGCAGTTACTGCTCGCATTCTCGGGTTTTGAGTCACTGAGCGCGCGTCAATCTGGGTGCCTCCAAAAATACCGCGCTTTGAAGAGAACAGTCATGTCCCTGAAGGCTTCCAAGCGGTTCCAGCACATGAGCTCGTTTCCAGCTTTGGATGCTATTTCCTTACATGCCGCCATGTTGCTTTTTCGGTACTGCGTGGGACAGTCGTTAAGTCAATAAGCCTGTTATTTTCGCAAAGATCACTGCTGAAAATGGTTAGAAGAGCAAAAAGCACGACCACACACCGGAAGTTTGCGCACCCTAATCGACGCCAGTTGCTTTACGGGGAATCCCAGCGCTAATAAATTGTTTTCGCGCTTCTCCCCGATCGTCGAGGGATGCATTCTGGGCACCGAAGACAACGCTGGCTTACCGCAGATGAGCTGTTAGAGACTCTAAGGTCGGCGTGCTCGCCTCTGTCACATTAGCATGGTCACCTAAATGTCGCCTGTTGCCACTAATATGTTTCCCACGCGTTCGGGTTTTGACCCAATTCGGTAGGTTCGGCATGGTGCCGGAAGTGTGAAAACATGCGTCTCGAATTTCCTTCTCATTGTGGTTTTTGTCAAGGTCCAGTCTTCGTGAACCTCTAAGAATCAAGCGCTAACCACAGCGAATGAGTTATTCATAGTCGGCATAATACTGCGAGCTAAATATGCGCGAGCCAAAGCCTGATTTAGTCTCTCGGGGTGAGCGTTCATGCAGCAGTCGTTTGCTTAGGCTTACGATGACATCATGTTAGCATTCTTCCCACGCCGTCAAGATCAGCTTCGAGTGTACACTTTTTCACGAGAGTTCACAATTATAGCAGCTAACTTTCTATATGACTAGCTGGCACCTGCGCGGCCACCAAATGTCAGCTTCGGCACGTACACTTCTGCCCTGCCCTCGCGCATTGGGTTATCAAAAGCCTTCCACTGGTGCTACGCTGTTTTTCGGCACGTGCCCTGGCGCTCGACGGAACCTGAGATCGAGTTACACTAGTTTAGAATACGGCAACGGCCTCCGAGGCCTTGAGACGTGGCGCGCGGCATTACCCAGCTGCCTTTCGCTGAGAAAGCTTTCTGATGTTGCGAGATTTGTTTTTACGCTCTAACGAAAGTCCTTCCGGCTGTACCTTGCAAAGATGAGCCGAGCTATCTACAAGCTCTAGTGGTCATCCTCGGGGCTCTTAGCGGTCACGCGTATTAACTATCCTGTCAGTGCGCGCTCTTACATGATTTACTCGTCAGTCCCCCCTACTGTGCGTTAACAATACACTAACAGTTCATCGTCGATTCCACCCTCATTCGTGTGCCTCATGCATGAGGGATTCCTGCGCTCTGGTGGTCTGTTATTCCGACAATGGCGCGGGTGTGAGGAGGCGCCATTGGGCGAAGTACACCCCCATGGCATATAAGTACTTAGTATCTACGAGTTTAACTGTTAGGCAGCTTATGCACTTTTCCATGTCCCCTACACGTAACGCGTTAGTGTAAGATTTCTGTCCAATTTGCGTGCGACCAGCGACATGCGAAACGTATAGTTTGTGCCTAGATGACATAATCCAATTGCAACTGTGCAACCGTAGCTCGACGTTCCGCTAACGTGCTTAACTCTCTGCTGAAAGCCGGTGATTAACGAAAAGCTGCAAAAATTATTTCGTCATCCGCAGCCGCCAATTTCTGCTTCGCCTCTGGGCCTACGCCCTTCTCGAAGCGGCGGAATGCAGTTCTCACTGCTGTCAAGAACAACGACAAATCGCCTGTGCACAGCGTCACAGTTAGGACAACTCAGCCGGAGACGCCTACCGCCCCTCTAGCATGCTGCGCGTCAACACCTTCCACGTCGCTGTACACGACGACCACGGCACCTAGCATACCCTGGCATGAGCATGCAGACGGTCACAGGGACGTGAAGGTCCGGCCGGTCGTTGTTATCTACGAGCCAAAGCGAAACGGATTCCGAACAGTCGACGCACCTGAGTACGCCGCTTCGAGTCATGAGGACACGCCAATGCGCTCGCAGCGAATGCTACCGCGACGTTCCAGAAACAACAATAAAGATGAGGACCCTGTGGAGCGCGCACAGGCGCTTCTCGCCTTCTCGCGATCATTCAAGAAAATCAAGCGAGCGAAGACCATGGCAACGGCGCACTCACGCGAGCAACGAAGACGTCGCAGAAGGCGACGAAAGCAGCTCAAAAGGCAATGCCAAAGCCTGCCCCCGATACGGCCCGTACCATCGGTCCTCCTGTATGCCTTCCTGCACGACGTTGATCCCTGCGACATGTCACCGGAAGAATGGGAAGACGCATTGTCGGGAACGACGGATGGCCACGGCGCTCCTAGGCCCCAGACGCGTGCTGGTCTTGTAGTAGAGCTTGAACGGAAGCGAAGCTCGTCGCTAGTGCCCTACACGGAGGATCAGAAGAAGAGCCAGCCATGCCTCGACAAAGAAGAGCTCTTGGGGACGTACCAGAAGGTTAAGCTGCGGCAGATTTACAGGGACGCTGTTAAACGAGCTCAGGTAACCAATGTAGACGGTACTAAGTGGGGATAGTGAATGACCGAGCAACTGACTTCAGTGAGTAGGAACCTGGTTACATACGAGTCATTGTTTTGAGTAACAACGATACTTCAGAGCACGCTGCTGGACAGCGATAATTCCAACACCGTCAATGCCTTCTACAAAAGCATCGACGCGGCACCCAACATGAACATCTCGAGTACGAAGAAGTCGATACCTCTAGTCAGCGACTTGGTAAGTCTGTTTAGCGCTTGGATAGCTGGGTAAAGGCCTTCTAAACATTAGTCAGCCAGAGCCAAACTAAAAAAACGAACGTGACTCCACAGTCGCACCCACTACTTTCTATCAGTCGGTCATTGCTACTTCTACGACTCAATGCTGTCACAAAGTTCCTTGTCCTGGTACAAGCCACTGTAGGGCTCTTTCGCTCGTTCACCCACTGCAATGCCTATTCAGTCGGTTAAAACAAACTGGAGGTTGGACGTTTCACAATGGTACATTCACACTTTCAGGTGCTCAAGGTAATGATCGCAACGATGTACGGTTAGCCGCTGTAGTTTTAGACATTTTGCATTTTCGAACTTTTTCCATTCCTAGATGTAGTGCAGCCGTACTGTGGCGTCTTAACGACTCGTAGGCCTGCTATCGCCAGGCTTACCTTTTCATGTGTTAGCTACCGAATAAAGTCTTGCTTCATCGGCGGTAACAGGCCTTCGAGTTGTTCTCAGCCACGTTCACTCGCTTCCACCTTGCACAATTTTAACACCTTTTCCACCTTCCTCACAGTACCGCAGTCACGTAACGCTGCAACTCCACTTGATGTGCTTTCTCCCGCAGCACAACACGCACCGCTATCACCGTCACCTGTAGTCACAAGAGAGTTTCAAACACTTAACATTTTACCCTTTTTAATTTTATTGTGAGTAATCAGCTGGTGCAGCATGCCTGGTGCGTACCTGATCCCTTTTAGACTATGGCCACAAAAAGGGCACAAGCTGGGCTGGCGAATGCTGCGAAGACGACCTTCCAGGACACCGACTTGGTAAGGCTTTGCCCCATGCAGGAGAAGGAATCCAACGACTTTAACGTACAAGAACGTTCTTTAGAAGTCGCTCGTATGCCGAAAGACTCTTCAGGCGCTGATATACCCAATAAGCGCTACGACGCCGCACAACTTCCAAACTACCAATTTCCAAACGCCCACGTGGTGTTACGAATGCGAGGGGCTTCTTTGGGGACTTGCGCGTCAAGGTATCGGAGTTAGTCTGAAGAACACGTGTGTAACGGCATATTCAGGTCTACGATGCATGGAATGCGGTGTCAAGGTCCACGAAAAGTGCCGGGACTTGCTCAGTGCGGACTGCTTGCAAAGTAAGCCGGTGCCACGAAGCGGTGGCTGGTCTGTTGCGTACGTGTCCAACTTGCGCCGTTCAGGAGCTGCTGAGAAGAGCAACAAGCACGGCGAAGGAGACCGAGCGCAGAATCTCGTCGCTGTTATCCGCGAGCGTATGAAGGTGCAGGAACTGAACAAGCCCGAAGTGTTCACCATGATTCGCGAGATATTCGTGGTGGACGAACGCCAGTATCAGGACATCATGAAGACCGTGAAGAACAGCATTCTTGAGGGAAGCTCCAAGTGGAGCGCTAAAATTCAACTCACTGGTACGTTGATTCGGAGTGGACTCAGAACAGTATATTCCATTTAGTGATTTGCGCGAAAGGGCTTATCGCGAAGGACAAGACCGGCAAGAGCGATCCCTACGTCACTGCTCAAGTGGGGAAGGTTCGGAAGAGGACGCGGACGATACACCAAGACCTGAACCCCAGTTGGAACGAGAAATTCACATTGTAAGTTTCTTACGCTGCCGAAGCTTCCCAACAGTTGTTACCGGGCTACCTTTTTAGCGAGTGTCACAACTCAACGGATCGCATCAAGGTGCGCGTCTGGGACGAAGACAATGACCTCAAGAGCAAACTGCGACAGCGACTAACTCGCGAGTCCGACGACTTTCTCGGTCAAACAATCATCGAAGTGCGCACTTTGAGCGGTGAAATGGACGTATGGTATAACCTGGGTATGCCTCGAAGCTGCCTTACTGTTTGATTGACGATACCCGTTCAGAGAAAAGAACCGATAAGTCTGCGGTTAGCGGTTCCATCCGCCTACACATCAAGGTGGACATCAAGGGAGAGGAGCGGCTAGCGCCCTACCACCGCCAGTACACGTGCCTTCACGAGCACATGTTCTCGGTACGAATAGCAACAGTTGCCAACATAGCGACTTTCTCATCCAACGCCCAAATTAACCGATTTTAGAAGTATTCTGGAGAGGACTACGTCGACTTGCCTGAGACAAAGGGTGACGACTCGTGGAAGATCTACTTCAAGGAGCCTGGTCAGGAGATCGTCGAGGAGTTTGCAATGAGATACGGCATCGAAAGCATATACCAGGTTCGACACGTTGCCCATGTAGCCGTTCATGCTTGTGTTTAAGGCGATGACACATTTTGCCTGCCTCTGCACGAAGTACATGTGCCCCGGCGTACCAGCGGTGCTGTCAACTCTGCTCGCGAACATCAACGCGTACTACGCGCACGCCACTGCTACGTCCGCGGTCTCGGCTCCGGATCGGTTCAATGCCTCCAACTTTGGCAAAGATCGCTTCGTCAAGCTGCTCGATCAGCTGCACAACTCTTTGCGCATCGACCTCGGCATGTACCGGGTAAGCCGTTCACAGATTGTCTAATGCGACCCACAATAACGCAGCACTTCCTCAGATTCTTGCTTTCGACTCTGTCGCGATTCTTGCTTTGAGGCTATAACTAATCGCATTACCATTCAAAAGGAACCATTAAGCAAATTGCGAATCCCTTTTGCGTATTTTCTCGTACTGCACCTCCTGTTTGTAATTCAGTTTGAGTCGTACTGAACTATACTACGCAGCCCAGTTGTTATTTTCCTCTTGAGAAGGCCCTAGACGCTGAAACCCAATCCCTTATTTGCCTTCAAGAGGTGACCAGACATCTTCGTCAAACGACAACTGGGTGACTTTGCATCGGGTCTATTTAATTGCAAATGAGCACCGCGCGGAAAGCATACATGCAAGTGAGTCGTCAGTTGTAGTAGTCGTTCTTTGAACTGCCTTTACGTCTTTTTTGGATTGGTCCTTCAACCCTAACCACAACAGAGTGTACTCTTTGGACACATTTCGGTGGTTTCTACCTGTTTTCTGCGCTTAGCGACCGTCTTGTTGGTAGGTCTCGCACGCTAGGCTCAGGCATACATGAGTAGGCTCGCAAACAAGTGCCCGCGATGAAAGAGAGTAAATGAAGTCGTGGATGTTTTGTGAATGTGAAAAGACGGGATTACGCAAGGTTAATCCGCGCAGGAGCCTTCCGCGAGCGTCATCATCGCGTTCGCTTCTTAGAGGGCGATATCCACCCTCTAGCTCATTAGCTCATCTTGTCCGGATCTTACTCAGGTAGCCGGTGGTGAGTATGTACAGGTGACTAACGCTATGCATCCCGAGTTAGTGGGCAAGGCTTCGGTCGGTCTATTGTCACCTGCCCCTAAGCGACCTGTACGACGACTCTCCAGTGCTGGCTTACAGGTATGGTCGTAGTAAAACTACTTGCATGTGGGCCTATTCTCAAGTAAGACATAAACTTTGTTGGTTTTTGGCTCCCTTGTAGTGTTTTGGCGAATCTAAAGCGATTTCTTAGAATTCCCCCCGGCTCTTGACAGGCTTTTTCCGGCTTGCGCAGAACTCGCTTACTAAAATGGCAATCGTTTTCACTGACGGCCGAAGAATGTTTTCCGAAGTGAGGCGACTAAGACGTTCAAATCTTGGGTGGGTGGTATCAGCCGGTACCGCACTATCCGTAGCTATTTGCCACCAAAAAAGGGACTTTTCCGGATGCTTTACACTTTAGTTTGAAGATACAAACACGCGTCATTCTCCCGGCTCGAAACAGTCTACTTCGATTCTATGCATAAAGTTCTGGAGAAGAGATTTGCTTCGTCGCTATGACGACGGAGGAGAGTTTCCGATGCGTCTTCGCCAAAATCCGGCGCTATTCATAGGGTCTAACGGCTTATCTCCCGTCTGGGTACTAACAACAAGTAAATCTTACTTCTCCACGTAGCTTGTAATTTAGCCCACAAAGACGCCTTAATTGAACAAACGTTAGAGTGTGTTTTTTGTTATGTCCCCAGTCGACAAGTGGCCTTTTTCACTTTGAGTTCTTCGAACTCCCAAAACAAAACGCGTGATGTCACTGTGGCAGGCCGCAAAGACCAAATATCCAAGGATAATTTCGGGCCACCCAGACCCATGACAAAGACGTGTTAAATAAAAGAGATTTCTCGGCGTAGCGGCCGTGCCTCTCTCTGTCCGGCCTCTTGGGCCTTTCAACGCTATCGGGGCTGCCAAAAGCCGTACCATATTGCCTTCCGGCGTGTTTATCTATGGCCGTCATTTGCCCGGCCAAAATCCGGCGCTTGCTCGAGATTAGCGGTTCGCAGAAGGCGGCAGCGTCAACGCCTCGATTTGTGTCGCATTTAGACGTCTTTCCGCTTGAGCGATTCATCCCATTCTAACGCCCTCACAAGCCCTCCTTCCCCTGTTCTAATGAAGGCTCAAAACAGGCGTTTAATGTTTGATTTTCAGAAGTATTTCCCCGCCACATCGGAGACCAAGCTCAAGGACCTCAAGTCGACGGTGGACTTGCTCACGTCGATCACCTTCTTCCGCATGAAGGTCCTCGAGTTGGCGAGTCCTCCACGCGCCTCGCATGTTGTGAAGCAGTGCGCGAAGTCGTGCATGGACGTAAGTGTTTTGCCCACGATTTTGAAGAAGTCGAATGTCCATACGTGGTTTTGGAAGTTTAACCGGTGCGGTTTCAGACCACGTACAACCTGATGTTCGAATCCTGCTGTGAAGAGAACGAACCGTCCGAGAACTCCGTGAAGTTCTGGTTCGACTTCCTCGACTATATGATGCGCGTCATTGAAGACGACCGCAACATCTACACGCCCGTTTTGAACCAGTTCCCACAAGAGCTTAATATTGGCCAGCTGTCCGCCGACACTCTCTGGAAGCAGTACAGAACAGACCTGAAGAACGCACTGATGGAGCATGCGCAGACGAAAAAGTGCAGCACGCCGGACTATATGAACCTCTACTTCAAGGTGAAGGGCTTCTACACGAAATACGTCGCGGACCTGCCCGACTACAAGCAGCAGATCCCCGAATTCCCTGAGTAAGTCCGAGTGGACACTTAATTGTGTGCTACGTGGACACGTAAATACTAGGTGTGTTACCATGGACACAACTAGATACGCGTCAGCAGTACCCACGTGCCTTTAGATGGTTCGTGCCGTTTGTGATGGACTGGCTTGAACGAAAACGACGAACACTCGATGGATATTCTCCGCAATGCCTACAATCGAGACAAGGCCGACGATTTCCCGCAGACGTCGGAGCATACTAAATTCAGTAATTCCGTCGTCGATGTCTTCACGCAACTTAATGAGGCGCTAAAGCTGCTCAAACAGGTATGTTATGCATCCGCAGTTGACGAAAGGAACATGAAGCGAGTTCAACGTTATAAACTGCGTTAGTTTAAGGTTATCAATTTTAGTTTGAGATAGTCTAGGGACTCGTGGGTATCCGTCTTTTTGACAAACGCTCATTGTGTGCGCCTTTAGATGGATTGCCCCAACCCGGAAGTTTACGCGGACATGATGCGGCGCTTCTCGACGACGCTGAACAAAGTCCTGCTCGCCTATGCCGACATGGTCCAGAAGGACTTCGGCAAATTCGTCCACCGAGAGAAACTCGCATGCATCCTAATGAACAACTTGCAACAACTGAGGTAACTAAATGGATCTCACAGAAGGTAGACAGGAACCGTCTTAGGGTACAACTCGAGAAGATCTACGAGAACATGGGTGGCAAGGACCTCGATCCGGATGCAGGCCGAGTGCTAAACAATCTCCAGAAGAAACTGAATGCCGTCTTGGACAAGCTCGCTGGACAGTTCGTGCTTAGCCTTGAGCCCAACATACAAGAAAAGGTGAAGAAGCTTGGCGAGCTCATCTCCGGAATCAAAGGCGCACAGCTGCAGAAGAGTCAGGTCTCAGCGGTACGTTAAGATGTAGGAGTGCGCATGCGACACAACAATATTTAGGACGCTGAACTTGTTCTTGAGCCGCTAATGTTGTTACTGGAAGATTCCCTTCGTCAGTACGCCCAGCAATGCGAAAAGACCGTCCTCAAGTACATACTTAAGGTGTGCTCTTGGACGTCTTACTCGTCAACCAATACTTTCTTTCAGGAGCTGTGGAGGATAACCATCGTTAGCATGGAGAAGCTCGTCGTGCTGCCGCCACTATCGGACAAAGCGCTTTTAAAGCAGCTGCCGAATGCAAAGATCGGTGACGTGACAAAGCTGATGTCAACCCATCTCAAGGACGTCAAGGGCATGGGCTCGGTGAAGGAAATGATGGACGCTGCTCGCGAGCTCGAACGCTCTCTGACGCCGAAGCAGTGCACGGTGCTGGACGCGGCCCTGGACGAGATCAAGACCTGCTTCCACGCTGGCGGGCAGGGCTTGAAGATGTCCTTCTTCGAGAAGTCTCCGGAGCTCCAGTCGCTGAAGTACGCCCTGTCACTGTACACGCAGACAACCGAACAACTGATCAAGACGTTCATAAGCTCTCAGAAGAACCAAGGTAAAGCACCTTGCTATGTGGATGCCAGTGCCCTTTGTTAAGCTGTACTATACTAGCTATTCTCACTCCATTTTAGACGCACCATCGCAAGAACAACCGGTCGGCGAGATCAGCGTCCAGGTTGATCTGTTCAGCCATCCCGGAACCGGGGAGCAAAAAGTCACCGTCAAGAGTGAGTTGCACGAATGAAAGTCACTGTTCACGATGCGCTTTAGTTGTGGCGGCGAACGACCTCCGATGGCAGACACAGGGTGCACCAACCTCCTTCAAGCCGTTCATTGAAGTCCACCTCGTTGGCCCACATTTGGCAGACAAGAAGCGCAAGCAGGCCACTAAGTCGAAGCCCGGACAATGGGCGCCTAAGTTCAACGAGACCTTCCACTTGTAAGTTGATCGCACAGAGATATCGTGATTCTAGTTGGAGCTAACCGGTCTAATTTGTAATCCTTCAGTTTCCTGGGCAACGAAGGAGAACCGGAGAACTACGAACTCATGTTCCAAGTGAAGGACTACTGCATGCTGTCCACCGACCGCATCGTTGGCGTGGGTGTGTTGCAGCTAGCGCAAGTAGCTGAGCAAGGTGGGTTGCGTGCAGACGTATAGCACGGAGATTCTTCACATGTTCGCATGGCGTACATGTTCTTCACGTTTATGTCGCATTTTCGCGTTTTTACATGGCCAGTTTATTGTATCTCCTATTTCAGGCTCCATCGCTTTGTGGGTTCAACTCGGCCGTCGCCTGCACATCGACGAAACCGGCCTAATCCTGCTGAGGATTCTCAGCCAGAGACAAGCTGACGAAATCGCGAAGGAGTTCGTTCGTCTAAAGACGGAATGCCGCTACGAAACAGAGTCGACGCTGGCTACGTCGGCCTCCAGTCAGCAAATCAACAGATGAGGCCTTATGCTAAGAAACAGTGAGCATACGGCTGCGTTCTTTCCGGTGGTACTAAAGTAGTCTGAAATCCGGGTAACTCACGTCTTCTCAAATCACCGTAGCGTGTCTATTATTTGCTCTCTCTCTCTTAGCACCGTTCACTTTTACGTTGGTCCTGATATTGTCGCAAAGTTCTACTTTTCTACTCTCCGCATTCACGAATAATCGTTTGAGACTTCTACAGATATGTCCTAATTCCTGTTACGAGTGCCTTCAGATTCCGACTTATTAAAATGTATGTGAATGGGTTCAATGAAGACTCTGAATGAATACCTATGCAGGTCTCGGTAACGCTGCTCTGAGGTGCTGGTTTCCTGGTCGTCCGATTATACTTAGGTTCTGCTTGATCCTGTAGCCACTGGGAACCACGGCTGCGCTAGCTGTGTTTATGTGAACGACTCGGAGCATTTGTAGTACGCACCAAAACATCGTTGAGGCGTATGCGTCCGTAGACCACAGAGAAAAACGCTAGAGGGCTACATCATAAGGGTACTGGTAGAGGAGGGAAAATCCCGTAGAGAGTATCGGTAGGGAGTAAAAAGGACGTTGAACCGAAAGATGACAAAGGCACGCGTTGAAACAAAGGAGAAAAATACATTGGCGACTGTCTAAGCAAAACACGGATAGGGAGCCGGGGCGCGAAGATGGAGGCAGCTAATCGAATTTGCCGCTGGTGAACGCCTTCAGCACTGCGCGCCATTGAGCCGCTGTTATGTGCCCGCTCTCGTGGAACGATCGACCGTGCGCAATGAACTCCACGCCGAGGTGTCGGTCGATGATGGCTTGGCGGTTTTTAAGCACAAACTCGCTCTAAAGTAAGCCGGATCAGCTGGCAGGTCTTGTATCTTGAGCCTACCATGCGCTTGTAGGGGTCGCGCGCTTCAGTGCCGAGCATGTGATCAGCAAGCAGGTTGAAGTCGTTCCACAAGTTCATGAACTCCTTCTGCGACGTCGGAACCGTCAGCTCGGACACGGCCTAAATCGTCAATGTCAAGGCTCATAATCCTGGCCGACGAAGCTTAGCGCTGCAAATATGCGAATGTCTTTTAAAAGTGCGTTTTCGAAAACCGCCTTCGCATGACAGGTTGAGGTAGAAAATCTGTCTACTTGTACTTGCCTGAGTACCCACGCTGATCTCGGAAGCCACCAGGTCTACAACGTCATGAAAAAGTTAGGCCTTGATCCAAAAAATTTTGCGTTCGCTCTAGCTGAATTTTGTTTCGACGAATATGTGTGCAAAAGGAGGAATACCTCCAAACCAGAACGTACCTGCCTGTGCATCCCTTGCAGCCACTCGTACTCGTGCTGCAGCTTAGGAGCCGAGCTTGGCGCTTCCTTCGAATTGCAGGTCTTCGTGTGACGAAGAAATTCCTTCATGGTGTCGAACTTGTCGTTGCACGGTACGCACTTCAAGAAGGTCTTCCTGACTGCCGGTTTGGACTGCTCGACCTTTCCGTTGGTGTCCGACCCTTTCTCGCAGTTGTGATGTTTGCTGAAAAGTGCTCGCATTGGGACACCAGGCTCAACTGCGCTTAGGCATACCGTTGTTTGAGCTCTACTTCGTCCTCTTCTGGACTCCAGTTTTCCTTGTCGGCCATGTTGGTCGCTGTTCCTCGAGTGATGCGGCCCATTCAAAGACGCTCGTGCACAAAATGCGATATCACTGCACCAATGAGCACCGAGATCTGCAAAAGTAGAGAAGAGAAAGTTTCGTCCGAGCACGCAAACCGCGATAATTCAGGCCAACACCGCAGCTAAGCAGCAATAAGATTTTCGAAATGCGCTAGTCCAAATCATGGAGGAGCACTATGTTGTTTTAGCGCGCTTTCCAAAAGCATTTAAACCGCGGGGAAATTGCGTGCTCAGACACTAGCGGGTGTCATCGGACGCACCGGCTCGCTGGCAGCGCGGGACGGTGTGCACCGTTGTCCAACGCTGTGCAAGTACGCGAAGGCAGTGGAGAGAAGGTGGCTGTCCGCTCGCAAGCGCAGGGAATTTGCTCGGCCGTGCACATCGTGTTTTTCTTCTTTCATTTTTTGTGAGATGGATCGCTGATAACATGCCAATAAGGTAACACCCGACGCTTTCATCGGTCCATTCTCAAGACACATCGTCAACCAAGCATATGAAAAACAGCTACAACAAGACACCAACCGGCACAGCACAAATATAATTTTGGCTGAGCGCACACTCTGTGTAATGAAACCAACTAGCGTACCGACAAGCTTGATTGTTAGTAGTCCCGGCATGAGTGGTACCTAACTGATTAAAAAAACGTCAATCAACATCATCAACGTAAGACGGCGAACTTTAGTGTCCAAAGCACCCGGCAGTGGCTAGTACACCGAAGCTGACCTTTTCATCTCTTCCTTAAGGCTACCCAAATCGTTTGAAAATCCAGTAATAAACCGTTCTTGTTCGAATTCGTTTACTCTATAGGGAGCGTCCAGAAATTATGTAATCATTACAGGAGGGAGAGAGGGGTCGGGTCTCTGATTACATTTGATTACGGGGAGGGAGGGGAGGGTCAAGCCCTTGATTACGTAATCATCACTAGATAAAATGAAGGCCCGCCGCTAGGCGCCGCCCGGAGCAAATTATGACTATATATGGCAAAATTGTGACTTCAAATTTCGTTGGTATTGCCGGCGGCGGGCGTTTTTTAACTCTATTTTGAACAGTTTTAAATGGTTTATTGCTTAGAAGTGCTAAATAAATGCTTAATACCTGCTTAGTACTGTGCTTAAAAATCCATTTTTTCACCTGTAATATTACAGGGAGGGAGGGAGGTGTGAAGGCCTCTGATTCCATTTTGATTACACGAGGGAGGGAGGGGTAAAAAAGGGCGGTGTAATGATTACACAATTTCTGGACGGCCCCATAGTGGTTGTATGCGCAAACCCACAAAGCCTTGCTAACGCAAATATCGTTTTCCACCTAGACGTGGCTTTAGACGTGAAGTTCTTATGCCCATGTATAGGAAACAGGAGCTTGCGCGACAACATTAGTGGCATCGGCACGGTGGTGCGGTCCTGTTTCAAACGAGAAAAACATATTTTAGTAGTGTGCTTTTTTCCAGCGGATCCCTCTGTGATGCGCAAGCCTCGTGTTGGACGGCATATATCATGCACCGATCGTGAAGGCTACCTATTTGGAAGCATGGAGCATGAGTAGAGTGAATCGCTATTAATGAGCCGAAAAAATCTTAGTCTTTCTTATTACACACTCCTGGTCCAGTTTTCTTTTTGTTGTTTGAAAGAGATCCGGCAGCGAAAGAGTCGTCCAATAAACAACTTTCGAGTCGCCAGTGCATCGTGCCTCCCAATTACAGCTAGGCTCATGCACTGTTCTAAAATCAGTGCTTGACGGCTCTACGATGCCTTCACATGTATTGCATCCGTGGGCCTTGTTTTACTGACCAGAGCTACTTTGGCATTGTGTCGCTTTCAACTTTGATTCGAAACTATCTGCTGGTTATGACGAAGCTTTCCTAGATGGAGGAGCTAGTTTGTAAGATTCATATCGTCAAAAGAAAACGCTACGAATACTTTCTTCAAAACCCCGGCGCTTCGCAGTCGGAATATGAACGAGAGCTGAAAGAGAACAGCACCCGGCTTCTCGAGGTGAGTCCTTGCACAAACTTCCCCTTTTCTTGTAGAGCACTTTTATTCTTAGGAAATACCTGTTAACATCGGGCAAGCCTCGCACCACTACTTCGTCGGACGTATTCTCAACATCTGCGTCGACTACGATCCGAACGCAGAGGAAAGCCTGAACAAGGCATTGCGCTTAGACTCCACGAACGTTGATGCCTGGCTGGAGCTGGGCAACTGCGTCTGGAAGAAGCCGGATCCCGAGAAAGCATATGCCTGCTTCAGAGTATGGCTATTTTCGACTTTGAGCATGTCCTAAGAAATGAGACTTCAGGAAGCCGGCGAACGGAAGCGATCCGCGAGGGTGCTCAGTCACCTGTCTGCCGCGATTCGCGCACGTCTCTCGAATGTCGGTGAACTCAAGGAGCGTCTCGTCCTGGTGAAGGAATGCGTGGACATTTGCAAAGAGTCCGTGGAGAAGGAGCCCGGCTACGCATTTGCGTGGCTCTGTCTGGGCAACACGTACCTGTGCCGGTTCTTCATGGTCAACCAGCTTGGATCGAAAGACTTGGTAGGGCAGCCTGGTGTTAGTCTCATAACTCAGCAAAATTTAGACATATGCCGCTGATGCATTCGCCAAAACGCTAACCGCTCAAACAGACGAACCTTTTATCAACGCTGATTTGCACTTGAACTACGCTACTGCATTATGGTATGCGCAGAAGTACGCTGACGCCTTGAACGCTCTTCATCGTGCACTGGAAATCGAGCCACACTTTGCAACGGCACGAAGCCGTCTTGAGTCGCTGGAAGCATTCCTGGATGCCTTCAACGAAAGTATCGCGAAAAGAGGTACTAAAAAAGAAGTAACGAGCTGGGTTTTAATAATGGCAATTTAGGAAAACTTGCACCTCGGAAGTTCAAGGACATGACGACCTCGATCTCCGCAAAGGACTGGGGGACCTATGGCGCGCCCATCAGTGCCGACGGAAAGAGCGTCACGTGCGCTAAGAAACCGCTACAAGGTCTCAGGGTTGGAGATAACACTGGATTCGTGGTCTGCGTGAAGGTCGTTGGAGTCGTACCGAATTCCGATGAGATCCCGTAGTAAGCGTTTGCTTCCCCTTAGTATATAACGGATAGAACTTTAGCACTATGGTTGGCGCAGATAGCGGAGGGTCAGTCATCGGCATCACAATGTTCAACTGCTCGAAGGACTTCGGCGTCATCATCGGCGACAGCTTGACCATTCCCGATCCTCTGGTCGTCGAAGTGAAGGTGAGCTAGTCGGCAAGACTTTACGTAAAAACTTACCTACTTAGAACTTGACTGTGCGCGCCAAGCCCGTCAGCTTCCGTACAATTCGAGTGGACAACCCAGTGCGTGCCCTCAAGAACGGGAAGCCTCTGCGCAACTCTCATCACGCCTTTGCTGCCGTCTCATTCCAACAGAAAGCTACCTGATTCGATCACTTGTCTAGTGGCTCTTGGTGGAACTTGATCTCACACACGACCGAATAAAATGTTTGAAAGGTCACTTGCTTGAAGTAGGTAATCATGCGCTATGAATCCAGGGTACCTAGACAGGACTGTTATCGATGATAGCTGTACAAATGTGCCGCTGATAACCACTCTCAAATTCTAGCTAGTTATCGTCAACGCGTTTGTATCTCGCTAGCTCCAGATAAGCAATGAAAAGACGACTTGCATGCATCCTAAAACGTCCATTTAATCCCGCCACATGCGTGTTTAGGCATGCGCTTAACGGGTTTCTCGATGCGGATTACTCCCCACGCGCTTAGGCCTCTCTCCTGCGCTGCGTACGCGGTGGTTTAATCCGCTTAGTCTCCGTTGGCTTAGTGCTCGCTCTGCGAGAAGGACTAACCGCCCGGCTTAGGCCATTCGTTCCCATTGGGTTGGCGTCCGCTGCGGGCGTCCTTCCCGTTCAAGGTTCTCTTATTTCGCGTGCGCACACTCTTTAACTGGTCTGTAAAAGAAAGCTCGCAGAAAATTAGTGAACAGATCTGCATTTATTCTTGCTTACCCGTGCACTATTTTGCATTCGTGTATTTGTGCTTTATTTAAATCTAAACACGGGAATAAATTTAGACTTCCACGCATCGGCAAAATGGATCCAAACACATGTACGACTCAGGATCTTCTGAATCGTACCATTGACGTCATGGCGGAGCGGGCCAAACTACGCAAGCGTCGACAAGCGCTGCAGGACGAAATTATGAGTAAGACTAGTAACCAATCATTTTGCGCAACTAACGACGCAAACGGGTAACGCGTACTAAATTTAGACAAACAAGCGCAATGCCTCGGTATCCAAAAGAAGGAGGACGAGCTTGATGATGAGTGGAACCGTCTGGTGCTCCTGCTGTTGTCGCAAGTCGTGCCCTCTGAACCACCAGAGTCCAACAGTGAACAACCGTCAGCGTATGAAAGCGCGGATGAACCTTCTATGGCCATGGTCGACAGCGAGGAACCGTCGGAGCAAGTCAAGTCCGAAATGGATTCAGAGGCATGCACGAAGGCGCTGCAACAGCTCTTCGCGGATGACCTGTTCACGGTTCCGCTTGAGGGCTTGAACTATTCGTCGCCTGCGCAGAGCAACCCGCGGTAAGCCTACGAATTTCTTCCCTGATCTGAAGCGGAATACGTTTAGAAAGCACTCGTTGAATGATTCCATCGCTGATACGCCGGACAGTTCCAGTGCGCCGAAGAAGCGCAGAAAGCTGCAGAAGTACAGCCTTGCCGAGTTGCGCCTGTACGCCGCGAACATCAACCGGCACTGGTAAGACGAACTTCCTTTTTACAAATGTCCACATGCGCGCATTTCAGGGACAGGCAGACGAAGCAGTTCCAGTGTCCGCTGTGCGACATGGATTCGCGGAAACCCACTGCCTACAATGCCTGCCTGCACTTCTTGGATCATCTCGGAGAGGAGCGCTACTTCCCCTACAAGTGCCCGGCGGATGACTGCAAGTACGCAAGCGTTCAGCAGAGTTCCGTCCAAATGCACTGCACCGGCGTGCACAAGATGATCTGGACCGACGAGCTGGTTCGCTTGTGCTAATCGTCACAGCTTCATGTAATGCTTTCTAGAAAGCGGCCAGTACCGACGCGAAAAACAAGGCATTGATCTTCAGCATCTTCGACGAAGGCATGTGCACCCTCAACGGCGCGAAAGTCGAGACGCAAGAGTAGCGGATTCTTTGCTAAGATGCTATTAGCTGTTTGTCTGTATATAAACTACCTTGTACGTTGGCTGTATGGGCGTATGCACTTAATTGCACAGTAAATGCTGCTCCTCGGAACCAACGCGTGGATAGGTGGAGCTAGCGCCCCTTTGTCAAGGCATAGTATAATCTGAGTCCTAGCCGTCACAAGTGAGTCGAACGCAATTATTTCGCTTCAACACTAAAGTGCTAGGCCTTTCTTCATGAAACGATGGTTCGCGGAAGCTCATCTTCAAACACTAAAGGGCTGGTCTATGTGTGTCCACCAAAATTTTTTGCTAACTGTCCAAGTTTGGTATCACTCGATAGCCCCTGAAAAGTTGATTATACATGGAGATTTTCAACCGGTTTGGTTGGATACGAAAAAAGTTATGTCTGGTCAAAGATCCAGCATGTGCTTACTGCTTCCAAGCATAGCGAGCCCGCTATCGCATGCTTCCTGTAGGGGTCAAGAAGCTGCTTATACTGCAAGGCCCTCGCTCCGTCGATGGCGAATAAAAAAGTATCATATGTACGTGCTTGCAATTTGATAAGTTTTGGAACTTGCTTCCAGCATCGTGCGGGCAACTTTTAAGAAGGTTGAGCTACGCGGCGCCTGCTGCGCGAAGCGCAGCCTAGCTGCTAGTAAGCCCGTATTGCGCAGGTGTCTGCCTTTTGCATGCGCTGTAAGAAATAAACGGCGGAATACAATTCCGCAGTGGCGAGCTTGAGACTTGAGGTTCGTGTCAGCATACGGCTACTCCTCTAATGTCCGTCTTTATGGGAAACTGGCAGCTATCTCAAAGGACAGAGCATGCTTAGCAGTTTATCTCTGCAGGGTGGGAGGTGCGTACATGTCAACGTCAGGGACATAAGTCGAACCGAAGTATACAACTTGAGCTGATGAAGGAATCGGTAATGAGATCCAGGCAGTGGGGGTGGGGAGGGATGGGGGACAAACGACCTATCCGAACACGAAAGACCCGAATAATGGAAGTAACGAAAACGAGAGGAGCTACATACACAGTCGGTGTCAACGTTGGTGAAACTGGGAATCTCAGTCAGCAGGTCAAAATGCGGATCTTCGCCCTTCAAATCGGTCGAACTTCTCGCCGCGAATCCTCCTTACAAGGTCGATATCGCTCTTCATTACTAAAAAACAATGCTGAAGCAAGTAGGCAGCCGCGAAGAACTTACTGGTAACTCGTCGAGCATGGAGAGCACACATGTTTGCGTCCTCGAACAATCCGGTGAGGTAGATCTCCGCTGCTTCCTAGAAACGTTCTATGCTTTAAAAGTTTCGTCACGTAAAGCTACCTGAAGGCAAAGAACCGCGTTGGGCTGAAAGCGCCATCCGCCTGGACCGAAGTCCTCCGCAATGCTTCGAACAAGGCGCATGAACGGCCCGCGAGGAATCAACAGGTCGGAAGTCCGTTGCAGGCGACGAATTTCTTCAAGCGCCAGCGCTCCTGAGACCGATGCTTACTTTCAGTTTTGCCCGCCACGTGTTGACAAACCATTTCTGCGACGCTGTCGACCGCCTGCTGGCTGAGGTGGTGGTGCCTTCCGCGTCGGCCTCTTCTTCGGAGGACTCCTTCCCCGGCTGCTCTGCCCGGATGGACCGGCACTCCTGCTAGAAGGGCCCGGCGGTGGCGTTGAGCTTCGACGTGGGGGTGCACTGCTTTTGTAGGCGGAATGAGCCCTTTTGCCCGGCGATAGCTGGTTGGTGCGCGGCATTCCGCTTGCCTGGGCGCAAACCTGAATGACGAAATATGGTGCCAACTATATTGCGAAATAATTTCATTAGCAGGACAATGATTAATAGGACAAAATGTAACTTGAATAGGTGAAAACAAGCGGATTTTAGAGAGAAAAATGTCACCTAAAACAACTCAGGCGTGTCATTCACCAGGCATTTCCCGCCACAACTGGTCCGTTAGTACATGCAAATTTGGAACCAGTTGGCGTTATGTTCACTGGCCAGTGCCCCTTCTCGGAAGTATTGAGTTACAGTGCGTAGATCCACACACGCCTTGAAACATTGCCTTTATGAAACCACAAGATAGAACATTTGTTACAACGTCGTATACACCATGTAAAGTTTGAAGCAAATGCCGCTTGCCGCTCACGCCGTCGCTGTCAGAGGGGTGTAGTTGGTGAAATGGGGATGTACTAGTGGAACACGGAAGAGGAACACATACGCCGCCGATGCAAATTCATTCCCGTATCTTTGCGTCAAAACACGTGGTGGTAATTGTTGATGCTGGAGGTCTGCTCAGAACGCTTCGATGTCCGGCTGAGGGACGCTGACCGGCGCAAGCGAGATGCGCACAATCTGCGATGGATTCAGCTGCGCCACGTAGATGTCATCGGCACGGGACACGGCCAGAGCGTGAACGTTCGTAAGGCCCTTGAACAGATCTTGTTTGAAGGCAATGAGGACAAAGTACTACCTGTCCGAGGGTGAATGCACGGCCAGAGTGGAGGTCCATCACGAACACGCTGGGCTGCGTCGGATCGGAAACGCCGTTCTCGTCCTCGTTCTGGACAATGCCGAATAGGTTGTGCCCTGCAAGAGCTCTCCATCAAATCCCCTGGACCAGCATGTAGTACATACCTTCATATCGCACAGCGTAGACGCGTCCGAGTCCCTTCGGCCTTGGTCACGAAGGTGCCGGTGGGTGCGACATTGCGAGGGTGTTGTCGGTTCTCGAGGCCAGCAGTGAAGCACTGAATGCGCTCGTTCTCGCGGTCCGCCACGCAGAGCATGTTCATCTCCTCGACGAGGGTCAGCGAGTGCGGCACCCAGAACTGGCCCGGCTTGCCTGGGTATTCGGCTGAAATGGAGTGTTTCATGAATGAGCGGTGGGCTATGCTATGCGGCTGGTCAATAAACGTACTGTTCTGATGGCCGAACTTGGCGAGCAAATTTCCGTTCTTGTCGAACTTCAATATCCGGCTATTGCAGTACCCGTCAGCGACAAAGAAGTCTCCGTTCGATGCGACCGCAACGTCGGTGGGCTTGCAGAAGTGCTTGTCATCGTTTCTGCAATGAGTGGCCTAGAGGGATTATGCACGCCAGCTACTTACCCGGGAACTAGTTTCTCGCCGAGAACCATCACTGGCTTGAAGTCCTTGTCCAGCTTAATCACCTAAAGCGCCGGAAGTTGCTATCTAGGTATGTCAAGTTGCAGAAAAGTGTATGTTTCCGTAAGGTTTTTAAGCGAGCAAGCTAGAATGTAAAAAAACACTCCCAGACACCCATGTGTCAACGAAACACCCATCGATGTCATAAATAGCTCACCTGGTGTCGTGCTACGTCAGTGACAAAGACCGAACGATTGAGCCCTTTCGCGAGTCCGTGTGGCATGTAGAAGTAGTTAGCGCCATACTCCCCAAGGAGTTTGCCATTCTTCGGGCTTACTACCGCGATGGTCTGATTGGAAATTGGGCCGAGACTCTTGTTGAACACCTCGTTCTCATTGAACGAACTAGAAAGACAAACGCCTTAACGATTCTTTTGACGACATTTCGACCTTCGATCTGGATCCGAAAGGGAACTTACTATTGGTCCCAGACTCGTCCCGATCGGTGGAAGATGACCAAGTTTTCTTCGTCGTTCAAAGCCAGTCCGCCGATTTGGCCTACATGTTCCGGCAGGTCGTACACTGGCACATTCTGAATCGAGGTTTCAGTGATGGCACACAAAGTTCATCAGGAATCTCTTCCGGTGTCTCGCCACGTGGGCGTGAGACACATGAGCAAATCGGTGTACTTGTTTATCCAGCGGATTATTGCGGATGTAAATTGATTCGGGGAACGTGTGAGCGAATGTTTTATTCAGCTTGCCATTTTGGATCTTTGTAAGAGAGTTTTAGGCATGCTTTTGGTTCAAGTTGGGAATGTGCTTCTAAGAATAATGCAGGTACATTTTGCGACCGTTAATTACGCGGGACAGCGTAGTGCGCGTAGGTGCACTGTGGGTGGGTATGGGTACCCGGAAATGATCTGGTTCTATGTATCGATCCAGCCTAAGTTGGCTATGCTGCCTGAGCAAGCATACTCATAAATAACCGTGTCAGATTCGAATGCTTCTGAAGTAGTCAAAACCCGCTGCCGCGGCACCCTACTCGAAGCCTTAGGCAAACATGCGTGACATCACTTGAAGTCTACGCGAAAAAATGCCCTAAGTCCGTTTCAACATTCGTACTCACCTCTGGTTCGCCTTGCTCGGGAAGCATATCCTGGTACTCGAGTGGTCCGACTCCGTTGACGTCGTCCGACTGCGGTCCATTCTGGCTAAGCGCGTCTGGCTCTACGGCTAACTGATCGAGGACGTCCTGGTTGCCCTCCGGCAGGTAGGGTTCAATCACAGCCAATGTGGAGGAGGGGTACAAAAATACGGTGAGGAGAGCGATCGTCGACAACGTCGGTTGTCGCATTTTCACGTACCGGGGCTAGCGAGCAGAGGCTGTGCCACCGGCGCTCTCGAACGAATGACTGCCGCGGCGGAATCCTTCCGAGCCGACGACAGCGGAGAAAACGGCCTGTGGCACGGCGAGTGTTAATCGATTCGCTTCCATGCTCGCTTTCAACGACCGCCCGTGAAGCCGCCACGGGCGATGCCGGCACGCGCCACTCTGCGCGATGACGCCATCGGTTTGGAGAACGCGCTCGCCACGGTTGGCTTGTCTTTCACAGATGTTCGCTGGCAACAAATTAGCGAATGAACGCGCATTCATGGGAATGCGGAAGGGGACATGCTACGAGAAAATGCTGCGGCGCAGAGTTCCCGCTAAACTCACTTATGCCGAGCACGTCGCAACTGACTTTTGAAGAAGTGAAGTTGCAAATATAAGCATCAAACAAAACTGTAGCTGCGGCCTTATTCCAGCTGGAGCAAGGGAGTCAGCTTCCTGAGATCCTACATGCCCCGTAACTATTAAATTTTGGAAGCTGATTTGTAAAGTTTGGTTATGCATGCTGCTGGCTGCATATTTATTGGGTACCGTAACGTCAAAAATAGTTCAGCCTATGATAGGTTTCTGCACTGCCAGCAGAGCCATATCAACCAAGGATAAGCGTGAGGGTGGGGACACTGAGCTTGTAATCCACCAGTTAACAAAATAAACTTCCTTCGTGCATGTCGGGCAAGCTGGAACGTCTATTCCAGGTCCTGAACGTTATGGCATGGGCTGAACCCTGGCTGATGTCCGTCCTGTTTGTAAGCCGGCAACTTGACAAGCGGTGCTGCCGTTGTAGTGCGAGCTAACAAAGGTGACTGATGGGTTGTTGCCTATAGAATCAACAGTTGTCTGGACCGGTAATTCCAGTACTCATTAGCGTTACGGAGCTGCACTCATTTTTATGGCTTGACGCGAGCTAAGTAGTTCAAGTGTATTTTTGATTTGAACCGGTGAGAACTATGCCCAAATCACTTTTACGTACACAGTTTTATGCGTTGAATTTGCACAAAGATGTTGTCCGCTTGCGTGAGTGCGTTTGACCAAATAACAGTCACGAACTGCTGCGAGAATTCTTCGTCGTTTCTTGGCGTAACGTGCACGGACGAATCGGACAGTTGGACTTTGGATCCAGTTGTCTAATTCTTTTTGCATTAGAGGAACAGTGCTACCACAATGCTGTCGTCGCGGAACCTTGTCAGGACTTTTGCCCGGCTTCAAAACGTAAGTTATACAAGAACGCATTGGAAAGCAAACGCATGTCAAAACCTTCATTGTTCAGAGTCGCTTTGCAAGCACGCTGGTGGTGGCGGAACACGACGATACGAAGCTCAATCCCGTTACGTTGAATGCCATCACTGCCGCCAACAAGATCGGCCATGACATTTCGGTCCTCGTTGCCGGTGCCAATAGTGCCAAAATTGCGGAGACCGTCGCGAAGATTCCGAACGTAAAGCGGGTGCTCATTGCACAGGATGAAAAGCTAAAGGCACTTCTTCCAGGTTAGTCATATATGTAACTTTTCGTGTCATTCTTTTGTTCAGAACGCGTTACGGACGTTATTCTGGCGTCGCAGAATCAGTTCAAGTTCTCGCACATTATCGCAGGTGCGTCCGCCTTCGGTCGTGGTGTCATCCCTCGAGTCGCGGCCAAGCTTGACGTCTCTCCGATTTCGGAGATCATTGCCGTCCACAATGACGACACCTTCACGCGGCCCACCTACGCCGGCAATGTCCTTGCTAAAGTCAGCAAATTATGCTAATATATATTGACAATGTGATTGTTTAGGTGAAGAGCAAGGCCGCTGTGAAGTTGCTCACCGTTCGTGGCACTGCTTTCGAGCCTTCAGCGGCCGAAGGAGGCAAGGCAGCAACCGAGAACGGTCAGTCTTTTAAAGCTATTACCCTCTCTATTCACGGAAGTGTTCAGCTCCGGACGCGAAGGTCGACACCTCGCTTAGCGAGTTCCTCGGCCAGGAGCTCAGCAAATCCGACCGTCCAGATTTGGCGACCGCGAAGATTGTCATCTCTGGCGGACGCGGTCTCAAGTCCGGCGACAACTTCAAGATCCTCTACGAGCTGGCGGAGAAGCTCGGCGCCGCCGTTGGTGCCTCGCGTGCGGCCGTGGACGCCGGATTCGTGCCGAACGACATGCAAGTGGGACAACCGGAAAAATCGTCGCACCGGTACGCATGCTTCATGCAACTAATTATCACACCCATTTGCTCTTGTTTCTTCAGGAATTGTACGTCGCTGTGGGAATTAGCGGAGCCATACAGCACTTGGCCGGTATGAAGGACAGCAAGGTCATTGTCGCTATCAACAAGGACCCGGACGCGCCAATCTTCCAGGTACGCTGCCACCGTTCGTGCGCGATAATCTTAAGCCTGACTGGTAAAGTAGCCTGCTCGTACGCAACACGTTTCTACTGGACTCGCACTAACTGCTCACTAGAGTCTTTTTTAGGTCGCAGACTACGGCCTCGTCGAGGACCTCTTCAAGGCTGTGCCAGAAATGACGAAGGAGCTCAGCAAGTAACTGCCCCTATGTTCTACCAGATGGCGGCTCTATGCTAAGTATAGACTTCTCTTGCCTACAGCTCGTACTCAGTCCTTATTATGTTTAAATGACGTTATACAGGTACGATGGAACAATAAAGCATACAGACAGCTGGAAGGCAATGTTTACCTCGTTCTAGACCTTGGCCTCGACTTCCGAGCGATAGCAAATGAATACAGCTCTGGCCCTACTGGACACAACTCCACTGAACAATGAAAATAATTTTATTGTCTTTAAGAGATCTGGTTTGCATAGTGTCGTCAAAATTTACAAGTGACTGGGCATTGTGAACAAGGACAGGAAGCCGACCGTCCATTAGAAGCACTTGCCGAAGCAACTTCCGACCATCTGCCTGAAAGCGGTATGCATGGCGACATTTCCGTTCTGCTTCGAACTTACCTCGCGTATGGTATGTACGAAATGGAGTACCAAGCCATTGCCTAAAAGTCATCTGTTAAGACCAAAATAAGGACCTACGAGTCTAGAGGAACTTACCAAGTACTGGCCGAGCACGCATATCAGCGCCAGTGGAGGATTCCGGAGCACCAGGCCCGCTACAAGCGTTAAGACGATCATGAGAATGTACACGAGAGTCGCGATAAGTCTCGTCATCTCGAACATGCTCTTCAACTGCTTCATTGGACCAGCCAAGAAGAATGTGCTGGAAGGAAGCAAAAAGCTTGCATTACTAGAGCGACGACAAGCCCGCTTACCCTATGATGGAGATGATGCTGCCCAGCGAGACCATGACCGCGAAACCACTCATCTTCCCTGCGAAGAGCAATGGAGAACCCTAAATGAACTGATGCAAAGCTTCTCGTCGGCGCAGCTTACCAGAAAACTGCAGACTAGCGAGAGGATCAGACATCCCGCAAAGCAGTAGAGGCGAGTCTCCCATGATAAACTCGTCAAGTTGTTAGTCTAAAATTCATTTTAATTTTGCGCAAACATACAAATGACAATGACAAAATGCCTCGGCGGGCGACTCACCTCATTAGTAAGCCCATCTTGAGACTGCGTCTCCGGGTCGCCAAGTCGCCGAAAGCGGTCGAACATTAGGCTAAAGTGAGCGTATGCGATTATGTAATTTTCCTGACGCTAGGCTGGCTACACGTGGATAGGAAACTCTCATTAGAAGGTCGTTAGCGGTTGCTCTACTGATTTCCGTCGAAGCCGTTCTCGAGTGGAATGCCAGAGCGCCAAAGCCGGTTCACGGGCATGACAACTAAGGAATGTAGGCAAACCTGCAGTTTAGTTCATCTTGGTTCAGTGCGATCCTTTTGTTCATGTCTAATGTCGTTCATGCGCTGCCTACTTTAGACAAGTTAAATCGAATAGGCGAACCACCAAAATGCCGCCAAAGCCAAGTAAGGGACCGACTAACAAGACGGAGCAGAAGAAGAAGCAGAAGCTTGTCGAGGTGAGGTTAGACGCCATCGCGAAAAATAAAGTCTTTTTTTAGGACAAGACGTTCGGCATGAAGAAGACGAAGAAGAATTTGCAGTACATTAACCAACTGCAAAAGTCGGTATGTTGCACAGAACGACTAGACTTTTGGCGTAGCCTATGCGGTCTTAATTGTAAGTGTTTCAGGTGGCAGGCAACCAGAAAGCTCCGCCGAAGAAGAAAGGCGAGGAGGACGACCTCAAGGACATCACTAAGATCTTCAAGCCGGTCCAGGACCAGCCCAAGGTCGCTCAAGGTAACCCCGGATTCCTCTGAATTACGAAAGAGACAAATGCTTAGACGTGGATCCCAAGTCGGTGCTGTGCGTGTTCTTCAAGCAGGGTCTCTGCCAGAAGGGCAACAAGTGCAAGTTCAGCCACGACCTCTCCGTGCAGCAGAAGACCGCGAAGAAGAACCTCTACGTGGACAGCCGTGACATTAAGAAAGATGATGGTAAACCCGCTAACTTTTTAACGGTGAGCACATTCTCTTTAAGAGAAGGAAGAAACGAACGAAAACTGGGACGAGAAGCAGCTAGCCGAAGTGATCGAGAAGAAGCACGGCGAGAAGGACCGCAAGAGACCCAATCAGACCGACATCGTTTGCAAGTACTTCCTCGACGCGGTCGAGGACAACAAGTACGGCTGGTTTTGGGAGGTACTACAGAATACGTATAACCATGGAAAGCAACAATGATTCCAGTGTCCAAACGGCGGAACCTGCATATACCGACACGCCCTGCCGCCAGGCTTCGTGCTGAAGAAGGACAAAAAGAGGCTGGAGGAGCTGAAGAGGCTCGAGGAGATCAGTTTAGAGGAGCTGATCGAGAAAGAGGTAAGTTTACGGCGCATGGAATAGTTGAATTCCCAATTCCAGCGAAATGCCCTCTCGTCGAAGACATGCACCAAGGTCACGCTCGAGTCCTTCATCGCCTGGAAGAAGCGCAAGCTGCGCGAGAAGCGACAAAAGGCCGCTGCCGAGGAGAAGGAGAAGAGGACCAACTTCAGAAGTGGCAAGCAGTTGGGGCTCAGCGGCCGTGAGCTTTTCACCTTTAACCCCGAGCTGATGGCCGAAGACGACGCGGAGGCGAACGACATCGCTTACGAGCCAGAGCAGGACGGAGAAAACCAGGTACTTAATTATTTGAGCGTTTTAGGTAAAAGGAGTATTCTTTAGGAAGAAGAAGTCAAGGCATTCGAGATCAACGACCGCATGTTCTTCCTCGGAGAGGACGGAAAGTACCTCGACGATGACCTCGACGATGAGCCGGAGAAAGCTGACGACGGTTCCGCGGACCAGCCCGGTCCTAGCAAGCCGATCGTTTTCGACGAGAACCTCTTCGACGCGGACGACATTCCGTCTGACCTGGACGACGAAGACGACGACGAAGCGGGAGACGAGGACAGCGACGAGAAAGCAGCCGAAGCCCTCAGCAAGCTTAAAGTTTAACCCGATTACGTTACCTGTGAACTGACATACCAATGGGTTTTCCAAAGTTGTTGCCTTCCAGAAGTTACTGTTCGTTAAAGTAACGACACGCTTCAGTTTCACTGATGAGAAAGAGTTCTATTTCGCTGTAGCAGGCGTTTTCATGCTCTTCAGAACAAGCCGTAAGACAGGGTTTAATCAGCTGTCTTAAGCTGAATTGCTCATGGTTTACGATGGTCGAGCTGCATCATTTTGATTTGCTAATATGTCTTGTAAAAGCAGGAAATCCTTCTTTTAAGACTTTATGCTCCCAGAAGGAGAGCAATGACATGGAACGAAATCAAAGGATTGGGTGTACTGAAACGTCGAACTATGATGACGCCACCCGTGCATGCGCCTGCATACGATACCGCTTAGTGCGCATGATCGCACGCACAAATACTCACGACATAACATGATGCATGTATTTTTCCGAGCGTCTCATTATGCACTTGTTCCGGTACGATGATCTTTCTGGACGTCTACCGCAAAACGTTATTTGAGAAGCTCTATAATTCTGCGGCAGTACGAAGTCTATAATTGTGCGTGTATGAAAGTACGAATAGGCTATTGTCGTTGAGGAGTTTTTACGACACATGCGCCCTCATAAAATGCCGAGCTGAAATCGGCTGTAGTTGGAACATGACGCCATTGCAGATACAGCCAAGAGGTAGGCACAAGCCGAAATAGGTTATCAACGTCGGAAGTCGACGACTAAAGTTTGGGTAGCTACCTGCTTAATTAGCATGTGGACGTGACTTCCAACCGGTATGTCGCACCGCAAGTGGTGGTAGTAGGGGTAGCCAGTAATGTCTGCATTGTGCTTCCGAGTACAATCCTTATACAATAAAGGGCTGGTCTATGTCAGTCGCCCAAAAGTTTTCGCTAACCGGTATCAACTGCCCATAGCGGGTAAGAAGGAGATATTCTGCAGGATTGGTTACAGCAGGGGGTTTTCAAATATGGAGTTTCTGAAAATGATTTTCGATTTTCAAGATGGTGACTCTGCGGGTCAGGAGGAGGGGTTGGGGTTCTGCTTACATGCGATAGCGAGCGGAACGCAAGCATGCACTATCGCGGAAAGACGAGATTCTACCAGTCGGTCACGGGAGGGGTTTTTAGACATGGAGATTCTGAAAATGACGTTGATTTTTAAGGCGCTGTCTTTGAGGGTCAGGAGCAGTGGGTTGGGGTTCTGCTTACATGCAATAGCGAGCGGTATGCAGGCATGCACATAGCGCGGAAGAATGCGATATTCTGCCAAATCGTTCATTCGTTCGTTCATGCGAAACCTATAGTTGCGTCAGTTTAGCCTGTGAAAAGTTAAGTAAGACGTGGAATTTCGGCTCTAGCGGTCCATTTTAAACAATCTCGCGACGCACGAAGTTTGCAATACTCCATGCATGCCGCAGCGCTATGACACATTAAGTGGTATGCTTGATACAAGCAATCCCCGATAGCGGCGCCGGCTGCGCGAAGCGCAGCCCAGCCGCTAGTATGTGTCGATTGCCCATCGCGTCGCGAAGCATCATGCGTACCAAGCGGTATCGCATACAGGCAGCATGGTATGCTGTTCGATGCATGCTAAGCTTCCGCACACACATGCATGCAATTGCCTGGGCATGACGGCTGAATCCGACCACTGCATGCAGGCAGTATGCAGTGCATGCGCACAACGGAGAAAACATGCATGTCCAGCATGCGTAGCATGCTGGGATGTTGAAATCCTAATGTGCCCTAGCCCACAAAGCGATGCCAAAGCAATAGAGAAAGCGATCAAGAAACTCTTGGGCTTCAGACCAGCCAATCAGAGTAAACAGTCACGACCGGTCAAAGTTCTTGCAAAGCGCCGCTAGCGACCGCGAGGGGTAAGTGTAGCATTAGCGCAGCCCAGTAAATATCACAAAAGAAGCAGTAAACTTTGTGTGGACCTTCACAGTGTTTTTGGAACAACAACTTTTTCTCCGATCGCCTGCAGTTGCATCTGCTATAGGTCCAAGGCTGTCATAAGGAAGGCGATTAGCTCAAGCGGGCCATTTCGCTTACGGTCCAAAGGGAGATTTGGGGCTTCGTGTGCTTATTGGACTGGACGCTCTTCAGCTTCACTTGCAGCCGTCTACGATCACGTTGTTCCAGAAACTTGGTACGATAAAAAGTGATATTTCGGAAATGAGACAATTTCGTCTTCTTCAAGAACGCTACCTTGAACGCGCCTGCAAGGAAGGAACTCGAAGTGAAGAGCAGCTCTTACTAGATCATGACCGGTGGAGTGAGTGCACATGACCGCTGGTTTGCACGCTGGAACGTCGCAGGCAGCTTTGTTTATCCTTCGAACACCCGAAGTTACCAAGCTCGAAACGCGCTTTGCTAAATTAGAGAACCCGGTGCGAATCAGCGTACTTGACCTGCGGTGACCTCCAGGGGGTGCCCCGGTAGCGGCGGCTCCGGAGTGCGTGCCGGCTCATTGCCGCCGTGCGGGATCCGGACTGCCGCGCGGCAGGCAGAACGCATGTCGGAGAGGTGCAATCCGTTTTTACTCACCTTCCTTTTTGTACCCAGTCATCGGCGGTCCGTACGTGCGTGTGTGTGTGGACGGTGGTTGCCTCATCACTCCGACGCGGGTGACTACCGCAGGTCGCTTTTTGGGTAGGCGGGAGCAGGGACGTCTCCAGCACACTTCCACACGGGCCTGCCTGTTTACGCATTTCGATTAGGAAGTTGTAACTTAAGGGTTTCGTCCAATTCAGTCGATACGTTTGCAAGAATCAGAAGACTCAAGACCGAACAAAGTCTTGTGTACGTACCTTCTAATGATGTTTGCATCGTGTCCATGATAGAGCAGTATCAGGTACTGCCAGTTCAACAGTCCCTTAAACTAAGAGTACTTGAAAGGCACTCTGTAAACCGTTTTACTACGGTTTAGCTGGCAGAGCAACGAGACGCTAGCAGGTTTCACACTTTATACTTATTCAACTGGCTATATATCCGTCTTTTTTTGCCTGACGTACCCCTAAATGAAAACTGCAATATCTGTATTCTGTGCAAGTGACATCCGCTCTTCGTTCATCGTGCAATTTTTTGTCCTTTCGTCATTTAGTTCACAGCTTAACAATTCACGCAGTTTCCGAAAGTAACATCTTCACAAAAGCATCCATCCGATTGTTCTATACCCGTGTTTCCGCACGTTTCCTGCAAGCACCCATTGACATGCTAATGTGAAGGCGCGAAAGCACTGGCTGTGGGTCACCTAAGCGTGTTTTGCCGCGGTAGCCGCAGTTAATTGCAGTTTGTTAGTGGCGGTAGTGACGGCCTTGGGTTAACCCCATTTCAAGGTCGTACGAGGTTACGCGTTTGCCGAAAGTAAATGCCCCTCACGGAAAGGTCTAATCTCGGGTTTTCTGCGCCGACTCTTAGTGTGAAAAGAAAGTGATAACAAAAGAACATTAGGGTCATTAAAGCTACACGTATTTCATTCGTACAGAACAACAATGTGTCACTATTCGCATGGTTCCTGAACGTTGTCCTGGCCATCAAGGTACCGACCCATTATTACACTAATTTGTCGCTTTTTCAGTGCTAATTACGGACACCCGTTGCTGACTAGCGCGTAAGCATTAATGCTCCGTTGCATGCTCACAAAAACGGCAGTGTAGCTTGACATAAAGCAGGGCAATCAGGAAAGCTCAGCAGCGTCTTGATCCTGCATTAATGGAACCAGCGAGGAGGGATTCCAGGAATAAGAGTATTGCTCCTACGCTCCATCGCGCCTGTACATTTCAAGGATTACTCTCGTTCGTTAGTCCGGTATATAGCCCATGTCAATCTGCATCCACCAGAGGAACAGTTAAGAAGGGACCAGTACACCTTCCTCGAACGTCACGTGACCTGCGAGTGTATGGTGCGATCCCTTTACTGAATTTAAGGGTATTGTTCGTTTTCGGTGGCCTGCCTGTATTTTTGTCAACTTCCCGCGTCGGAAGACTACGCGGCTATCCTTGCCACTTCGAAGATCGTGCTCCGCAAATGAAAACACGTAGGTACGAATATGAATCGATCTCCATCACGCGTAAGAATAACAGCTTGGAGATTACTGAGATGCCTCCCCATCCCCGTCATAAGTACCTACAGCGCTTTTCGGTCGCGCAGCTCGTATGACGCGACCCCAGCACCCGCGTTACGCCGCTGGTGATGTCCCTCTTTCGGTGGACGCTGGGAAAGGTGTCGCCAGTGAAGAAGCGCTCTCCAACGCTGCCAGCGCCGCCGCGCAGCGACCGCCCCACCGAAATGAGACCGTTCGCGTGGAAGGGTTCTTCTGGTTTCAGGCGGCGCGCCGCTCCGGACGATGGCTGATCGCGGCGCTGGCGAGGTCCACGGACACTTTCTACTTCGGTTTCACGCGTTTCTCATCCGCGGCTGCGCTTCCATAACGCCGGCGGAGAGCGTTCCGTTTCACTCGCCTGCGGCGATCAGCCGCCGCTTTTTCCGACGCGCTACAGGTCAGTTGCGGCGTCGCTACCTACACCCGGTGGCGTCGACCCTCCACCTACACGCTGCAGCGCTGCTGGAGGGCTATTCAGTGGCGACCCCGAGACCCCAACCTTTTGCTCATCCCAAGCGGAAGCGCATTTGAATGCGCTCTACGCAGGCGTTGCTCACTTTTAAAGTTTGCAGCCGCATGTTATCTAGCCGTGCTGGCCGTGCAAAGTGCCTCGCGGATCACCCCGCCGCACGACGCCGACGACAAGGACCAGTGTCTTAGCGTCTCGGACGAGACGAATTTTAGTTTTCGTTTGTTCTAAGCGACGAAAGTGCGAGTGCGCAGAGCCCACCTCCACCGCGCGACTCGCGAGACCGACAGTGAGTTGGTCGGAATGGTGGACGCTGCGCGACGACGCAATTTTACCTTACTCGTTTCGCAGCGCCGCATCACCTTACTACCCGTTCGATGCTGCGGCTAGCGCCGGACAGCCGGGAGGCACGTGCGCACGCGACTCGATCATCGCCTAGCTGTCGCGCTGTGCCGCTAAATGGCTCACTGCTCTTTGTCCATTTCCACCGAGTTATTTCGCACTTCCGTCCTCGCTGACCGGTACTCTCATCCTGGTCGAACATCACACCTCGGGCTATGAACGTCGTAACCATTCACTGGCATGCAACAGTGGGGTGAGAGACGATGAGGTGTAGCCTTTTGGATGGTTGCTGAATAACATGCCTATACTTTAAGGCACGCATCTTACTCCGTGGCTAGTGGCCCAGTCCGTCCTGATTTTATGCGGGTTTCGGATGAACCCGCTTTCGGATTTAGCATTTATCTAGGGTACCTACTCAGAGATTGCATAGCGACGGTCCTTTTTCGTGTCTAATTCGCGTTGCCATTAAAATAAGCTACCAGATGCCCTTGCATTAATTTGCGCGGCGATGCTTGGTCTGCCCGTTATGTGCGTTAATTCGACGCCTAAACCTAAAGCAACATAATTGGCACCCTTTTACTTGTACGCATTATGTTTGCGTGCACTTCGCGCAGCCATCCTATGACGCTATCTGTACATCATGTTTTAGGGTCTACCGCCAGATTGTATCTATATCCCAAATTTCTATTTATTCCTTCTTCGGCACTAGCGAGACCTTCAGCTTCATCAACGCTCTCGGCAATCGAGTGATGGTGAATTGCACGACGACGCTGTCCACTCAGTCATGACTTGCCAAACGGGTCCAACCACTCAACTACCCAAACTATGTATATTTCTCCTACACGCCTGCCTCCTGCTCAACCTCGACTACGTTACGGGTGTTAATCCAGATGCGCTTCCCATTCACAGTGAGTTTCTCGCACAACTGGCTTTGAGATCCTGCCTAGCTGTCTCAGTTCGAAATTACATAATTTTTACCAAAAGTTCACAGCAAACGAAACCGTAACTGCTGGTACCGCGCTGTTTTTTCGCCCGGAAGTCGTACGTATTTTCGGATGACTTACGGACTTTCCCCGGTAGTTGAAGGCGACGCCTTTTTTGTTTATTAAGAAATTCCCCGAGCGTCTTCCCGGCTCATTTGCGCGGGTTGATGAATGGTTCTTGCCACGGAACGAACCATCCGAGTGCAAGCGCCTAACATGAGACGTGTCCATGAGATGCGCTGAGAGACGATCACTCGACGGTTTGGTGAAATTCACTGTCCGTGTGGGTCGATTGATGGGGGACGATAGCATCGTCCTGATCGTCGGCCCATGAGCACCGACTAGGTGGCCGGCCGCCGTTCCAAAGAGCACCCTGGAGGTGGTGAGTGGGCTAGAGGATGTGCGCGAGTGCACGCTCTTAAGTGTCCGTTTGATTTGCGCTAAAAACCGACGCATCTGCAGGCCGAGGGCAATGCGCAGGACCTTTTCCAGGAGCGCGCGGGCTGCTACCGACCACGTCCATAGTACCATGCAAGGAATGCGTGAAAGCGCGGTGTGACGACCTTCGGGGTGGGCGACTTAAGAAATGCGTCGGCAGTGAAATTTCAAAAATGAACATTCACCACAGGCGATCCAATAATATCAGACGAGATCCATCACTTTAACAGGCGCACTTTCGCAAAAGATGTTAAAGTTTGTGTGTGATTAAAATCTCAAGGTCTTTCTAGCACCAATCGCGGCAGCAAGTTCGATATGCTTTTTTGGCACTCTTGTGTCCAATAATTACACTAGAGGGGTAACAAACAAAGATGAAGTGAATCACTCTGGATGTCCGAAAGATCGCTTTGTGTACTTTCGGATACCGGAAGCCGGGAAGAGCCTGAATGTGTGAGTCGTCCGCGTTTAGCATGCGTGGAGAAAAAGTTCTCGCCTGATGTGTTTGTGTGTAAATCAGATTTCACTGTCGAGATGATTTGCTAAGCCGACGACGCGGCGTCGGATCGCTCAGAGCGGTGTGTGTCCCTTTCTTTCGGGATATGTGCGCATCCCGATCCGACAGTGCGGAAGGGGACATCGACCACCACCGCGAGTGACTCAAACCGCTCGGTTCGGAAGCAAACCGGTTATTGTTCCAGCAGCACCGACAGTGGGTCATCCGTCTTCTTCCAGCGGCAAGGAGCGCCTTTCCCAGCTTAGGCTTTGTGCGGTGGGATCCCTCGGCGACGCAGCGAAGAACATGTTTCCCGATTGGCGGGAGATAAACGATCAGTGAAGGAAGGCCCCCTTATTATTAGGCAAATCGGCGCGCAGGCCCAAAGAGACTGATCGTCGATAGCTTGCGGATGGGAACAATGAGCCGCGATATGATGGTGACGCAACGCATGAGAGACGAAGTGATTCGCTGACTGATAGGATCGCGAGATGCGGGACGTGATTGTCCATAGGCCTTCAAGCGACGGCTTACAGATACTTCCGTGTGCGCTGTTGACGAGCTGAAAGAAAAACAACAAACACGCATCCGCGTTACGTCCTAATGATATTCGAGCTCCACAGGATTTCCGTTATCTTTGGCTAAGTAGGCACGTAAGACCAATGACAACTTCAAAACGAGACAGCGATTCCATGAGCTTGAAACAATCGAAACTGTCCGGAGAAGGGTTATTTCCTACCCTCTGCTACATGCAAGTTCAGCGCATTCTGATTTTTTTGTCAATAACATGAAGACCCCTCGGTCAGCACGCTGAGGTAGGCAGGCCATTCAGGCGACACGTCACATAACGCAATGTCCTTTTTAGCATTGTTAAATAAAAGTAAATAATGACGTTCACTGAAGCAGTTTTTTTGTACAGTCCTTGAACGTATCTTCAAGCTACCGGGCGGTATGAAACCGTAGGCTGCGAAATTCATTGTAAAGGTTTTTTAGAAGGATGCTCAGATTTTTATGCAAACACTAGCACCAAAAAAAGTCTTTTCAAAAAAATTATTAATAGGTTCTCTTGTAGGCCACTCGGGCGGCAGTCCCCCTGGCACACGACCTCGGCCACCACCCATCGTTTCTGCGTCCGTAAGCCGACCGGGTGGCACGACAGTATGCTCGGAGAACGAGTTCCGCTGCGACGACGGTCACTGCATCCGGATGGAATGGAAATGCGACGGTTCCGGCGACTGTGCCGGCGGCGAGGACGAGAAAGACTGTCGTAAGTGGTTTAAGCCTGCATCCGTCTTTACTGCGACGAAGCGAAAATCTCGTCGCCCCGCATTCGGCTTCGATCGGATTACGTAAAAGTCGGGGGTGCAACGCGCAACTTTAATTGCGACACATTTGCCTGCTAGCGGAGGATAATTGACCCACTAGAGATCTGTCATCCACAAATCAATGCGTGAAGTATCTCTTTGACGTGCGACCACTACACACAAAAACACTGAAGGGACGTGTAAACAGGAGAATCGAGCACTAAAAAGTCTCTTTGGCACGCTTTGCTTTTTTTTTAATTATTGCGTACGTCATAAGATAGACCTCCTACCCGCTAGTGACCACCAATCGATGCACTGCTTGCTAATGCCTAGCCCTTCGGAAGTGATCATCCGCGAAAACCCGACGATGGGTGTTTGCGTAGGGGCTCATCGAGCAAAACAATAGCTCGCTAATCTGGAAATGACCAGACCATTGCGCAAGGTCCCAGTTTGCGCGATATGCATCGGCACGGCTTATATGGTTCATGATCCACAAAGCTCGAAGAGTTTTCTCGGGGATCAGGAAGTCATACGAGAGTGAGGCAATCAGACAGCTGGTAAAACCAACCAGCTTTAAGCACATCATCAACAGCTGAAAAATGACTGCAGTCTAGGATAGCACAGAACTATACCTCTGTACCAACCAGAAAGTACGCTAGGGTTCTGTGATGTAACGATACAGACAATAAGGTGTACATAACTTGAGCGCAGGTATGAATGATTACTTGTTCCAGCCCACCCCGGCTGCAAGGCGGATCAGTGGCAGTGCGACAAATACGAATGGCACTCGGTCTCTTGCATAGCGGAATATCAACGCTGCGACAACATCACCGACTGTGCCGACGGTTCTGACGAAAGGGACTGCCGTAAGTAGCGCTCTGCATTTAGCCGTTGCTAATGTCTCAACGTGCTAACCTCTAAACACCGTCTCTGTTCTAGCTGCCCGGAACGTTTCCTGTGAAGTCAACGACGGATCGGTCTTCCAATGCTCGGACGGTCGCCAGTGCTTCGACATTTCGAAGAAGTGCGACGGGCTCTACGACTGCCGTGACCTGAGCGACGAGAACCAGGGATGCGCACAGAACCACACCGCCTGCTTCCAGTACCAGTTCCGCTGTGCCGACCACTCGCAGTGCATCCAAAAGTCGTGGGTGTGCGACGGCACGCCGGACTGCGCGGACAAGTCGGACGAGCCGCCTACCTGCGAGTTCAAGCCGTGCTCCGGCGGCGACTTCCGCTGCAAGAACAAGCGGTGCATTCCGCGCAAGTTCCGCTGCGACTACTACGACGACTGCGGGGACAACTCGGACGAGGAAAGCTGCGGAGAATACCGATGCCCGCCAAACATGTGGCCGTGCCCGGAATCCGGGCAGTGCATTCCCGAGCATAAGCTTTGTGACGGCAAACCTGATTGTTCCGGTGGAGCCGACGAAAAGACTTGCTGTAAGTAAATTTTGAAAACGATGTGCTCTAGGAAACTTCAACCTTCTAGCTCATAACCTATGCCCAAGTCTCGGATGCCAAGCAGGATGCCATCCGTCTCCAGCGGGAGGAGAATGCACGTGTCCGCAGGGATACAAACTGGATGAACGGTTCAAAAGGACGTGCTCAGGTACCCTGCTTGAAATCGAGCAAAACTTTGTGACCCGGACTTGTAGACATAAACGAGTGCTCGGAGTACGGCTACTGCGACCAGAACTGCCAAAACCACCGTCCCGGATTCACGTGTTCCTGCTTGGGATCCTGCTACCACTTGCAGATGACCCACGGCCCAGAGGCGGACAATCTCACCATCCGCGGCTACTGCATCTCGGAGAACTCGGAACAAATGCGGCTCTACGTGGCAAGGAGGGAAGGACTCTACCGGCTAAACCCTTACAACCACAATGAGCCAGCCGCGAAAATTGCCAGCGGTGAATTCATCTATGGCGTCGGCTTCGATGTGGCCAATTCGAAGCTGTTCTGGACTGACCGTTTGGCACACGCTGCCTTCCGTGCGGACCTCAACTCGCAGGGAGACCTCGTTAACATCAAGTAAGCGTTGTCGATTTAGCTGATCCGTTTATCATCGAACGACACCATTGTTGTGCCGTGTTGAAAACAGCACAACTTCAGAAAGCTGGACCTCAAGTCGCTGGTGTACCCGCGAAACCTCGCTGTCGACTGGATCACCCGCAACGTTTACATCGTGGAATCCGGCTCGCGCCGCATAGACGTCGTTAATTACGATGGCGACCGAAGAACCGTCCTTCTGGCAGATGGCTTGACGCTTCCTCTGGACATCGCTTTGGATCCACTGCGAGGGTACGTCGGATTTCATTACTGGTTTGTCTCATACCAGTCGTTTTCAGTGACATGTTCTTCTCCAATCAGTTCAAGCTCGAGACATGCGCCATGGACGGTACCAGAAGACGTACGCTCGTGGACTCGCACACACATCAAGTCAGCGGAGTGGTGGTCGACATCCCCGCCAAGCGAGTGTACTGGGTCGACCCGAAGGTGGACCGCGTGGAATCCATTGACTACAACGGTGTCGACCGTCGAGTCGTGGCCACCGGAATGAACAATGTCCCTCATCCGTTCGGACTGACAATCTTCGACCAGTATCTCTACTGGACAGACTGGACACGTCTAGGAGTCTTGCGAGTGGAAAAGTTCGGCTCAGGCACGGAACAAGTTTGGTACGCTAATTTCGGAGCGGTCGTAGACGAAATAACATGCGCTGTTTAAGGGTGAACAAGGAGAACAATGTGTTCCCCATGGGCATTGCGGCCGTCCATCCTATGGCACAGCCTGGACCGCAACATTCGGAGTGCTTCCAACAGCAAATTGTCAACCCATGCGTCAACGCCGATTGCCAGGGAATGTGCCTGATTGGCAAGGACGTTGGTGGATTCGGCGTCGGCTACCGCTGTGCATGCCCCATCGGACAGGTTCGTAGGAAAGAACTCCTCGCTATCATTGCGGATTGGTTGCTGCAAAACACGCTGATGCTTACCATTCTAGAAGCTCATTGACGGCAAGCAGTGCGTCCCGTCGGTGGACTACCTCTTGTTCAGCAGCAACAAAGTGGTGCGTGGCATCTACCCAAACATGCTGCAGAACTCGCTTGCCGAGGCCATCCTTCCAATCTCACCGATCTCGCAACGCCGCATCGGAATGTACTTCGCAGTGGAGTGCGACGTGCACGGCTCGAGCTTCTTCTACGCCGACATCATGGACAAGTATGCTTTTCGTGGAATGGGCGCATAAAGCGCTAAAATATACCGGTGAAGCAGTGTTTATCCGAAGAAAACAAGCAACGAAGACTAATGCACGCACAGCGTATACTTTCTGAGCCTCAAATGATATGGGAAGGTAGATTATCTTTACCATTCGGAAATATTTAGTACCGTGTACCGCCAGAAACCGGACGGAGAAGGCTCTGCGCCGATCCTGGTCACGCACAACGACGGCCTCATTTCGATGGCATTCGACTGGCTGAGCCGACAGCTCTACTATGTCGACAACATCCGCAACTCACTGGAAGTGGTGAAAGTTGCCGAGCAAGGCCTAGTCCATCCCGATCAACTCGTCCGCCGTCAACTGGTGAATCGCCTGCGAGACCCAGTCTCCGTGGTGGTTCACCCTTGGAGGGGACTGTTGTTCTATGCAGAAGCGGAAAGACCTGCTGCCATTTGGCGCTGCTTCATCGACGGAACCAACTGCCAAGTGATCCGCAACACCACTCTCGGAAGACCGTCCGGAATGGTGATCGATCACGCGGAGAACAAGCTCTGTCTCGGTGACACCATGCTAAAGTTCATTGCTTGCATGGACTTCGACGGCTCGAACTGGAACATCCTACCCGTCGACAGTCCCATCCCAGTCGCACTAGCGATCCTCGACGGTACGTCTCAACGAATGAAACACGTTCTTACCGAAAAATTTAGATCAGCTCTACTACGTACACCAGCGGCCATACTCGATTCGCAAAGTTTCAAAGCGGTTCGGTGGCAGCGGTCGAGTCGTCCGCGACTTCTCGAAGGAAGAACGAACCGTCTTCTCGATGAAGGCATGCTCGCTGGAGAACCAGCCTATTCCAGATCCTACTGTTGAACATCCTTGTCACGACCACGATTGCGCCCACCTCTGCTTCGCTGTCCCGAACTCGCAGCACGGCTCGGACTCGTCAGCTTTGGTTCGAAAGTGCGGCTGCAAGCAGGGCTACAAGGTGAACCCCGAGAACGACAAGAGCTGCGTTAAGGACGTCACGGAGCAGGTTTGTGCCTCAAATGCACTCGGCTAGAATAATAAGGGACTTGCAGCCAGAACCGCTCTGTCCGCGGAACAGCACGCAGTTCCAATGCGCTAACGGTCGGTGCATTCCGAACGAGTGGAAGTGCGACGGTGAAGATGACTGCCTGGACGGCAGCGACGAGGTCGACGAGTCCGGACACAACTGCTTCAAGGAAGTGGAGTGCCCGCCTGCAACCATCAAGTGCAACAACACGAAGAAGTGCATCCCACAACAGTACGCATGCGATGGCGACAATGACTGCGGTGATTTCTCGGACGAAGCGGATCAGGTGGGTCATTATGCAAGCGGCCATAGAAGCAACCGAATGTTTTAGTACTGCAAGAACGGTCAGCACCCATCATGCGGAGCGAAGAAGTTCCAGTGTGATAACCATCGGTGCATCCCGGAACAGTGGAAGTGCGATTCGGACAACGACTGCGGCGATGGCTCCGACGAAAAGCTCGAGCTTTGCCAGAACGCGACATGTGCCGCTAACCAGTTTTCATGCGGAAACGGACGATGCATTCCGGTATACTGGCTGTGCGACGGCGACAACGACTGTTACGATGGAACGGATGAGGACAAGGACCGTTGCCCGCCGACTCAATGTCGCTCGGACCAGTTCCGCTGCGCTAACAACCGTCAGTGTATTCCGCTAAAGAATCACTGCGACGGACAGGACGACTGCGACGACGCATCCGATGAGGACTCGTGCCTCATTGTCGAGGGACGCTGTACGTCGGATGAGTTCAAATGCGCTACTTCGGGCATTTGTATCCCGAAGTCATGGAAGTGCGACGGACAAACAGTAAGCATACTTTTCTAAGGATGCCGAAGAGTAAATGCTTACTTGATTGTCTAGGACTGCGAAGATGGCAGCGATGAGCCTTCCGGAGTCTGCGGTGTCAACCAATGTGCCGCCGACCATTTCAAGTGCGATAACGGCCGTTGCATCTTCAACACCTGGCTCTGCGATGGCGAGAATGACTGTGGTGATGGCTCGGACGAAAGCGAGAAGCATGGATGCCAGTCGACGCAACTGTCCTTTCGCTGTCCATTCGAGCAGGTACGCCGCTTTCCCCTCAGCTTTGCATTTGCGATCGTACATGCATACCAACAGCCCACAAACTTTAGGTGTCCTGCCCCAACGCCCCGGATCACTGCATTCCGACACATCAGCTTTGCGATGGCAAAGAACACTGCCCAGGCGGCACCGACGAAGGTGGTCGATGTTCACGAGACCTGTGCGCTGCAGACCGAGCCGGATGCCAGTTCAAGTGTCACAACTCTCCTGAGGGTCCAATATGTTCTTGTCCGTTTGGAGAGCAGGTGCGCACAGCATGCTCATTCTCATACCAACGCTGACTCTATATAATTTTAGCTGGTGAATAAGACCCGCTGTGAGCCGGAGAACGAGTGTCTTGACGCTCGCTCCTGCAGCCAGAAGTGCACGGACGAGAAGCACGGCTTCACCTGCAGCTGCGATGCTGACTACGTTCTCGAGCCCGACAAGCACACCTGCAAGGTGGCTGAGAACCGCACCGACATGCGCATCTACGTCTCCAACCGCAACCGCATCTACTGGTCCGATCACACGCTTGAGAACTGGCGTACGTTCGCCGCTCAAGTGGAGAACGCAGTGGCGATCGCTTGGGACTCTGTCTCGGACCGTATCTTCTGGTCGGACATTCGCGACAAACGGATCTATTCGGCGACTCAGAACGGCACTGACGTAGAAGTCTTCGTGGGCCAAGGACTCGACATCACGGAAGGTTCGTCGTTTTCCTACGTATCCTGCCCATTTGATCCTAAATTCCGACACTGCGATGCATCTTGGACCATAGGGCTAGCTTGCATTTTCAGGCATTGCGGTCGACTGGGTGGGTCGGAATCTCTACTGGGTCGATTCTTCGCTTAACACCATCGAAGTGGCTAGCCTCGAAAAGAAAGGTGCACGCGCGGTGCTTCTCCATGAGAACATCGACCAGCCTCGCGGCTTGGCACTAGACCCGCGAGTCGCCCTCATGTTCTGGACCGACTGGGGACAGCATCCACGCGTCGAGAGAGCGAACATGGACGGCACCGATAGGGCGGTGATCGTGAACACAAAGATCTACTGGCCGAACACCATCGCACTCGACTACACCACAAACCGTGTGTACTTTGCCGACAGCAAGCTGGACTACATCGATTTTGTCAACTACGATGGAACAGGTAGGACTAAGGTTCTTGGGATAGGCCTACTAAAAGTCAATTCAAGGTCGAACGCAGGTGCTCGCATCTCCCAAACTGGTACAGCATCCGCATGCGATGGCGATATTCGAGGACATGATCTACTACAGCGACCGTCGCTTGCAGCGCCTTCAGCTCTACCCCAAGTACCCGAACGGAACCTCCAAGGAATACCCGAGTCACACGTTCTCGAAGGCGCTCGGAGTGGTGGCTACGCACAAAGTGCTACAGCCAAAGGTCGAGAAGAACCCCTGCCACAACAATCCGTGCTCGCATATCTGCCTCCTTGGCAAGAATGACGTAAGCATGCACGCGTTTTGTAAGGTTATGACTTGCTTTTTAGGCCTTTACCTGCCTCTGTCCGCTCGGAACGACGCTGGATCAGAACAAGGCCTGCGTACCAGATAATAAGCCTTTCCTTTTGCTCGTCGAGAAGACAAACATCTTCGGCGTTAGCATGGATAAGGTGGTCAACGGAACTCCTGAGATGGCCGGCCTGATACCTATGTCGGGACTGACCAACGTTTACGACGCTGATTTCGATCCGCTCAGCAACGAAGTACGTTTCAAGTCATCATGTTAAATGGGACAATGCTCCAACTTTAGCTGTTCCACCTCGAGCATGCGACCAGCGCTCGGCTCGTCGGTGCCACGCTGATATCCGACTCGCGTATCTACCGTACCGACCTGAGCACCAGCAATCGAACTCAAGTGTTGTCGACGCAGATTGCCAACGACCCGTACTGCATCGCGTTCGACTGGAACGGACGCAACCTCTACGTCGGAAATAAGATTTCACAGACCATTGAGGTCGTCAGGACGCAGGGCCCACAGGTTGGGAAACTAGAAGGCTGACCACAAGTGTAAGGTACAATTTCAGTACCGCGCGACAGTGCTTGGCAACGATCAATCGCCCACGACCGTGGCCCAGCCGGTCTCCATCGCAGTGGATTCTGACCGCGGTCTCCTCTTCTGGCTCGATCAAGGTGCAGGAGCAGCGCCTCGCAAGGTTGCCCGCGCAGAGCTGGACGGAAAGAACGCTCTTGTCGTTGTGAACACCGATCTAACAGAACTCGATCATATTGCTTTGGACACGCTGAACCAGCGAATCTACTTCACTGAGGCTAAGGCCGGGCGGGTAAGCACCACCCAAATGCAACATGACGTGCGCACAATTATCATTGCAGATCACTTCCGTTTCCTACGACGGACAGGACAAACACTACGTCCTTAACAATCCCGCCAAGCAGCCGCGTGGCGTCGCATTCTTCAGCAACAAGTTGTTCTACGCGGATTCGGCCTTCGATAACGTCGAAGTTGGCGAGATACACGGCGACGGCCAGACGCCAGACTTCATCGACTTCAAGAAGAACGTTGAGCAGCTTGTGAACATCAAAGTGCTTCGGCCCGTGCCAAGTAAGTTGGACGAATTGAATTAAATTGGGTTTGTTATGAGGCTAAAAAGACGATATTTTTTAGACGAAAACCCTCATCCATGCCACGTTAACAACGCCAACTGCGAGCATCTTTGCATTCCACGCCAGTTCTCGCAGTATACTTGCATGTGCGGATCGGGCTACAGCCTGGAAGGCGAAACGCGCTGTGTCCTCTTCGATCACTCCTTCCTGCTAGTGGCAACGAAGAACCGCATCAGTGGTGTGGTTATCGACCAGAATCAGAAGGGCACGCCCATCGAACCCATCGGAGGAACGGCTATCACCAGCATCGACTTCGATTACGACTCTAAATCGGTAAGATCCATGGATCCGCGCGTGCGTCTCTATGAATACTTCCTTGCAGATCTTCTTTGCCGAAGCTGGCGGACCGAACAAGGGCATTCTACGGGTCACGATAGGTGATGGACAAGTGAAGCAAATCGTCAAGAACTCCTTCGGTGGCTTCACGATCCGAAGCATCGCTGTCGACTGGGTCAATTGTGTGTCACCATTCGCGAGCACAAATAACGGCTACCATTTCAGACAACATCTACTTCGTCAACGCGGACTCCGACCGTACCCACATCGAAGTGTGCCAGTTGAATGGCGAGAATCGAAAGATCCTGCTGTCCACCAAGACGGAAACGCCCACCTCAATCGCGGTGGATCCGGTTTCGCGCTACATCTATTGGGCGGACCAGGGTCAGAAGCCGTCCATTCAGCGCGCCTACCTAGACGGATCCCGTAAGCAGGTTATCGTCAACCAAGGCCTCAAGGAGCCCACGGACCTCGTGGTCGACCCGAGCAGTCACATGATCTACTGGACTGATGCTGGCATGGACGGAATATACCGCGCACGACCCGAGGAAGGCGCCGTACCGGAACTGGTTCGCGCGGACATTGCCGAAGCCACCGGCATCGCGCTGCTCGGACAGAACATGTACTGGACCGATCGGCGACTGGAGAAGGTCTTCCAGGCGACAAGGTTCGCGGTGACAGTGTAGCGCGTTATTAACCGGACCTATTTAGCCGACCCAACCAGACTCATCTCCTGCTTTCGCCTACCACGATGGCCGCAGGATTGGTTGATCTTGGCGACGTAGCTGCATTCGATCAGTTGGTGCAACCGAAGACTTCGTCACCTTGTCACATCACCGACAATCTTCGCAAGCCACCGTGCCCCCAGCTCTGCTTCGCAATCCCAAATTCCCCAACTCCTAACTGCGCTTGTGCAAGGGGCGTTGCAAAAGGCAGAACATGCGAAGGTTAGTCTCATCGCCATTCAACAAAGGTTTATTAACGTACCCAATTGCTTTTAGAACCTGATTCCTACATGCTCTTTGCCGACGGGGACCAGATCGTCGACAGTGCTCTAGTGCCGGACATCAAATCGTCCAACCCTCTTCGCGAGCAAATCCCACCGATCCAAGGTTTACAAATATTCGACGTGGACGTTAACCTGCGTCGCGTTTACTACGTAACTGAGTCACCTTCGGGCGCGAATATTTCCTGGTTCCCGATGAACCGTCCGAAGGAACCGCGCCTTCTCTTCAGTCCCACTAAGGACAAGACCACGGACCTGAGCAGTCGACACATCTCCGATATGAAGCTGGATTGGCTCACGCAGAAGATCTACTGGACTACTGGGCGATCCGGAAAGATCTACGCGATGGACGCGCGTGGAGAGCATCTAGCAACGATCGCTAATGGTGACTGGACTTACGCACTTGCGCTGGACCCCTGCGCCGGCTTGATCTTCTGGTCGGACAGTGGCTACAAGGTCACTGGCGGTAAGTGTTAACCTGAGAATTCTTTTTTTGTGCTTGAAGATGACCTAACCTGACGAATTTTAGGTGCCTACGAACCACGTATTGAGCGCGCGAACATGGCCGGTGGGGAACGCCAGGTGATCGTCAGCACGGATATCAGCCTCGCTGCCGCACTCACGGTCGATTTCCGCGACCAGCGTGTCTACTGGGCCGACGTGAACCGACTAACCCTGGAATCGTGCGAGTACGACGGCACCAACCGACGCACCGTGGGCACCGGATATCGCGCCAAGAGCTTGGACATCTGGCAACATTGGCTTTACATGAGCGACCCACTGGCGAACGGCATCTTCCGCATGGACAAGGACACTGGCAACAACTTTGAAAGCGTTGTGCCGGATCGACGCGTGCCAGGCGCAGTGAGGATCTTCGCAGGAGAGCCCGATATCCAAACGAGGAACCAGTGGTGCAATGCGCACACAAGCGAATTATGCAAGAAAGACAACGGAGGATGTGACCAGGTACGTCCTCATGCGTAGACAGAAAGGTTCTGCCTGCACCGATTCTCAAAATTCGATTTTTGAAATACAGACACCTGAAGCATGAGCGTGCAAGCTTGGTAGACAATATTGCGTCGCGGTCCATCCCACTGTGACAGCAAGTCTTACATGTAGCTGATTTAGCTTTGCCACGTCGTCGCTGCGGAAGTCGGACTCACCGCGACTCGCATCCAGTGCTCGTGCAATGACACCTACGAGCTTGTGCAACAACCTGGCGAGGACTACCCAACGCAATGTGTGCCACGCGAAGCTGCTACCACCAAGGTCTGCGAACCGCCGTACAACTTCCAGTGCGGTGGTGATGGAAAGTGCATTCCGCTCGATAACACTTGCGATGGCAAGGCAGACTGTAGCGACGGAACGGACGAGAATCCGAACTACTGTTGTAAGTTCCATTTTATCTCAAACCTAATGGTCCCATTGGTTTTGAAAATGGAAACTTTGCTTTTTTGGTTAAAGCTAGCCATCTTGCGCTTAAGTCTTGATTGTTTTGCTTGGTAATTTAAGGGATTTGTGTGTTTCTATCCCGGCTTGATTTTTGTTCCCGTCCCGAAAACCTGGAAGATCCTACTAAACGACTGGTTTAGTCACTCGCTTCTGCCCGGAGAAATACTTCCTGTGCGTGAACCGGCGTTGCATTGACGAGTCAAAGCGCTGCAACCACATCGACGACTGTGGTGACGGCTCAGACGAATCGGACTGCGCATCCGATTCACAGTGTCCGCCAGACAGTTTCGCATGCAGCAATGGTCATTGCATCAACAGCACGAAGGTGTGCGACGGCCACAACGATTGCCATGACGAGCAAGTGTCCGACGAGAGCGCAAAGACGTGCCCCGGCCTGCCCATCGACTGTCGCGGAGTTCGTATCCGTTGCCCGAACACCAACATCTGCATTCAACCTGCGGATCTCTGCGACGGATACGACGACTGTGGCGACAAGGCCGATGAACAGAAGCTCTTCTGCCAGAACCAGCAGTGTTCGCAGCATTACGTGCGTTGCCCGAGCGGTCGCTGCATCCCAGAGACGTGGCAGTGCGACGGAGACAACGACTGTGGCGAAGGTGCGTGGGATGAAACGCATACCAACTGCACGGACGCTAGCGGAAAGCGAATTTGTGTCGGCAACTATCTCTTCCAGGTATAGTCCCAATATACTGGAAACAATAAAGTCGTCGCTATTTTAGTGCAACAACGGAAAGTGCATTAGCAGAGCGTTCATTTGCGACGGTGAAGACGATTGTGGGGACGGATCGGTACGCTTAAAGCCACACTTTGTTCTACAAGTTCAAGTTTAGGACGAATCGGAAGTGCACAGTTGCGGCAACCGAACGTGCACGGACCAAGAGTTCCACTGCGCTTCCAATGCCCATCTTGCGCAACCCAAGTACGAATGCATTCCGAAGGTGTGGCTCTGCGACGGTGATGTCACGTGTGCTGGAGGTGAAGACGAGAGCGAAGAACTTTGCGGCGTCCCGAAGAAGAACTGCAACAAGGGTGAATTCCGCTGCCAGAACAAGCACTGCATTCACGCTTCCTGGGAATGCGATGGTGACAACGACTGCTTGGACGGATCCGATGAGCATGCCAACTGCACCTACTCGGCTTGTCAGAAGGAGTTCTGGCAGTGCGAGAACCACAAGTGCATACCGAACTCGTGGCGCTGCGATGGCAACGACGACTGCGATGACGGCTCAGACGAGAAGGGGTGCTCCACCGTCGAGTCTCGCGCTTCTACCGCTTTGGACGGTCACGTCTGCCCAAGCGGCCAGTTCGCTTGCCAGTCCGGACAATGCATCCCCGAAGGCAAGGTGTGCGACCGCGTCTACGACTGTACCGACCGCTCTGACGAATCCCCGCAGTGCTTCGTCAACGAATGCGAACTCGCAGATCGGCCACTATGCGAGCAGAAGTGCGTGGATCAACTCATTGGCTACCGCTGCGAGTGCTACGAAGGCTTTGCCATCGATGCGGAGGATCAGAAGTCGTGCCACGACGTCAACGAATGCGACGAAGGCAAATCCATGTGCTCGCAGAAATGCGAGAACAAGGTCGGCTCCTACAAGTGCTCTTGCGTCGAGGGCTTCTCGCTCAATCCCGACATGCGGACTTGCAAGCGCAACGATCCCGAACCGGAGCCGTACCTCCTCCTTGCCAACAAACACTACATTCGACGACTGTCCATGGACGGCGAGAAGTACGAGTTGGTGGCTCGTGGCTTCGACAACGCAGTCTCCATGGACGTGGACACGGTGGACAATAAGGTGTACGTTCTCGATGCTGGCAAGCTTCGATTGTACCGTGTTGGCCTCGATCAGCTGGACTCGCCGCTCAGTTCGTACCAGGTGGTCGTGAGGCATAACGTCTTCGGAACTGAAGGTATGTACTGTAGAGATCGACAGCCGTACCGTATTACGGGCCGTACCCGTACCCGTACCCGTATAATACGGGTACGGCATACGGTACGGGGGTCCGGTAAAATACGGTATACGGTACGGCTGTGTTCTTAGCTAAAATACGGCCCGTACCCGTACCCGTATACACTAGTACGGGCCGTATAATACGGTACGGTATACGGTACGGGGGCTCCAGTACGGTACGGCATACGGTACGGGTGGGTCAACTACGGTACGGCATACGGTACGGGTGGTCAATGTCGATCTCTAATGTACTGCCTAGTCAGCATTTGAGTAACCATCTCTACTTAGGTATTGCCGTTGACTGGATCGCCAGGAAGCTGTACATGCTCAACCGTCAAGACCGCTCTCTACGCGTATGCGAGCTCGACGGTCGCTTCTGCCGCACACTGATCCGGGACCGTATTCAGCAGCCTAAGGCGCTCGTAGTACACCCGAAGGCAGGCTACCTGTACTTCACGGAGTGGAGCCTTCAGGTAAGCATTTCATTGGAAGGCAATGTTAACGACCTATGTTCAGCCGTACATCGGACGAGTAGCGCTAGATGGATCGCCTGTTCCTGGCACCGACGACCCCGTGTTCAAATTGGCAGAGAATGACCTGGGCTGGCCCAATGCGCTAGCTGTGGACTACTTCTCTGACAGGTTTGTTGGACCTTTTCCGAATGGTGTTCACCATGAAGTTCAGGTTGTTCTGGGGAGACGCACACTTGAACGAGATCGGTTACATGGACCTAAACGGAGGAAAGCGACATCACATGCCGGCGAAGAGAACTTCGCACGTCTCCTCGATGACCGTCTTCGACGACTGGCTCTATTGGTCAGACTGGAACCTGCGCCAGGTCGTCCGCGCTCACAAGTGGACGGCAAAGAACGAGACTGTCCTCGAGACGACCATTCAGCTACCGAACGATCTGCGCGTTGTGCATCCTCTTCGGCAACCACGCTGGGCAAACCCATGCGGTGCAGACAATGGTGGTTGCACTCATCTATGCCTCATTGCCGCCGGGTAAGTGGGCACTTTGGCTTCTGATAACCCTCATTGAAAGTAGTAAGCTTTGCTTTGGGTACTCGAAAGCTGTGAGCTCTTTGAAGGAATTTGCGCTTAACCAAGTGGATGCACCCAGGTAAACGGCAGTTTTCAGTGGCGAGACGTACTCATGCTCATGCCCCGACCAGTTCATCCTAAAACCGGACAACAAGACCTGCGAGCCGAACTGCACGGAGCGCCAATTCGCATGCGGTGGCGACGACGCTAAGTGTATCTCGAAACTATGGTACTGCGACGGCGAGAAGGACTGCGCGGATGGAAGCGACGAGCCCGGCAAAGACATCTGCGGGGAACGCATCTGCGCCGTCGGCGAATTCCAGTGCGACAACCACAACTGCACGCGACCATTCCAACTCTGCGACGGAAATAACGACTGTGGAGATGGCTCTGATGAGCGCGACTGCGATAAGCCATGCGATCCTTGGATGTTCAAGTGTGCCGGAACTGGCAAATGCATTCCGAAGCGGTTCACGTGCGACGGAGACGACGACTGTGGCAACGGATCGGACGAGGCCGAGGCCATTTGCAGTAAGTTTTGCATGCATAGCTTAGTTGCAGTTGCGAACTACGCGTTGTAACTCATGGCATTTTTCCAGAAAACCCTGCTCGCAACTGCACCGCCGAAGAATTCCGCTGCGGAAATCATAAGTGCATTCCGAAGGCATGGCGATGCGATGCCGACGACGACTGCGGTGATGGCACGGATGAGGTATGCGTGGGAAGGTGGAGAAAATTTTTAAAAATACTGATGCTACGTCCAGATTTTTAAGGAAATCTTTTGAACCAGGTATACTAAAATAAACATTACAATTTAGCCGGCAGAAGAATGCAAGCAGAACGAGTGCCCGCGCGGATGGTCTCGTTGCGCCAGCTCCTACCGATGCATTCCGGACTGGGCCTTCTGTAACGGCCAGGACGACTGTCGTGACGGTAGTGACGAGCTGATACCGCGCTGTCCGACTTGCGATGATCCGGGAGAGTTCCGATGCGTCAGCACTGGCAAGTGCATACCGCGACGGTGGATGTGCGATAGCGAGAACGATTGCGGTAAGTTGGAACCGATGAAAAGACACCGCAGTCGAGCTCGGAAGGCTAAAACAGAGCTTCATTTTAGGCGACAACTCCGACGAAACGGACAACGAATGCGGCGGCACTTCACGGCCTTGCTCCGAGTCCGAATTCCGCTGCAACGACGGTCGATGCATACCGAATTCGAAGGTCTGCGACGGAACCATTCAGTGCAGCGACGGCCTCGACGAGTCGCAGTGTCATCTGCGCACGTGCACCGAAGGAATGCGACAGTGCAGCGACGACGGCACATGTATCCCCGAGCACAAGTGGTGCGATCGTAGACGTGACTGCCCCATGGCATCCGACGAGATCCACTGCGAGGACCACCCCAACCGCAGACAGTGCAGTCCGTACGAGTTCGAGTGCGGCAATTCGGTGTGCATTCCGCGTAAGTTCATGTGCGACGGCGACAACGACTGTGGCGACAACTCGGACGAGTCGAACGAACAGTGCAAGAGCGCCAGCTGCGATCCACCGCTCCGATTCCGATGTGCCCACTCTCGTCTCTGCCTCAACATCCTGCAGCTGTGTAACGGCTTCAACGACTGCGGTGAGAAGGACTTCTCCGATGAGCACTTGAGCATGTGCTCCTCGTTCTCGGAGTACGGCGACTGCTCCTCGGAGGAGTTCAAGTGCGCTAACAATAAGTGCATCAACGCCACGCTCGCTTGCGACCGCAACGACGACTGCGGCGATGCGACGGACGAGATCGGATGCGGTAGGTGTACCTTCGCGATACGGCAACAAATTTCCGAGAATATCAGTTTTACCTCGTGGATTTAGCGAAGATCAATGGAAAGACGTGTCACTCGCACTCGGACAACGGTGGCTGCAAGCAACTGTGCACCGACGTTCAAGGAGGCTACTATTGCCACTGCCGCGAAGGCTTCCAGCCCGACCCGAGCAATCCGTTCGACTGCATCGACATCGACGAATGTCAGGGCAACAACACCTGCACGCAGCTGTGCCTTAACACTAAGGGCTCGTACATCTGTCGGTGCCTGGACTCGTACGAGAACAACGTCGTGGTTGGCGCAATGACCGGCAAGGACTGCAGAGCGAAGGTAACCCCGTGTGTGGTCTGCCGCTTTGGATAATATGCCTATTTTCAGGGCGACGCGGCTCACATAATGGTCGCTGCGGACAACCAGCTGGTCCAACTTGCCCTGGCCGGCTCCGACCGCGGCAGTAACCGGAATGCGATGGCTACTACGCCCCACCAAGAAAGCGACATTGTCGCTGTGGACTTCGACCCAAGGCGAAACCTCACCTTCTGGATCGACAGCCTTCAGAAGAAGGTCTTCCGATCGGCGCTACCCAAGGGCAATCAGTCGCATGAGGGTCAGCCGCTGGCGATCGACTTTGACGATCTCGGAATGACACCGACTGCGCTAGCGGTGGACTACCTTACCGGGTACGTGGTAGTTTAGTTAGGCCTCTTACTTTGCCCCATACACTATTTCATCACATTGCTTCAGCAACGTTTACGTCACGGCCATCTCGAGCGAGAATGCAGTCAGTGAAGTAGCCCGTCGTAAGCGCATGTCCGAACCACGAATGCCTGACACCGGCAAGATCTACGTCGCTACCTCGGACGGTCGCTATGCGAACCCGATAGTCGCTGGCCATCTGCAGATACCGACTGCGATCGTAACGCTACCGCAATTGGGCAGGATCTGCTACGCAGATGCCGGTCTTAATGCGAAGATCGAGTGTGCCGACATGGACGGCAACCATCGAACGGTAGGCATCGCAAATACAATGAGTTTCTGAAGTGACAATATGTTCTGTCTAGATTATCGTCAACCAACTAATATACTCACCAACGTCGCTGGCTGTCGATGAAGGCAAGGACTACCGGCTCTACTGGGCCGACCCTAAGCATCACAAGATCGACTCATGCTTGCCCGACGGGTCCCACCGACTGACCATCGTCAAGAGTGGCCACATTCCGTGGGCCATTGACGTCTTCGAGAACAACATCTACTGGGTGTCCAAGGTCACTCACGACCTTTACGTGCAGGACAAATTCGGACGCGGACGTCTCTACGTGCTGGAGTCTTCGCTGGATGATCCGCACAGCGTTCGAGTACAACAGCGCTACGCTCGGGACCTCTCTAATGCGACTTCGGCGTGTCAGTCCGCGCCATGCACCCACATCTGCGTCGAGCTGGCCGGCAATGGCTACCGGTGCCTCTGCCCGGAGAAGGCCACTCAGCTAGCGGTACGAACGTGCCTCACATTCTTTGTGCATATTATACTTTTAGGATGGCTCTTGCGCTGGTGCGAAGTTCGACGAAATGCCCGCGCCCAAGCAGTGCCACTGCCAGAACGGCGGCACGTGCCTCGTCACCGGTGTGTGCGCGTGCGGCGAGTTTGAAGGTGAATTCTGCCAGAAGGGCTCCACGGTGTCCCGGCAGCTCATCGGCAGACTGGGTGGCGGTGGCTTGTTCGCGCTTCTGCTGATGCTCTCCTTCCTCGCGTGCCTCGGTGCCATCGCCTTCCTTGCCGTGAGCATGTACCGGCGGAAACTGTTCCTCTACAAGAAGAACCAGGCCGACGACAACTCGTCCGTGTCCTTCCACGGCAATGTGATCTCGTTCTCGAACCCGGTCCTTGAGAAGGCGGTACGGTATTTTTGTGCCGGAACACCTAGTCGTCAGAAGGAGTTTATTTGAGGAATTATGCATTCTTTCAGAACGACCCACAACCAGTAGAGTACAACATGAGCCACTTGAACCAGCCAAGTCCGCCGTCTTCGTCCACCACAACGACATTCTCAAACCCTGTGTACGATTTGGAGGCGTCTAACGCGGACCTCGACACCCCTTCAACTTCACGATTGTCCACGCCTTCGTTGACCGGAGATCCTTTGGGTTCCTCAAGCACGAGTGTCCCGAGACCAGAGCTATCGTCGGCTGTGATAGGTACGCAGCAACGAGTGTACAACGAAAGAAAGTGTGCAAGTTTTAGCTCCACGTTCGGACTTGCTGCCAAAGCCTGCGATTCCACCTCGTAGCAGGGACCGCGAGGACAAGACCAAGCTCGTATTCGACCAGGTCTCCGACGTCTAGGATTCCTTCCACCCGACGATGTCTCTTCTTTTGTACCTACTCGCTTTGTCCTTACCCTTTTCGAGTACTTTTCACTTGGAAATCACCTTAGTGCCAAATTTCCCCTATCAAAACGTCGCCAAATGTATATGTTCACAACGTGAGCCACTTTGCAAGCTTAGTCGGTGCCCCAAGAACCGTGCCTCGGCCACCCATGCCGTGACCCGTTTAGTATTTGTTGCCGTTGTCACAACGACAGTTACCTTCACCAGAAACGTGTATTCCTCTCTTCATTGTGATATACAGTTAAGTGTGAATAAATTATTGTTATTCATGACATGGCCTCGGGAAAGGGAAAGTAAAGGACATGTGGAAGTATGGATGGATTGGGTAATCGTCTGCCTGCCATTAGTGATTGACGCGAACGCCAGTACGGAAGCTTTGACGATACGAAGGCACAGCATGAGTTTAAGGGTGAACATACTGAAGACGGAAGCTAAAACATCGCACTTGCAAACTCTAATAGGCTTTCAAGCAATGTAGCACACACGAGCATTACTGCCTTTTGACTGACCGTTTGACTGTATGACACTGAATGCAAAGGCAGAGAGGGGATGCTGCCTAGATCCAGTCCCAGCCAAAGGTCTCCCTCATCAACATGAAGAGGGCAGCTAGCAGAACGCACATAGAAAACACTTTTGCAACACGGGTCAGTGTGGAGTTATTGTAGAAGTCGCTGAGATGCTTCTTCTTCTCCTCTTCAGCAGCATCGATGACGGTGGAACCGAATGCAAGCTTCCGCGTAGCGGATTGCTGGTATGTGTTAGCCGGCGTCATATCGATGACAGAAGAACGGACCTGTAAATGAGTGCGTCATTCAAAGGATTCGATCGACCGTGACAAACGACGACATGCGCCCTTTAGTTGATAAAAAAAATCAGTGCCGTGCCCGTCCCCATGTTCCTACCCGTTTTATGTTCTATTAGGCTTTCGCTGTCCTACTCACCGTTAAGATGCTGCCCATTTCACTGCTGGCATTTGTACAGCTCAGGTCGCAGACTCGGTTTTTGCGTCCGGTATACCGGAGCAACTTGTCTAGCAGACGAGCAGCAACAGAAGGACGGTGAAGAACCTTCGACGAAGTGACCAGCGGTCCTACAGGGCCAGTGAATTCTTGTCCACTGTCACTTGAATTCATTGATAGACTTTCTAAACGTAAAGTTAGGAGGACTCATAAAAAACGGCCACGTTGGGCTTTGGGCAGACTAGTAACACCGGTATCTTTCTCACTAAGAAGGCACACACGGAGTCGCAGAAGGGAAACTACTTAAATCTTTATTAACGAGCTTCTTTACAAGCAGCCGCCGGCGTTGACCGGATACTACAATTTATGAGAGGATTGGCAGCTCGATCCGAGGGAATTAGCTACGTAGCGGAAGCGGATATGAATGCTTCTCATAAACACACGGCTGGTACAACCCGAAGAACGCCGACGAAAGTGCTAGCGGAAGTGCCTTATCCATGACTTCCTAAAGGGCACTTGGCACATCCAAGGAAAATACGTCCGTCTCGCTTCAAAGGTCCTCTCCGGTAATGAAAAGTCCCCCATGACTTGGGTACGCTGAGTTAAGGCCTTGCATCATAACATCGTTTTGCAGCCGTGAAACGCGTTCAAAACTAAATTGTGTACTCTATTCTAGCAATGTCCAGGGACTCTGCTCAGCTATAGCCCTAACAGCGAGAACCCTTCGACCGGCGAAGAACACAGTTGAAACCGGGTACAAAACGTTTATTCGCAAGGTGTTACAAAAAAGTACAAATTTGGCACGAATTGGATACGACCTGGACTTAAACCTAGATCAGGTGGCAGAATAATGGAAAAAGCAAATGGGAATGTAAATGGGGCTAGAGCAGCGGCACAGACGGAATTCGGGGAAGGTCAAGTAATCGTACAGAGGGATTCGTGGGCAAGATGTCGACGTTGGACCGTGCGAGTCGCTGCCTACTTTTCGCTGCCTCGCTGCGAAGTGGACGGCGTTGCAGACTTGGTGGAGAGTCGAGCACCGAACTTGCGATGTTGGATCGGCGTGCTCGTCGCGGTCAGCAAAGTGAAGTCAATGCTGGACCTCGAAAACGAAGCCTAAGTAAATTCGGTTAGAACTCAGGGAAGGTCTGTTCGACTTACGTTCGCCTTGTTGTGGCTGAGGACTGTCTCGACCGCGTTGATGTTGAAGTTGCCGGAGGTCGGCTTGCGGGGCGGCTTCATCGGCGTCCGGCGGATCTGGTGGAGGTGGCGGTCCCCGTTGGTCGGATGGCTGAACTTCCGACCGGTGGGCAGGTTCTTCTAAATAAAGTCTGTAATGGCCGCGTAGACCTCTTTCCTCTTACCTTCGCCTGTCGTTTCTCCTCCTTCTCCTTAGCATACTGCTCCTGGAGGAACTGTGCATGGCGGTCGGCCCGCTGTCCGCCAATGAGGAGGTCCGCTTCGCCCTTGTCCGGATGATCCCGGAAATAGTCCATCACGGCGCCGCACAGGTCTTGCAGTGCTCGCGGAATGAGCGTTTCCAGCTCGGTCGTACGCTAAAGAAAAGGACCCTTAGAATCTGTTCGGAGAACTGACCAGATACCTTAATGCGCCTCATATAGTCGCGGCCTTTGTAGTCGATGGACCCTTCCTCGGCGACGGTCTTCTCCTGCCAGAGGGTATGCCACTCCTTGAACTTGCTGAAGACCTCGCCGGCGCGCTCATGACGCTGCTCGAGAGTGTCCGCCGTCTCCTTCAGCATGTGCAGTCGCTCCGTTCCGTGCGTCTCTGAATCAGCCGCAAGTCAGACACGACACAGAATAGAGCTTACCGGTGTCGAAGTCGTCAAGCAGAAGGCGTTCGTCGTCCGGCACGAAGCACGCGTCGTACAAGTGCTCGAGACGGCAGCGCAGCTCGACGAACTGGAACTGCGCGTCCGCCTGCCAGTCGGACCAAGCCAACTCGAGCTAGAAATATTCGGAATGCACAAGTTAACGAATGCATACGCTTAGTGCTGCAAGAGAAGCTAAGACGGACAACACGCTACCAAGCGTGACCATCCACTGCCCCAATTAGCGCGCTCGTTGCCCCTGAAACTGACCTTGTCCTGTAGCGCCTCAAGTCGCTGCAGTGTGTTGACCGAGACGACGACGCCATCCGCGGTGAAGTCCAGAGCCTGAAGGCCGAACTCTTCCTCCGTGAGGTCACTGACACCGAGCCGCTCGATCCGTCTAAAGGCACGACTCGGTGAGGCCGTGTGCGCTTGAAGGGACTCACCGCTTGATGTTGGTATGCACCATTTGAACGACCTCGAGACGGTCGTTCAGCAGATGCTCCGCCTGCTCGCAAGCACGCTCCAGCTCGCCGCGCTTTGCTGCTGGCAGAATCTAAACATAGCAGCGATGGTGCGCTCACTTCCGGCAGCAACTACCACTTCGTCGACGTCCTCGAACCGAGGGGCGTAACTGCCGAGTCGGCTGTGAAGGGTGATGAGCCTGTCGTGCACGTCGCCCTGGTACTTCAAGGCTTCGTTACGCTTCGCAACCAGCCTCTCGTGCTCCTTCTTCAGCTCCTTGAGCTGAAATAGCGTGCGTAAGAAACCGGTGAAAGCCGTAGGGTTAACGTACGAGAGCGATGGAGCCGGGCTGGTAGAGGGTCTCGTCGAAGGACGTCATCGACAGCTCTCGGCGGTAACGGTCGACAGCTAAAAGGGTAGGTAGAAGAACAACGACAGGAGCAAGGTACTTCCACTAATATTCATGACATACCGTGTCGGTGGGCTTCGATGTTAGCACCCACGCCCTGCACCATTCCTTCTTCGGCAGTGACCTAAGCGAGATCATGGAGTTTGTGTATAAATGCGGGGTGAGACACTCACGATATCGTCGAGAAGACCGTGCATGTGGTCGAAGACGCGCTGAGTGCGCGCCTCGCGCTTCGAGTCCTCCATCGAGACTCGGTCCCAGAGCACGTTCAGCCGGTCCAGCGTGCCGCGCACGGCGTCGATAAGCTGCGATTCGTGGCCCTCCGTCGACATCCTAAAACAGTGATTAAGCAAAAAAAGTCATACTTAACGGAAGTTTGATTGTATGAACCGGCACGTACCTGTGCCGTTCTGTTCCGCTGCTCTGTTGTTCAGCGTTTTGCTCCATTTAGAGTCGTGGGGTAAAGTAACCTCAGCCTGAAAAAGGATCGGATTAATCAGCATTCCTTATGTTCGGTTAAAAATGACGTTAAAGGTAGCCGTAAACACGATGGGCACCCGAAGATGGAAGGAAAATCATGTGCACGGAATGCGACTCTTTGACGACTGAGGCTGTTTTCGTCAGTTTTTATACCGTCCAGCGGGAGTTGAGGTTCCTCCCCCAACCGAGATGTACGCACGCGCTCGCTTTCCCCTATATGGGGAAAACATCCTTCGCCGCGGACGGTTCCCAGGCCCAGCCAGCAACGCGCTGGGACGCACTGGAGCCCGCTCTCCTTCTCAGGTCGGTCTAGCGCTCAATCGCTCCCTTCCGAACGAGAATGTTAACCTTGTCTTTTGTCAGCAACACAGAGCGAAGCAACGGTGCCGATGTGAAAAAAGGAGCCTTGAGAATTTGCTTCGGCTTACAATTCGCATCGCCGTCCATCTGTAAATCAGCTGACATCGCAAGCTGTCCAGCTGAACTTAATTCACGCAGCCCTTGGCAAAGTCTTGGCTTCAATTTGCAGTTTCTGCCTGCAACGGGCTAAACAAAGGTGGTAAAGTTAAAAAAAAGCATGCATTTTAACAAAGTCAGCGTGAGGTCCCCCAGATATGGCCTAAATCCTGAACAGCTGTACACAACATAAAGGTGTTTCCCAGATCGTTATGACCTCAAGCACTGCCGATACATGCAAACAAATTATTATTTTGGAACTTAGAGCATGGCAGAGGATTACCAGGTCGTAAGTTGCTGGTATTCTAAGCAGGCTACCGTACTTACGCATGCGCGAAGCACAAAAGTGTTCGCATGCGCGCTACCAAGTGGCATGCGTAATGGTACATGCGCAATTGGCTTCCAGCTAAGACGTTCCGCCTACGTCCGCGCTACTAGCCACTGTTTTCCGGGTCGGAATACTTAACTTTGTATGCTGAACATGAAAAGATCATCAATGTTTAAGATGATTTTATTTCAACGATGACATATGAAAAATAGAGATCATCAAATTTGCGAGCTGGCAACATAGAGTACTACAAAGGAGCCCCAAGAAGGTGTCCCGTACTGCGACGGTACGGTGGAAGGAAAACCCGTTGTGCGATGGAATGCAGGGTTAGATATGTTACAACTGCTGAGGTGAGGCCGGAGGGACGGTGTTGTCCATGAACCATTGCTCACGGAAGAACCACCAGACGGGAATCATGCAGAGTACAAAGAGGATAGCGATCACTACAGGCAGGAAGTCGAATGCCGCGTCAGCGCGAAGGAATAGCTCCATGCGGTGCTCGGAGGACTCCCAAACGGACTCCATCCACGTAGAGTACGTTCCGCTTTCCCATTCGTAGTCGGGGATCTCGAATGCCGGGGACTTCGCCTCCGTCACGTACACGCTGGTTCGGTAGCAGACGGAGATGTTGCGCTCGACGTTGAACTGCCATACGAAAGTGTACACCTAAAGTGGCCCAAGAGAATGAAGCCCATCCGATCGTCGCTTACATTCTGGTTCTTGTTGAGGTTGTAGCACTGCTCCTCCGAAAAGACGTTCGATGCGGGCGCGGTCTCGCCTAGGGATTGGACCAGCAGCGCATTCACAATCATCCGCGTCAGCGAGTTATCCGTGGTGCCGATGTACATATCGCGTGCCTTCGCGAAGTTCACTCTCGTCGTGTTCGACTGGAGGATATCGGTGAAGAGGGCGCAGTCCCACTGCGCAGAGTAGTAGAAGCAGTCGACGAGCTTCTCGATCTGAACAGCAGCTATTACTGCCACGCTGAGCAAGGATAACGAGGCGAAAGTTAAGCATTACGTATTCACGACTGATCGAAAAGTCGCTGCTAGAATTCGAATAGACGTGGTCAACGGCAGCTCCGAGGACGGCTTTTGCGGCGTTCAGAATGTCCTGAACCAGCCTCGTGCGCTTTCCACGGTCGTGCCGAATCCCATCGTCGAAGATCGAGTTCACAACCCTAGAGCAATTACAGTGTACTCGAAATGTTAGCAGGGTGCGCACCCGTAGCGGTATTGCTGATCGAAATTGGCCAGCACGAAGCCCGGTATCGGCCTATGCTTCAGTAGGGAATAGTAGCTGGACGGAGGCAGGACACGGCTGGACGCTCTCTCGATGAGCACGCCTCGCGACGCATTCTGACACGCTTCTACGATTCTAACGATCTAAAGAGGAAGTTGTAACTACGTAAATCTGCCGTCGACGCCTACAGTGGAACGGTGTTTGAAGTAAACGTCCTTGTCTACGTGGAAGAAGAACTTCGGCGAATCACTGATCTGCTGGACCTCGATGTATGTCGAGATGTCGTCAATGGTAAGCTGCCGGACGCTGAGTTCAGGTTTTGAGAAGTTCTTGCGCGACGCCGGGAATCGCAGGTTTTCCATGTCGTAGACCATCCTACTGCTGCCCACGTAACCCAGTGACTCCTGAAGAAAGGCGCTTGTTATCGCACGGTCAGAACCGGGACGGTGAACCGCACGGGGAGGGGGTTCCCGAAACTAGTCGAAACGTCATGGCATGAGCTTACCCCGTGGAAGAAGGACAACATGACTTGACGTTTGTTCTTGTTCCCAGTTGTCACGAACTGTTTCTGGTTCTTGCCGATAGCGTCAGCGACCGCTAGCAGTGCAATGACAGGAGGCAGTACCGAGAGGTCGCCTCCACGGCTTTCCGTGAAAGTGCTGAAGGTGTCGAGCTAAATGTGCGCGTCATGCGAATTGTAGAAGGATGCACTAATTTTGGTTCCAAAACGTACTCGCGTGGCGATTGTGAGGATGTCTGCTTTGGCCGTAGCGGGAACGGGAGGCACCACAGCGAAGACGTTTCGGTCCCGAAGCGGATCGCATAGTTGCACTCTTAACGGTATCGCTCGTACGTGTGACATAAATCGTGCGAAACGTCGAAGGTGTGCAAAACATACGCCTCCGCTAATGGGTGCGACATGCTCTGACGCCGCTGGCACACCTGAGCGCTTCCCGCAGCGAACATGAACTGCGTCATTTTTGCCATGCACGCATAGGACGACTTTTCTTGGTTGAACTTCTTGGAACACTAGAACTTGCTGTTACAAGGGGGCTACGTGGTAAAGGCGGTACCCTCTCGACAATGACCTCGACTTCGGTGTCATTCGTCAGCAGATATACCGGCTTGTCGAAGCTTAGGAATCGCAGGCCAGATGGGTGAACTGCCGCCTTCTGGTTCCACTGGCACTGATCCGAAGCGTTCTGCTTGTAGATTGCTGAAGCTTCTGAGTTATGCAGATTTTATTCGGAGCGCAACTTACAAAATTCTCGTTCGGGACAGGAACCGTCTTCAGAGAAAGACGCAGGCTCGTGGCCCTGCTTAGCGAAGATGAGTATTCCTTGAACATCTTCCGACCTTCGCAGGGCATCGACGAGTTTACTAAAAAAACCTGGAAGTAGCTTAGTCTTAGTTCAGGGTACTTACGCTGTCAACTCACTCGCATTGACTGCGGCGATGACGCCAGATATACCGAGCGGTAAGCGTTTGATCGCATCTTCGACGTCATCCTCGCTACTTACTGCAGCTACGGCACCGATGTTCCCCGTTCTTGCCGCTAAAACACATATTATTTCCTTGACGAGCCCTGAAAAAAAGACTGCTTGATCTATACGCACATTGGCATCCGACAGCGGTCGTGCCATTGAGAAGACGGAAGCAGTGGTTTTGTCCGCCGGTTAACCGGATCGTAATCTGGTCCTTTACGCGCGACGATGCTGCCAGTCCTACCGCTAGTAGGAGCACTACTAACCGTTGATAAGCGCCGAAGTCGCTCATATCATGCTTCTGCGGCTGGAAAATTAGCGATTTAGCTTGGCAAAAACTGTGTGGCGGAACGTATAAGAATGGCTAAGGCTAAGGCAAAAGTAACAAGCCAGAAAGAGTATTTCCATTCTTGCGCATTCGCTGATTCTGCATGCTAGTCATTCCAATCGTTTTATAGACGCTAGGACTTACAGCGAATTCTTTCCGAACGGTACTCCGTTTCGAACTCTCATAGACCCCTTTCATCCATTCTTTCCTGGGTCCATTGCCGGCTGAAGGCTTAGCGAAACTGATTAGTTAGAATCCGAAAACGTTCTTGGTAATCAACTCTATCTTTACTCGTGAGAAAGTGTTGTGCTTGATGATCCAAATTAGTGTTACTCCCGCAAAGGCGCAATTGTGAAATGCATATGCGGTTGAAACAGCGAAGCACGTTTCGTGCCGTGCAAAACACTCTCAGTGCAAACGAACTAGCAGTTCTTTAGACAACAATGTATGAAGAGGATGAGTATCAAATGCGATACGACGAAGACGGAGAGGAGCAGGAAGAGGCAGTGGAGCAAGACGAGGACGATGAAATCTCACCGGAGCTGTGGCAGGTGAGGTTCCCGTAACATCTTCATGCTAAATCCAACTCATTAAGGAGGCATGCTGGGTGGTGATCTCGGCATATTTCGACGAGAAGGGCCTCGTGCGACAGCAGCTTGACAGCTTCGACGAGTTTATCCAAATGATCGTCCAACGAATCGTCGAAGACTCGCCGCCCGTCGAGCTGCAGAGCGAAGTGCAGCATTACACCGGTATCTTCAAACTCTGTTAACGCTTGTACTACTAGCTGTTTAGGTGACGTCGAGAACCCGACGATGTTCTCCCTCAAGGTACTTATTGTTTGCTAGCCTTTAACGGACAGTTTGTTTGGTTTGAAGTTCGGGCAGATCTACCTCTCCAAGCCGACTCACTGGGAGAAGGACGGTGCTCCGACGCCGATGATGCCGAATGAGGTAGGAACGAATGAACCGATCTGAAGCTTCTCGAGGTAGATCGCTCAGTGCATACTACGCTTTAGGCTCGTCTTCGCAACCTTACGTACTCCTCACCGCTGTACGTTGACATTCAAAAGACGATTACGAGGTCAGGCGAGGAGGAGCATGTGGACAACTATGGCAAGGTGTTCGTCGGAAAGATTCCCATCTTGCTTAGGTACAGTGGACTCAGCCACGAATTCACCTTAACAGTAACTTTAGATCGAGCTATTGCATGCTGTCGAACATGAACGATCGAGACTTGACGGAGCTGAACGAGTGCCCGCTCGACCCAGGCGGCTACTTCGTCATCAACGGAAGTGAGAAGGTGTTGATTGCGCAGGAGAAGATGGCGACGAACACCGTCTACGTGTTCTCGATGAAGGACGGCAAATACGTTTACAAGACCGAGTGTCGCTCCTGCCTGGAGAACTCAAGGTACGACCGAGCGTGTGAAGACCATGAGAAGTTACAATGAAACCGTTCCAGTCGCCCTACGTCAACTCTCTGGGTGAACATGATGGCTCGAGGAGGCAAGAGCGGTCATCAAGTCCGCTATGGGACAGCGAATCATCGCCATTCTGCCGTACATCAAGCAGGAGATCCCGGTTATGATCGTCTTCCGAGCACTCGGCTTTGTCTCGGATCGCGATATCCTCGAGCATATTATCTACGACTTCGAGGATCCGGAGATGATGGAAATGGTCAAGCCGAGCCTTGACGAGGCCTTCGTGATTCAGGTCAGTAGAAATCTTTTGCCACTTTTTGTTTTATGTTGTTTCTCATGCGGCCCATTTTAGGAGCAAAACGTTGCGCTGAACTTCATCGGTGCCCGCGGTGCGAAGCCAGGAGTCACGAAGGAGCAGCGCATCAAATACGCCCGAGAGATCCTCCAGAAGGAAATGCTTCCACACGTCGGCGTGTCCGATCACTGCGAAACGAAGAAGGCGTACTTTATGGGCTACATGGTTCATCGTCTGCTCCTCGCAGCGCTTGGAAGGCGCGAGCTGGACGACCGCGATCACATCGGCAACAAACGACTGGATCTTGCCGGACCGCTACTCGCGTTTCTCTTCCGTGCACTCTTCAAGAATCTGCTGAAAGAGGTTAGGAAAGTGGTGTGAAGTAGCAGCATAAATGCGTCTCCTAGGTGCGTCTAACGGCGCAGAAGTACATCAACAAGAACGGTGACTTCAACCTGGACGTATGCGTGAAGACGTCGACGATCACCCGGGGCCTGGCTTACTCGCTCGCCACCGGCAACTGGGGAGACCAGAAGAAGGCGCATCAGTCTAGAGCTGGAGTCAGCCAGGTAGGTAACTGATACCTCCATCTAAGTGTAGCGCTGGTGAACCGCAGAACATGTATTGTTTAGGTGTTGAACCGTCTCACCTACACGGCCACGCTTTCCCATCTGCGTCGTGCGAACTCGCCAATCGGGCGCGAAGGCAAACTGGCCAAACCGCGTCAGCTTCACAACACCCAGTGGGGATTCGTCTGCCCTGCTGAGACTCCCGAGGGTCAAGCCGTCGGGCTGGTGAAGAACCTTGCGTTGATGGCGTACATTTCGGTCGGTAGCATGCCAGAGCCGATCCTCGAGTTCTTGGAGGAGTGGTCCATGGAGAACCTTGAAGGTACGCTTTGAGGGTTGCCTGCGTCAACAAACTGAGTGGCTATTTCAGAAGTCGCTCCTTCCGCTATCGCTGACACGACGAAGATCTTCGTCAACGGTGCCTGGGTCGGCATTCATCGCGACCCCGACCTACTGATGTCCACTCTGCGCAAGCTGCGCCGTCAGATGGACATTATCGTGTCCGAAGTGTCCATGGTCCGCGATATTCGCGACCGCGAGATTCGCATCTACACGGATCCGGGCCGCGTCTGCCGTCCGCTGCTCATCGTTGAGGAGAACGGCAAGTTGGCGCTGAAGAAGAAGCACATCGACCGTCTGAAGGAACGTGAGAGTGGTGCCGACTACAGCTGGTCGGACCTGGTTGCCGGTGGAGTCGTGGAGCTCATTGACGCTCTGGAAGAAGGTAGAGTACTTGTTGACCATATGGCTAGCGGCCGTGGCGCTATTGTAGCCTGCCGGTGGCCCTATGTTAGCGAATGATCCTACATACATGAATAACTTCAGAGACGATCATGATCGCAATGGTTCCGGACGACATGAAGGCGGGCGGTTACTGCGACACTTACACCCACTGCGAGATTCACCCGGCAATGATCCTAGGTGTGTGCGCATCCATCATCCCATTCCCGGATCACAACCAAAGTCCGCGTAACACCTACCAGGTAATCCAACTTGAGCGTATGCCCGACCTACGCTGAGCGTTAAGAGTGCTATGGGTAAGCAGGCCATGGGCGTCTACACCACCAACTTCCACGTGCGCATGGACACTCTCGCACACGTGCTGTACTATCCGCAGAAGCCGCTCGTCACTACACGCTCCATGGAGTACCTGCGGTTCAACGAACTACCGGCCGGGATCAACGCCATTGTCGCCATCCTCTCCTACTCCGGCTACAACCAGGAAGACTCGGTAACCCCAGTGCCATTTCTGCTGCTGAAGTTGTGCCTTTAGGTGATCATGAACTCGTCGGGCATCGACCGTGGTCTGTTCCGCTCGGTGTTCTACCGCTCATACCGCGACCAGGAGGCGAACATCGACAACTTTAACGAAGAGCTGATCGAGAAGCCGACTCGCGAGAAGTGCTCCGGCATGCGGCACACGATCTACGACAAGCTCGACGATGACGGGATCATATCGCCCGGCATGCGAGTCTCTGGCGACGACGTCATTATCGGCAAGACGGTCTCGCTGCCCGAAGTCGACGACGACTTGGACCAGACAGCTAAACGCTACACGAAGCGTGACGCGTCGACCTTCCTGCGCAGCAGTGAGACCGGCATTGTCGACCAGGTGATGCTGTCCATCAACGCCGACGGCAACAAGTTCGTGAAAATCCGCGTGCGCTCGGTACGATTGCCACAAATCGGCGACAAGTTTGCCTCTCGGCACGGACAGAAGGGAACCATGGGCATCATGTACCGACAGGTAAGTAATTCGTAGTGACTGCAATTCTTAGCGGTGAGTTTTAGGAAGACATGCCGTTCACTTGCGAGGGCATCTCCCCGGACATCATTATCAACCCGCACGCCGTGCCCAGTCGCATGACCATCGGTCACTTGATCGAGTGCCTTCAAGGCAAGCTCTCCGCAAATAAGGGCGAAATCGGCGATGCGACTCCGTTCAACGACACCGTGAATGTGCAGAAGATCAGTAACCTGTTGGCGGAGTACGGCTACCACCTGCGTGGCAATGAAGTCATGTACAACGGGCATACCGGGCGCAAGCTCACGACTCAGGTAGGTATTTAGGACAATATCGTTGGTGTTAAAGGCTTTTGTAACAAAGCACCGTCTTTAGGTCTTCCTGGGCCCTACGTACTACCAGCGTCTGAAGCACATGGTCGACGACAAGATTCATTCGCGTGCTCGTGGCCCCATTCAGATGATGAACCGTCAGCCTATGGAGGGTCGTGCACGGTAAGAGCAGAGAAGAAAGTTAATTTCTAATCAGGGTCATTTAGTGACGGTGGTCTTCGCTTCGGCGAAATGGAGCGTGACTGTCAAATCTCGCACGGTGCGGCACAGTTCCTTCGAGAGCGCCTCTTCGAGGCCTCCGACCCGTACCACGTCTACGTCTGCAACAACTGCGGGCTTATCGTCGTCGCCAACCTTCGCACGAACTCGTTTGAGTGTCGCGTAAGTATCTGTCCGAAAAGACTAGGATACCCAGCACAAAGGCCATCCGCAGAACTGCATCTTACTTTCAGGCGTGCCGCAACAAGACGCAGGTGTCCGCAGTTCGCATCCCGTACGCGTGCAAACTGCTCTTCCAAGAGCTCATGTCCATGTCCATCGCGCCACGTATGATGGTCAACAGCTGAGCGACTTCTCCCTCTTCGTTGTCTTCGCAAAGCACTATTTGTGTTTCGTATATTTTACCCTTGTATAATGCGTGTTTTCGTTGTTACCAATTTTTGTGATTTGGAAGCTATGCTCGAAACCTAACTGGGCCGCTGCTAAGCAGTTCATCTTGGACCGCTGTCAAGTGCGTCGCTCTTCCGAATCACTTCATTTCCGTTAAGTTATCATTTGGTGCAGAAGTAAACCTTCCGGTCTTGATCTTGTCCACTATGTGGATTCAGCTTCACGTCTTGGAGAGGACTATGCCAGCATAGATTGCGTGTAGGACTACCTAGGTACATCAGTATTCGGGTGGCTGGACGAACGTTGAAAACTTATTGTGTTCTGGGCGGAATGCCAACTTGTGATGACAAGTGTAAAAATAACATTGCAAATCGACATTGCAAACCAGGTAGTTTATCAGCGAAACGTTCGTAATTTTCATTAAATATTAGTGACAAATTAATCCTTGACTAAGCATCAATGTACTTCTGCTTATTGCCCTCCACTCGTCATTGGCTTTTCTCTCAGGTGGTGTATTCTAGGCTAAGAAAGGAACAAGCATGCCGAAAAAGTTTGCCGGCGAAAACTCGAAGGCCACCGTTGCTAAAGCCCGCAAATCCGCAGCCAAAGAAGAAGAGCGTACGAAGCAGGAAAAGGCGAAGGAGGACGCCTACTGGGCCGACGACGACAAGCATGTGCAGCGCAAGCAACAGAAGAAAGTATGCGGCCGTGACAAGGATAACTTCTAACAGGCCTAGTTTAGGACGAAGAGGAGCGGAAAAAGCAGGAGGCCGCACAGAAGAAACTCGAGGCGAAGAAGTTACTCGAGCAGGAGATGAACGAGCTAGCGACGGCAAAGGCCAAGCCTAAACCTGCTAAGGTCACGCAGGCGGAGCTCAACGCACGACGCGCCGCGGAGGAGAAAGCACGCCAGGAGGAGGAACGACAAAAGGAACTGGAGAGCAAAAAGGTACTAGCGACGCGTTCTGCCTTAAAAAATGGCGATTTTGTGTGTTCTTGAGCCTCCTTATGAAACCCAAATTGTTTTTAGGTTGAGGTTCCTACTGCCGAGCTCGAGGAGAACGTCAACCGACTCGACCTCGATGCTCAAGTTGCCCGCAACGTGGACGAAGCACTGCATGTGCTCGCTGACCCTGCTGCGCCAGCGGATGATAAGCATCCGGAGAAGCGCCTGAAAGCCGCTTACGCTGCCTTCGAGGACCAGCGTCTACCTCAGCTCAAGAACGAACACCCGACGCTGCGCCTGTCCCAGTTAAAGCAGCTCCTAAAGAAGGAGTGGCAGAAGTCGCCGCAGAACCCGCTAAACCAGAAAATTCTCGATATTATTCAGTGATTCGTTTTGTAAAATGCGCCTATGCCATGCCGCTCGCTTTGATGCTTTGATATGCCTCTGATGCCAACTGGTAAATACATACTTGCTGTCACGTTTGAATCTTTTCGAATATGGCTAGTTGCCAATACTGTTCTAAGCGTTTTCGTTGTCGAACAATGTTGTCCAGCGGCTTTAGCGCAATGGTTCGCGTCGCACTGCCCAATGGAGACATTCAGCAAATGCCCGAGACGCAGACGGTCCAGGACGTTCTTGAGAACGTGAAGATCGCTAACTCAGGTAGACCTAAACCTTACCTTGACTTCCAGCTAGCTGCTTCCTTAACGACGACAATCACATTTTTGTAGAACTTTTCCTCCACGGGAAGAAGTTGCCCCGGACCGCGAAGCTTTCCGAGATTGCCGGTCTCGGCAAGAGCCACACGTTGCGAGTGCTCGCGCGTGGAGAGCCGCTAACGCCGACGACGACCATTCAAAAGGCGCAACTGTCTTCTCAGCTGGAGTCGTTGAAGCTGAACCACGATATGATCTCGGAGATCGAGGAGCGCAGAGTAAGGACTTTCGTCGCTTCCTGGTCCTACGAATTAACCTCGTGTTTTAGCTGATTGACCACATGGGCGGCAAAGATTTCCTTAAGAAAATCGTCGACGAGTTCCCTGTTTTGCGGAACGATCCTGGCGCTCTCGATGCCATCTCGGATTACTCCCTGCTTAACGCACTCTTGCACAGTGTAGGTTTTTATGGCAAATTGGCCCAACTGCCGAGTCGGTTCTCATGATCGCTAAAAAAGTCATCAGTCGTACTGCCTAACATGAGCTTCGAATTCGTTTTACCTTTCTTTGTTTTAGAGCAAGGAGTTCATGGAGGAGCACCCCGATCTCTTGGAAGTCTTCAAGAAAGTATTGGAGCGCAACACGCTCGGCCAGGGTCCGTCTCAGCCGGTTATTCCACGCCTGCCCCCTTTGGCACCGCGAGTTCCCGGGGCTGCAGGTGCACCGGCAATCACTCCGGTAAGCATAGTCGATCGTTACTTCTCTTCATTAAAAATGGCTTCAGGAGATGCTCCAGCAAGCACTTGCTGCGGCATTCAACCCGAACGCTAATGTACCGGCAGCTCCTGCCGTCCAACCGCCACCGCAGCCGGTTACGCCGAACTATGACGAGCTGCGCCAGAGGTTTGCCGCCGAGTTGACGACTCTTCACGAATTCGGCTTCACCGACGACGAGGAGAACCTGCGTGCGCTGCAAGCTTGCGAGGGAAACGTTGAACGCGCGCTGGAGCTCGTCATTTCGATGCGCGAAGAGATGCATATGTAACTCCGCCATTAAAATTTGTTACCCGCCCGCACCTGCATGTGACTTTATTTGGCTCTTTTTCTCGTGGAGCACTTGACAAAGTGTGTGTTTCGAATAAACTTCGGGAAAGTCAAAGGTTCAGACACTGAATGCGTAGATGTTTAGTTGCGTACTCGTTCATGTCCAGGGCAGTTGCTTCTTCTACCTTTGAGAGGCCTAACGTTTTGAATAAGTAACTTGCTCTGTTCAAGTTTTTTGTCATTTACTAAGCATTTGTTGATGTTAGCTGGATCTATTTACAACCGCCGCTCCAAAATTTCACTGCATTGTTTATAACGTATCAGCCGAGCTAAATAGACTGTTACCCGCTTTTCCGCGGTGCGATTGACTCGCGCACGGTAACTGACACCGAGCCCATTCATCTTCTCGCGCGTGTACTAGAGCAGCGCGCGTTCACTTGGGTTGCGTAGGTTGTAACTATTCATTTGCCCATTTGTCCGCTATACCCGAAAGCCTGATGTGTAATCTCGTTCATGTAAATAACGTTGTCGCTCGCCGAACTATGACAAATTCGAGGTCTGTGCATGTCACAATTATGCACGAAGTCAAGCATTTTTCTGCGCGTGTTTCCGAAAAACAACCAGCTTAACCTAAAGCGTACCACTTCCCGTTCCATGCACGGCTAGCGCATTAGCCGTGGTCAACTCCGCTAGCGAGCCGGCTGGTTGGGAGTAATTTGCGAACAAGCGCGAATTGATTGGCGACCCGTTGCTGTTTTATTGGACTCTCTCTCCTTGGAACAACAGATGTTGTTCACGTGAACGCTGCGAGGCAACGGATGCGTTGCACACTCCGTTTTCTGTGGTGATCGCTTGAGGAAAAAGTGATCGTTGTCCGACCATCATTTGCTTCCATTATCGGACTTATGGGCTTGCGTGAAGACTGTTTTTTTTTTGCAAATAACAGTCTTCACGCAATAAGTAAAAGTTTAGGGTTGCAAACCGCGCCAGGATGGATCAACCTGGTCTTAACAATAGCGCCATGGACCAGGAAGAAAATGTAGAGATTCCTGTATCGCATGCCAGCAGCACTACGCACTCCACTCATCGGGTATGTCATTGCTAACGCATTCCTCGTTGATCACGGTCCTTTTTCAGTCACGACATAAGCGGTCCGATGCCGATCGGTCGGACGCCGGTGCAGCAGCCGGAAGCAATACGGCTACGAGTTCATCCGGACTGGCTCGCCCAAACTCACTTCTCAGCCTCTTCGGACAGTCGGGCAGTGGTGGCGCTGGCGGCTCAAAAGACACCGCGAACAGTGCGGGCAGCGGCGCGGACTCCCTAAGCGGTGACGTCGGCTTCGGCGGACTGTTCTCGATGACCGTTCCTATGGACAAGTCGGGCAGCCGAGCGAGTAATTCGATCTGCGAGCCGGAGTACAGTCGTTCGCACGACGAATTCAACGTGTTCGCGCGAAATGGTCAGTAGCTGGCACTAGTGGCGAGGTCACCTTTCTGCTTTAGAAGCGAAAACACAGGGCTCCATCAAGCTAAACATATCCAACCTCTCGTCACTTCGTCAGAAAGTAACGACCTCATTCCACACGATCGCGAATCTCCCCTGGTAGGTGGCGGGTTTTAAGCATTCTCTCGTACCGTATCGAGAAGCAGCGTTGTGATCCGCTCGCTATCCTTGTACACTAAAAGACTGGTGTGGGTCTGTCTGCAAAAAAAAAGTTCGCGTACGGACCGCGTTTACTGCCATCTGATAGCAAGTGGAAAGTTCTGTGATAGGTGCAAGTTACAGTTTTTACGGTCCACCTTAGACAAAGTTACGATACCCAAAGTTTGGAATGCATGCTAAGCACTGCCTGGCTTTCATGCGGTAACGCTACGGTGCATGCGGCAGAACTATGGTGAATGTAGAGGCTCTAAGATGCATGCAATGGCAACGCGAATGCAGTGTAATTTGTGCAGTAAGTGCGCATTCTACGGTTTTAGGCGCCTCGCAGCAAAGACGGAGCTCTCCAAACGGACCAGCCATGTGAAGTTCTTCAGCGTCTACATCGACTGCAATCCGGAAAGCGAGTCGACGCTGTGGTCTTGTGAAGCGATCGTCGAATTCCGGCTCATATCCCAGAAGACGGGCGGATCCGATTTCACTCGCCAAGTATCCGACTCTACTAGCCTTCGGGGCTAACATCCCACATTTAGTTCACGAACAAGTTCAGCTACAATTCGAACAACTGGGGTTTTCCGTCTTTCATGGAATGGACGGAGATTACGAATGCCGACCGTGGCTTCGTCCGCGGTGACCGTGTTGTCGTAGAGGCACACATCACGGTGCAGAAAGTCGTCGGTGTCCGGTAAGGCGCCTTTTTAAATGCTTGTGACGTATTCTGTTTTTTTTAGCAAGAGCCCGGTATTCGAATTCACTTCACCACAAGCGTACGTCTCGGACGGAGTGCTTGTGATCGACGGAGTTCGACTGCACATAAGCAAAGCGGTATGTAGCGGGTCCCGACTAAAATGTGACTACTCGGCTTTTAGTACCTGGCTCTATACTCTCCTGTGTTCCACGCCATGTTCTTCTCGGGATTCAGCGAGCGTGACAAGAAGGAGATTCCCGTGGAGGACGTTATTCCCGAGGAGTTCATCGAGCTACTTAACGTGGTCTATCCTTCACACAAACCCATCACTGGTACGCGTGAACAATGGTTTTCTAACGCTTATTACCATGTTTTCAGCCGATAATGTCGAGTTCCTTTTGGAGCTGGGAGACAAGTTCGAAATTCAGTACGTGATCGACGAGTGCGAAAAGTTCCTCATGCATACGGAAGGTGCGCAACCAACTCGGAAAACTTCAAGCAACATCAAGAGTTTAGATATCACTGTCGTCAACAAGTTGGTGTGGGCTGACCAATATTGCCTCGCCAAGCTGCAGGTCACGCAGAATTATGCTGCTTATTGGCACATCTTGCACCTTTTAGGACGTTTGTATGCGCACGTTCAAAACTACGACCGACGTCAAGCAGCTGAAAAACATGGACGAATGGCGATCGCTGAGCGATACGACGAAGGCCGCACTTCTTGAAAAACTTATGAAGATTCTCACGTAGCTTCCTCGTCAAAGAATTTTTGTAAAGCTGGTCATCACTGTGTGCAAACTTTCTCTAAGTCCTTAAGATCGAAATCTCTCGTTCACCTGTGTATTTCCGTAAAACATTACGACTACCGACGACCTTTGTAAGACGAACTTTGTATTAGCTCACGTTGCATAAACACTTCATACTTGCCCCAGAGTGCCATGCCTTTTCGACTAAGCTTATCATGCTTGTTATGCTACCATGAGTACGCTTAAAACTTCGTCTGTTGTGACCGTCAGCGTTTCTTATTCTTCTTGTGTTCGCATAAGGAACAACTATGACTACTGCAAATACTATCAAACAAGTTCCGAATGAGCCGTGCTAGCTTTACGAATTGACTGGATGCAATAGGAGTTTTGCTTACGCACAGGCTGTCACACTAACGTTTAGCCCCGACAAGTGACGCACGAACGAACGGCATGGGGCTCTTCAAGCAGCTGTACCCGCTGCTTCGGCTAGCATTCCGGGTGTACTTCTGGGCGGCGAACCTCGTGTTTTGGGCGTGGAACTTCGGTAAAACGCGACGATCAGTGGACAAGCCAGACAATGCTTTGCTCATGATCTCCGCGATGGAGGCCGCAGATATGGTTCGAACGGGAGAGGTAAGTGCTTACCGTAGAGGTAACGCTATGCTACAGTTTAGCTGACTTCGTCCGAGCTTGTGGAGGCCTATATCGAGCGGATTACGCACGTTAATCCCCTGATCAACGCCGTCGTAAACGTTAACTTTGACGAAGCCCGTGAAGCTGCGCAGCAAGTCGACAAGTTTATGGAGAGAATCGCGCAGGATCCGGAAGAGATACAGAAAGTAGGAAGCTGGAACGGGCAGCATTAGCATTGACCTTCAAATCTAGTTGGCCCAACGCAAGCCGCTCTTCGGAGTGCCCGTGAGCCTGAAGGAAAACATCTCACTGGAAGGTTTCACTAGCACCGTTGGCCTCGTCTGCCGCAAGGACTCACCGCCTGCCGAGACCGACGCCGTTGTGGTGCAGAAGTAAGTCTTCTAGATAGCATGCTGCCTACCTACAACCGTTTAGCCTGCGCGAAGCTGGCGCTATTCCACTGGTCACGACAAACTTGCCGGAGCTGGGCATGTGGTGGGAATCGTTCAACAACCTCTGGGGACGCACCAACAATCCGTACGACACTCGACGCACCTGCGGTGGCAGTAGCGGCGGCGAGGGTGCTCTCATAGGAGCGGCGGCCTCCGTAATCGGCGTGGGTGGTGATATCGGCGGTTCCATTCGAATTCCAGCGTTCTTCACGGGGATCTTCGGTCTGAAGCCTGGTCCAGGTAGCGTGTGCGCACGAAAAACGATTATGCTTTGTGACTTCTAGGAATCGTCTCCAACGTCGGTCACTACCCCGCTATTCGTGTGGGAAGCTACCGTGAGCAAATGATTTCGCAGGGACCGATGTGTCGCTATGCTAAGGACCTGGCACCTCTCCTCAAGGTGCTCGATACGTTCTCCGTGACTTCTACGTGCAAGTTATAGGTACTTGCCGGTGAAGAGGTGGCCGAGAACCGACTTAAACTGAGCCAGCCTGTCACTTTCCGAAATATCCGCGTGTTCTACATGGAAGACCTGAATATTCTTGTCACTGAAGGACTAGACGATGACCTGCGAGACAGCGTTCGTAAGGTTAGTTCACCTGTTTCTCGTCACAAGCACAAAAAATGATGAACAACGGGACACAATCAACTACAGATTATTTCGTAGTAGCTTCCCGAGCAACACCCGCAATTCGAGGGCCGGCGTTCTGCCCCTGCTCGCTAGCTGCTTTAGATGTTTAAAAATGTTAGCTGCGTTGCCTTGAGACATATATTATTTTGCTATTCCTTAAGGTAGACTCAGACCAGGCCTTTGTTTCCAGCAGGAACTTCATACCCCAAAAAATAAATATTCATTTTAGGCGGCGAAATACTTCGAGAAGAAGTACGACAAAAGTACCCATCGGGTCAACTTTCCGCTAGCGCATCATGCCATTGAATTCTGGCACGCTGGCATGGAGGATCCTGAGGCTCCTCCCTTCGCGGTTGCTATGTCGGACTTCAAGGTAACTCCATCTTGTTCGTCTGTCCTCTCAAGCCAACGTGGTTTTAGTATCCCGTCAACTGCTTGGCCGAGCTCGTCAAGTTTTTATTCCGTCGGTCCGACCACACGCTGCCAGCAATACTAGGAGGTCTTCAGAGCTACATGCCGCCCATGAACAAAGAGCTTAAGGGATTTGTAAGTCCTATCGCAGAATTGTCATTGGGTTCAACGTGCTACAAGAAGCATGCTGACTCGAGCCATGATACGTTCCAGGTGGAGAGCAAGCGTGATCAGCTCAGGCGCGAAGTGATCGACCTTCTTGGAGACGATGGTGTTCTGATCTTCCCGTCCTTCGCAACCTCCGCACCGTACCACCGCCAGCCCCTGAGTACCATGTACAACTTCGCCTACACTGCGCTTTGGAACTCCTTGGCACTGCCCGCCATCAGTTGTCCCATGGGCCTCAACGCACAGGGAATTCCGCTGGGAGTGCAAGTTGTCGCAGCGCCGGACATGGAGCGACTGCTGATCAAGGCGGCTCAGGACCTGGAAGAAGGCTTTGGAGGGTGGACTCCTCCGCAGAACTCTTACCGACAACCTTATTAAGTATTGCATGCTCATACTACTTTATTAGTTCGACCTTATGTAACCAGACGGCTAGTTGACGAATACGAGTAGCAAGGTGTCGGACAACGTTGGTTTTTAACGTTAAAAATAAAACAATCTTTACGTGTATGGTGGATCATACGGTAGATATGGAGTATGCATCGCGCAAATAGCGCCCTGGTCGTGTCGCTTGTGTAGCGGTAGCCTCATGTAGTTAGGTATGCAAATCACATGAACCGATCTAACAAGTATTTCCATCGCATCGTATGTGTGTACTCTTGCGTACTATGCGACAGAACATTCTAGCGGTACGGGAAGTAGGAAATTCCGCATGCCAACATGAGTGCAAACATGCGTGCTGTCATGCGTAAAAGCTGTATCGCATGCTAGCGGTATCAAGCGGTAGCGGTAGCAGGTGACGTAGGGTGCAAGCTAGGACCTACAAGCGTGCGATATAGCTACGCGCAACTAGAAAAATCTAAGACCGTGAGGTGTTTCCTGCTTTGTGGCACAGCTTCAATGTACTGCATAGACCAGAAGCGATAAATGACCGGTATTCGGTGAGCTTAAGCTACAGTAGCGGCCCAGTCGCCAATGACGTAATGTCACACATGCGTCACGAGTACTATGCAGGACGCGTTTTCAGTGTTTGCGAAACTTCCTGAAGGTCTGAGAACTGTGAGCTCCACCTCTTAGTAGACTAGCTGTTAGATGCTTCAACCAAACCGGTTCGCGCATTGCGTGTTTATCTCAGCGTCGCCCGTCCGTGCCGGTTTTTCCTCCTCGTTATGCTGCAGGTCGCACGCGCATTCGTGTCCACATACGTAACGACTGCCGCGCTGCATGCAGCGCCGCCGAAGTGGACTCCGTCGACGAGAAGAAATACACTTCCAAATCGAGACTTCGTCATCGTGCGCGCGCGCGAACACATGCGGCAGCAAGCGCGTCCCGCTGCAGCAGCATCATCTGCTGCTGCTTTGATGTCTTCTTTGCGCTGGCGTTATCAACTCCCGCAGACGCCTGATCCATGCGCGGCCTCGCGCGATTACGCACTCACTGCGGCGATCTCGAAATCGCAACGCCGCCTAAGGGCCGCGCCTGCCTCGGGGCTTCGCGCAAGCACCTTCTCCAGAACTCCTGCCACCAGCCGCGTAAACTGAACCACTTTGCGATCACCGCTTTCCTGAGAGGACGGCCCATCCGTCCCGTCGTCAGTGGAGGCAGCCGTCCGTTCGTGGATCTGCGCCCCATACCGTTTTCCCGCCGAAATCGCCGCTGGCATCTGTCTCGGAAGCGCAGCTGAATTTCACCTTCCGCGCCGTCGAGCGAAGCCTTCGGTTTGCCTCAGGCAGCGACCTACTCCGCCGCCGCTGCCGCCAGCTTGCCGCCCCTGGCGCCGCCTCAAGCGCCCGTCCTTCCGGCGCCCTCAGGGCACGGCAATACCGCATCGCCTAGGATGAACGTGAGTTACCGATTACGCTGGGGTCGAGACGGGTCGCCGGTTCCGGCTTAGTCTAGCCCTTCTCCCTACAAGTGATAGTTTTGCAAACTTTTCTAAGCTTTACCAATGAATGCTCAAGAGTAAGAATGTCTTAAACAACGATAGCCCATCCCACGAATCCAAGTGCAACCCAATCGTGGATATTCCGCGTTTTGCTCCTGGAAAGGGCAACAAAAGAACCATCAAACAAAATCTAAGAAAACCATGAATTGCCTAGCTACGAAGTCAGGTGTAGCCGTTTCGTAGAGCATTTGTGCGATAACTTTGAAGAAATTGTTTTCTGTACTGAATGACGGTCTTTGGTAACAACCTTAGATCCAGAGATGTTGACGGACCGCTGGATTCCATATCTGCTCCTATTACTAACCTCCACCTGTACCCGGCCTTACTCGACTGGGCCTTCGTTAATAGTTAGGTACTGACGAGAAGACATTTGGTTCACTCCGTGCTTGTCACTGCGTTTCTGATCCTGTTTAAAGGGGCCGTGTGGGTTTAATGAAATGGACTTTCCCGCTTCAGGCGGCTCTCGACCGCCTGATGTCCTGAATTGCGTGGATCTCGGCTGCTCCATTCGGTCCGCGCGACCACTCCCAAGTCCACTTCTTGACGGAACTGTCGCGCGCTTTAATCTTCTGTTCTCCTCTAATGCACGCATAAAAGCACGACGTACGCCCTTTAGTGCGAACCCACTTAAACACAACCAATCACTGACGATATTGAATGGCGAACAGTCCGAGCGGTGGATTGTAAGACATGGCTTGGAAAACGAGTGATATAGCAGACAGTTCTGGGCTTCCCAATACGAGAAGACCCTTTTGCGGAATTGGCAGGGGGTCGCACAATTCAGGGCTTCGATAATTCCTTTTGCTGGGGCAACGACGGATCTACATTTTCCTTTAACTTTAGCAACAAAAAAACAAACAAGAGTCGAAATGGAATAGTTCAGAAACGTATCCGAAAAAGCATCTCTGCCATATGGTGTGGAAGGTGCAGATAGTCTATGCGAATGCGATAACAATTTTTGGGTTGCTTTATGCAGATCAGGTATTCTTTGCAGCCGTGTTGAAACCTCATATGCCGAAGATGTCCCATTATTATTATTTTGTTATGCTGATTTTGGGTGCGTAGTATAACGGTGTAGGGGTCTGATCACGCGGCGATCAGAGGTCCAAACGTGCCTCGTGAACATCACGCAGTTTCTAACCGGTGACTATGTTCGGCTACATCTTGGCTTGCCATGATAAAAAATGTTAACTAGCCTTCACGACATGTACTCGAAACAGTTACCTTTCATAAAAAAAGACTTTGGCCATTACAGAATGCACCGTTACGTGGTCTGCCGCATGCCCTCGGCCAACCTCAACACTTACTGCTGCAGCAACAGAGAGAACAGCATGCACAGCAGAGTCAGTCTCAGCAGGGCCAGCAGCAACAATTCTCCCCACCGCATCCGCATGCGCCGCCGTCGGCATACGCGTTCGCGTACAATGCAGCCGACCAGTACTTGCAAAGTCAACAAGTACGCATGAGGCAGCCAGCTACGTTTAAATGTGGGATTTAGGGCTATGCAATGTGCTCACCTCAGACTGCTGCGGCGGCGGTTGCGGTAGGTCAGCAGCAACACCATCCGCTGGTCCGCATGCATCAACACTACGTTCAGCAGGTAGGAGCAACCGCGACGTGCTTCTTCACCGGCAAAGATTCAGTCGCGAAATGACCTCTGGCAACGGCAACAGGAAGCAGCCTTCTTGCATCTGAGTCAGCAACAATGCATGCAAATGCCACAAATGGGTCACCCGCAGTTCCACCACGTACAGCTGAAGAATGAAAGCGAAGGGGTAAGTAGTGTTCGTTCGGAACCAGTTCATTACCGGTACTCAGGAGCCATCGTCGGACGAGTCGAACTTGAGCGACCACGCGGGCGTGATAAGGAAAGGTAGTGGCCGAATGAATCAGTGAACCGATGGCAATAATCTGCTTAGCTTTTACAGTGTCCGCCGCTCGCGTAAAGGAACTCAATCTGCTTCACGGCGGCCTCACTATGATCCCTCCGGACCTGAACCTGATCCAAACGAATCCACCCGGAACCTTCAACCCGTCGGAGGAGTTCACGAAAGTGCCGGGTAAGAGAGCATGCTTAGCGCTGCAATGAACATGTAGGCATTACAGGACGGCTGAGCCTGCTGAGCAGCGCTCCAAAGTATCGAGTCACGGTGGGCGAGATTCACCGCAGGATAAACCCGCCCGAATGCCTCAACGCGTCGGTACTCGGAGGCATCTTGAGGAGGTACGATGGCCTCTGAAAGATGTGCTTAACATCTGCTTTCAGAGCGAAGTCCAAGGACGGTGGCAAGGAGCTAAGAGATATGCTGAAAGCGAAGGGGCTAGTACTACCAGCGGGACGACGTAAAACAGCGAACGTCAACTCGCTCACGGCTCTGGTAGAGGTCGAGGCGGATCACCTAGCGAAGGACTTCCGCTCTCTCTGTGAACATCAGTTCCCGGCTCGTCCGATAGCTGAGCATTTGACTCGAGCGCATTGTTCTGGCGAGTCCTCCGAGATCCAGCGGCGCAAGAACATGCTCATGGCGACAAAGTAAGCCGCTACATTGCCGTTTACGTCGAAATATGCCTCACGCTTAGGGCAACGCTGAACGAGCTCAGTGAACTGCTGAAGAACGACAGAAGTCCGACAGGTGCGGATAACCCGCCACCTGCAGTCACGCTCGATCATAGCATACAGAAACACCTTACTGAGTTCTCACTGGTACGTACGCGTAGTGCTCTACCTTGTAGGTTTCTACGCCAAGCAAAGATGCACTCTTATAGGTAACGCACGGATTCGGAAGCCAAGCGATTCTTTCGAGCGTTATTGCGGTGACAAGCTGGCTCGATGAGTCGATGAAAATCCTAGAAAAGTAGTGCAAGAGCTAACATGCGTATCTGTCTAGTCCCGTCGGATTTTTGTACATGTAGGCACGTGTGGTACCGAAGTCTTTCAATGCTTTTACGTGTAATACTGCGTTATAATATTCGTGCTTGCCAGTCAATAAATAGCTAATACTTTGTACCAACGGGACGTCACTCTGTACGGTGCTATACAGTAGAGTTCGGCGCCCGTACCAAGGTACGGACCAAACCCGTACCCGTACCCGCATAATACGACACGGCAACACGGCATGGGAGGGTCCACCACGGGTACAGGTACGGCACGGTGCCAAAAACAAGCCGTGTTTTGCCAAGCCGTGGCAACCCAAGCCGTGTTTTATGCCGTGTTAGTGTACACGGCTTGCATTCTTGGGTCCACCACGGCACGGCTACATGGCACGGGTGGGGGCACCACGGGTTCGGGTACGGCACGGGTGGGTCTACCACGGGTACGGGTATGGCACGATGTACCAGCGCCGATCTCTACTATACAGCACGGTTGCCTTTGTTCTAATGACGGTATGGTACTACTTGCGTATGGGGGGAGCATTATATGATGACCATGTTTAGCTATCGTATGGCGGACATTCAACTAACAGAGGGGGTGGTCAGTCGTTCTTACATTAAAAACCACCTGAAACCCATGCAAAAATGTATTCCAGACAACCTTTATTTTTCATTAAAATTCCCCCCCCCCCTCCCATACCAGAGTTAAAGGTAGGGGCCCCCATATCATACCCGCCACGCCACACGCAGGTAGTACCGACGGTATTCAAGGGAGATTTAGGAAAGCCGACGTTTCGCTGATTAGCGGCCGCTTTCGAAGCGGTTTTTTGTTTTTAGATCGCCGATCGGTGAGGTTTTCTACGACTGCTGCGGCAACATTCTTCGGACGAGAACCGCTAAAAACTCCCAGACTCAAATTCGAATGAGCCTCTCGTTCCTTCGTTTTGAACGGTGGTTCGCGTAAACAGAAAATCCTGTGAATAGCGGGGCATATCCGGAAGGCTTTCGAGTCCACGTTTTAGGTAGGGTTCAAATGTGCGACTTCCTACGGCAATTGCCGACTGCTCAATGCGCTTGACAGTGTGTCAGCGCCTTTTGTCTCGGTGCCACAGGGTCGTTCGACTGTGAGTGACCGTTGAAGCACATTCGAAAGCAAATTTGCGTATCCGATTAAGAAACGATGTTGGTCACTATGTCGTCTACCGGATCGATAAGATACGTACGGTCCACTACTAGTGTCTCAATGTCCCTAACGGAGTGCCGCAACTGATACCATTAGTGCGGGCGGCAAGGTTAAAAGAACGTCATATGCTGTGACCGGACACGCTCCACTGCCAGCCACATTACTAGGGCACGGTTTGCTGTCCGCTTATCGTTGGGTCGTTGTGCATTGCTGTTTAAGCCTTTACGGTATATGCTGCTTTTGATCTCCATCAGTTAGCTCAAATCATCTGCCTCCACTGATTGTTTCGGCTCGTGTTCTTTATGTACTGTCGCCAGACAAGCACACTACGGTTCCTACTGAAATGAGACCCATTCACAGACAACCTCTAACCGCTCTAGGATGCCATAGCGCCTCGGAGTGTTGCATGTACCTCTAGTTAATGTGATTTTTGGCATTTTATACCTTGACTTAGTTTAAAAGACAGGTAAGGTGCGTTGCCCATGGACCCGTCCCGGTTAATCCAGTAAGTTTTTCACATTAACTTATCCTGTACTTTAATTTGAATGCTAATCAATATTTCCTAATCACTTTCAGCCTTGTTGATCACCTTGACATACTTGGGGCCAAAATGATTTTGTGCCGAAAACCGGCTGGAAGGGCACGAAACGGCAAGGATTACAAGGTGCTAACGCTGAACTTGCTACCGATTTGCGGGTTTATGACATGTTTGGAGAGCTCATTAGGAGAGGTGATGGGTCTCTCCCGGATTGTCACTCAACGGCATTTTCGCTAGCAACAACCTGGAAACAGCCTGTGGGCGTACCGAACGTCACTCCCGCGGTCCGCTTTTCCGACGCGCCATATTCAGGAGTCGGCCGTATATCAATCAGGTTTCCCAGACCGGGCCCATAATGATTAAAGTTCAAATGCCATGCCGGGCAGCCATAGGTGGACTCCCGACCCCTAGGCCCGCCCATCCGGGAGCCCATTTGTGTGCCGTAGAAACCACCTAAGTTTCATTTCGCCTCGGTCCTTCTGACGGGTGGTAAGGCTTTGAGAGTACTAGCTTTCAAAATCTTGCGTAATCTCCTACGGCAACTATGACTGCCCACTCAGCGTTGCGTTGCTTCTTGCATACTCGTAGTTTACCTTACTTATTCTTCTACCTTTATGTAATGCTCGGATCGCCTGCTAGGTCGTAAGGAATAAAGTTTTAGATCCGACTGGCCAAGGGACGGTGGTGTTACTCTTTTGCATAGGTTACGATTGTTTCACGTAATAGCGACCGATTATCCATTTTGCTGTTTCGGGATCCTAAGCTGTAATACGTCTTGCGCAAAGTAACCAGTTGGCTACTGCTACTTTTTGTGTCTTCGTGTATCGTAGCGGCTAATCACTACAGTCGATGCGAGTATCAGAATATCGGTTGTGTTTCAGAAGTTGTTCGGGCCCCATCGCGCCACAGCAATGTGGCCCAGCAACTACCAGAACCCAGCGTTGTACGGACTCCACTATGCGCAGCAGTTTGCCGCCGCCCAGATGTCGCCAATGATGCCCGGAACAAGCGGCTCTGCTTGTAACGACCCAATGACAGAGCCATCGCGCAAGCGTCGCTTCGACGACGCAGAGAAGGTAAACATTTACAACGGAGCATTAAACATTTCGTAAACCATGTTCAAACTTCTACGCGTAATCTCTTAGGAAAACCAACCGCCCAAGATCGCCAAAGTTGCGGAGGAGCCGGAGTCATCGGATGAGTCTTCCGATAAGGACGAAGATTCGGAGGCCGAGGACGGCTCAACTGCCGGCCCGCTGGCAACTCCAGCCCGCAGCGATCTGAACAACTCAACATTTAGTCAGGTATCTAGTGCGTGTTGTGAAAAATTACCTGTTATTTTAGTTCGCTCCTCTGGCTCAGTCCACGCCACTGGCGCCATACCCCGGATACGGCATGATGGTCTCGTCAGCACTTAGTAAGTTCGCCTCAGGCTTCTTACATACTTAACCGCCGTTTGCCCTCGGTGGCCAAATGAAAACGTTGGAAACTGTTAAACTGAAACGTTTGACCGGGACTTCACTATTGGCCCAGATGTTACCATTTGTAAGACGGAGAGCTTTCAGACACACAGAACTTCTCACTCACACCGAACTTTGGCATGACTAACGGCAGCGCAGCCTACAACAACTCCCAGGTACCTTCAGAACGACGTTATCGCTCGGAACATCCGATTTTTAGGCCTACAGTGCGAACGCCTCATCGATGTGGGCGACCCTTGCTAACGCCGGAATGCAGACGCCCACGTCGTCCAGGAGCAATCTGGAGGGCGGCTCCAGCAACTCGAACTCGACAAAGGACTCTAGCGGATCTTCGAGCGGACTCGAGCATTCTTCCGACAGCGGCATCCACAATGGGATGTCCGACAAGAAGCTCGCACTTTCCGCGTGTAAGTGTTTCCTTGAGCTTAGTCGGCGCGTTGTGCTGTCAACTGCCGGAGCCCTGCATGTCGTTTTCAGATGGTCCTCCTCCGAACGTCGACATAAACGCGAAGTTCGATGAGGTCAACTCGAGACTCACACTCCTCACCACCAAGAAGTACATCGTAACGGTTGGCGAGATTCTCCGTCGCACAAACCTCCCAGAACAGCTCAACTCTTCCACCTTGGGCGGTTATCTCAGGCGGTATGTTTAGACGCGACACCCACCGTACCGCACTCCGTAGCGTATTGACATCCTCCTCCTACCGCACTCAGTACCGTACTGACCACCCCATACTATAGAGTACTGTACGGAATACGGTGCGGCCCACGGGGTACTAGGGCCCAGTACTAGGGAATTGTTAGCCAGAGAGCGAGTAAGTAAGCAGAGGCGTGCAAGTATATTTCACCACAAAGAGCAAGTATTTTAGGGCTAAGAACTCCGACGCTGGGCCGAAGCTTCGCCAGGAGTTTAAGCAGAAAGTGGGCATAGCTCTTCCGGAGGGTCGACGCAAGGCGGAGAAACAAAACTCATTCACTCCGCTGGTCGAACGTAAGTGATGGGTAGCATGTGTGCCCTGACTGTTGTTGCTCTGCTTTAGAAGAGGCTGCTGACTTCGCATCGGACTACGACGACCTGAGCATGCGATTCTTCCCGCGTGAGCTGATCGCTCGATACCTGCTTCGCGGCGGTCAACTCATGGATATTCAGTCGCTCTACACCGCCCTGTAAGTTCCCACAAGGCGTCCGATCTTTTTTGACCGTTACCAATTTAGAAACGTGGTCCGCAAAGCCATCGAAATTCTCGCGAATGATCGAAGCCCTGGATCGAAGCGCGGCGAAGAGAACCTGAGGAACCCGGCCACTGCGCACCCGGAGGATCCATTCTGGGTGGCCGTCACGAAGGGCCTCACCGATTTTTCCCTGGTATGCATCACCTTTCGGGCATCGTACCAGACATTTTACAGCGAACGCACGGCTTCGGCGTGGCGGCGCATCAGACGGCGTGGCAAAGCCTTGCGGGCGTCTTCGAGGCGTGCATTGCGCTCACGAGTCAGAATGCGATGCTTCCCGGAGGCTTCCAAATGGTATGCCATATTTCATGCTTGGCAATTGTCGCACAGCTGATGAAGCCGTTTGATGGTAACACTTGACGATTTAGCCTGGCTGGAATCACACCTTCCCGGGAGCGTACGCGGCCAACTTCATGGGATTCAACCCGGCGGCCATGAAGACCGAGCAGGCTCACGGTTACCCGTAGGGGTGCCCTTCTGCGGCTGCGGATGTTATTTTCACTTAACCTACCTACTAGCTTAAGTGGCCATGACCAGACCTCATGTGTAAATATTTGTTAGTGTTTTACAGGGTCCCTCACCTTTGCTTGTTCGTAATAGCTTTACGTGGTGCTCTCATGAATTCTGGTAAAAGTACGATTTCTGTTCCTGTAACATTTTGTTTATTTGCTGTTTGGATTGCATTGTCGAATAAAAAATCCTAAACCCTATGAGATGCAGCACTTCCTTAGACCTTCATCAAAGGGGGTAGTACGCCCTTTGGTAAAAGCCTACCTCACGCGGGTAGTACCAAATAAAATGGCGTCTCGAGAAAGCTTCGTTTGCGTCGAGAATGTGTGTCTATGTAAGAGCAAGAAGAAGCTACCAGTCTTCTAGGGTCTCCATGGCTTTAACCAATACGTGGATGTACATAGGACGTTATCACGCCTATGAACATGTCGTTTGCCTAAAGTAATGCCCAAAACCACAATAAAACGTCTGTTGAGGTCTTGGACACGGGTTTTATTAAGTGTTCGCCAAATATACAAATCGTTAAGCAACACGGGATTACGCTAAGCTGATGCGAAACAAAACAAATTATTACTGTGAAGTGTAGCAATGGTTAAAGCACGATTTGCGCTATAACGACCAACAACGAGACCGATCCAATTGCTCCCGCAAGGCCGAGGATCGAGCCCGATGCGTTGCTGGCCGCATAGAAAGCGTTGTCGAAGTACTCTTCCAGTTCCTGATCGCGTGGTTGGATCTGCACAACGTCCACCTTCGACCGACCGCTGAGGAAGCTGCTCTCGAGGTAGGCGTCCTGTCGGGACGTTGTCGCAACAACGCGGTCATCGTCGCTTACTTCTTCTTCATCGTCGTCGTCATCCTCAGGGAGGCTGTTGCGGAGCTCAGTCGGGACGTCCGTTGGTAGAACACGGGCTTCGGACGGCTAAATACGGATGTCGTTGCGTTAAGAGATGCGAAAGTTCGGCTATATTTCCACTGGTTACGTACCCCATAACCTCAAGTTCCTATCAGCGTCTCAAGAACAAACCTTCCTCTCTCCCTTCTGAGAGACGTAGTACTTGTCCTTTGCATTGACGTGGACAACTTGCACTCCGTCGTCTTCGCCACCTAGCGTAGCACCGCGCTGAATCTTCTTCGTCAAAACAACGTCACCGAGATGAATCGTCGTTGGTGGTGTTTCGGCAGAAGACTCTACACTGGATAGTGATAGTGGTGGGCCTGTGGGGAGTCGCACCGCTTGCCCAGCCTTGTCCAACTGAAAATTGTAATCACACTTCGTTGAACGGTCAAACAACTACCTTCTTGCCCGGGTCATCTGTTGATGGCAGGGAATCAACGCTTGCCTCAAGCTTCCCCGGATTGCGCAATCTGTGATGCCTTCCAACGCCATGGGGTTTCTCACTGCTAGCGAATTTCGCGACAGACTTTGCCGGACCGTGACTTGAATCGGCGGCCACCTTTTTCGCGGAACTGCCGGGCAAGATGTTTGGCTTCGGCCCGTGTACTTGCGACTTATCCGAGCCGCCGTCCGTGCGTGACACAATCGGCATCTTGTAGATCTTCTCGCCATTGTCCTTCTCCACGACCTCTTGACTTGTCTCCGTGGTACTTGGCTTGGGCAAGCGTCGCATGGGCGCCATCTCCTCCGTACTCTTTGCTGTCGTTTGAGGTCTTGTGGTTGCTTCGATGGGCACCGCTGGGTTCTCCTCGTAATCATCTTCGACGTCGGCGAAGTCGATCTCTTCGACCGCCGCCTTCAGTCGACGCTTGTCGCCGCTCGTAAAGGCTTCGTAGAGCTTCTTAGAATCTTCGGGTGTGTTACAGTTCGATCGACCGTAGCACCAGCACCTGACGCGACCTGAAACCATCATGGATAAGAGGAGAAGCTGGTGGTTTGCAGCAAACCTCGGTGGTTCTTGACGCATCCGGACTTGTCCATGGTTCCGAACTCGTTCTTCATGACGCACGCAAACTGATTGCGATCGTATAGCGCCGAGTACTCGTAGTACTCCACGGCATCGTGGCTGATCTTGATCCGGCATGCTACCGTCTTGGGCGGGCACTTTTCGCTCACCAGCCCGTAGCCTTCAAGGATCCAGCTTTAGCTCATTGTGCAATTTGTCACGAGGTTGTTGGGTTATTTAGGGAAGCGGCCAGCTGCGAGTGCAATGTAATTATTCCTTTGTCACAATTTATTTATCGCTTCTCTACGCGCATATTGCGGCATGCTCTTGTGTCGGCATGTGCCCCGAAAAGTCGTGCTCTATTCGCTGCTCTCGCGGCGGCTCATCGGACGTCCTTTAAAGCGGACAAATGGGGCAATAATTTGCGATCATGCTGGACATTGGTCTGATACTCGCAGGCTAACCGGATGCGGAGCGGGCCGGAAGTCGAGACTCGGCTATGGCCTGGCCGGAAACCAGAGTAACCCATGCTACCGGTTGCGAAACAAATCTGGTCAGTTTAAGTAACTACCATTGTTTCAAAGATCTTAATGCTCTTTCCTTTATGAAACGTTGCCCTGTGCAAAAGTTGAGCCTTAAAGCTCAGGAATGATCCACTTTCCTAGTCCTAAATTTATGCAGACCTGTCAACCCAATTAGTCCATTTTGCAAGACGTGATGTATGTCAGTGCTATTGGCAGAAACTACCAGTTGGTGCAAGGATCTCGGCGCATAAAAACGATCCGCTGGGATTACAGGGAAGCGCCGAAACTGACGTGCAATGATTTCCCTCCCACAACACACGCGGGGATACTTGTCACGGAAGCGGCGCAGTATTTCACGCGAGCGCTCATGTTTATGAGCGTAGAGGACGTCTCGAGCAATAGAAGTGGTTCCGTCTTGTTATTGCTAAGCGGCGCGCAGCAAAACACAATTCGCGTTCACAACACTACAGACTGAGGTGTGTTAGATGGGTCTTAATTTTAGCGCTGAACGAAGCGCTGAGCGAAAGAGCTAAAGAGCGCTGAACGAATTAAAGAGAGCGCTGAAGTCCCCCCCCCCCACACCCCTAAAGCTAACTCGAGGTCCATTCGCAACGTCATGCGTGAAGGCGGTCATCTGACAGTCGAATAATCTAATTCCTTAGCGGAAGCGGAAACTCTTGACGTGCTGTCCACGGACGAAATCCAGGGAGCGGGGCTTATGCTGCTCCGTTTGGATGTGTCAAATTGAGAGTTCACTACATTGGGTAATCTCCGCGCTTGGTAATGGTTCGACTAAGATTTCTTTTCGCCCTTCCATCCTAGCTTTTTGCGTCGCTGCGACACATTGGAGGAGGATGAATGGACGTCGCATGAAAGATGGCCGATAAATGCGGAACGCGAAACATCAACCGATGCTTGTCACTGGGGATTAGAAAATACCAATAAATAATGAGAAGGAATTCTATAGCCCGGCAGAGGCATCTCTCTGCTACACGTTTCCTGAAGAATCAGGGCATACTCGTTTGGTCTAGGGGTAGGTAATCGGGATGGCGGGAGTAATGGCGTACCTGGTCTAACGACGAGGCAGTGCATGCTTCCGGCTAGCGTCACGGGTGCCGCCGCGGCTACCGCTGCGAAGATCAACAATACGTGGTTGCAGAGAGGTCGCGGAAGTTTCATTGTTGAAGTAGCTGGTCCGTTTCTACTTCCTTCGTGCATCTACAGATTAGGAATACTCGAACGCAGCAGCGAATCCATTGGCGTAGAAAATCTGAAAACGGGACGAACGTTTGTCATGCAGCCTGGGCTTATTTGGAATTCCCACGCGTACCCGAGACAAAGCCGCGGGTATAAGGCAAAACTTTCAAGTTCGTTTGCCGTGAAAAGTCAACTTTGTCGGAGGGGACGGTGGTGGCGCGAGGACAATTGATCGTCCATGGAGCACCCTTCTGAGAAGGCCGGGGGAATGGAACGGATGTGAGGGCTTCAAGCTCTTCCTTCCTGATAAGCGGGCATTCGGCAACATAACAAGTGCCACTTAACTTACGTCGAACCAGTGTGTCCACCAGAAAACAGCGTGATAATAGTATGAAATAACGATGCACAAAGTCGAAGTGGCACGTTGAGTTATGCTATTGAAAGACTCGTTTTAGTGAGGCGATGAGGTGGAAAAGTTGGCGAACATGGGGTATCCATAGAGCTTAGTAAGAAGGCATGAGTCTTAAGGTTAACCCTCAGGGGAATGGAGAACACATCTTGTCCTTTTGTGATTAAATAAAACTTTTACGAGCAGCGTTGTAGTTTTTCGGGCGTTAAAAAGGGCCCACAATCGCTTCCTAGATAGGGTAAAACCATAGCACTGGAAGAACACTAGGCACGCTGAACTGACCTAGTTAACAATTAAAACACTGTCGAGTAACCCAGCATGAAATTCTAATCCTCAGCGATGGACCAGCTAAGACGGCACCAGCATACGACAAGCCATGGACGGAGGTTGCCCGACCAGCGTGATGGAATCAAAGATGTTTGTTAGGCGGAACTTGGCTCATTACCCGCCCCAGTGGTCACTCGGGTTTGGCCACAGCTGGCGGTCAGCAAATCCAATTGTCACCGCTAGCGACAGTTAAATTTAAGCGGCGGAATTGGTCGGCAGATACCAAACGCGACGAAGCGCGCATGGCCGCACTGCGATGGCACGCGAGCAAAGAACAGCGTTGGTGCCAATTTGGCACGGGGTGGGGCCGAGATTCGCGGCTGGCACATCACGGACGGGTCTCTCGGACGGATACGTCCTCCTAACCCGGAAAGTTTACAAGATGATAGCAGGAAGTTAAGAAATGCTGGATTAGCCAGCCCCAGTTGATGCTGGAATTGTTTGATTCCGGCCGCGTATCCGTCGTGATTCACCGGACAATCGCATGATGGACGGAAGGAAAGATTACATGAAAACATCGGCATATTCTTTATGGGAACCTAGCTGGTTTTAAGCCCCCGATCAGCTCGCTATGTGCTTTACCACCAATACGGTCCAACAGCTCCCAGCATGACAGCATTCAAAACCCGTTCATTAAGCAATAAACCGTGACAATCATAAAATTCTTGTATTAGCAATAGATATCATTACAACCGACTCCTTGGCGGTAGAGTAATGGACCTTAGCTTATTCCTTCGTCCACCGGTGTCACTTCTAGCGGGAAGGATAAGCTGATTTCGCCTAATTAGCTTGGTCGGTGAACGCTTGAGCTCTACACTGCTATGAGTTGGTTCAGTCTTTGTCGGTTTCAGTCCTCCCACAGTAGTGGTTTTCTGGTGCGGTTCGTTGGTCTAAATGTACGTGTGTACCTAACTCGTGCATGCCTGCATTTAGGTTAGATGCAACCAACTGAATGACCCTGAATAGTCAACCAGCGTGAGCACGCACCATTTGGTTGAGCCTCTGCTCGAGACCCGGGACGAGCCATTTCGCAAGTCCGGTTTGCACGAATCCCGTCAGGTCCTTTGGTTCTGCTTTCTGTGGCGATCGACGCTGCTCTGTGGAACTGCCAACGCGTAACGAGTGATAGCGATCTAAGGCCTAAAGTAGCATTAGTGGGTCAGACTGTAGCATTTCATCGTAAAGCTTGCCTTATCGCATGCCTTCTGGTCTACTCCAAGACATGCTTTACGCGCTTGTTCGAGCGCCGTGTGTGTAGCATTTCCTGCAGCTATGTCGTTTGGTTCCTTCTGGGCACGCCTTGAGTCCTGCGGGCTACGCCTCAGTTCCCCTTTCAACGACGCAGGGCCATCTTGAACCGTCACAGCGCCAGGCGAGAAGCCGATGCCTCCACCGCGGTCTTGCGTTAGCTGAATGTTAAATCAGAAGTTCGTGAACTCTTGGCTAGCGGACAGGGCATAAAATCTAGAGGCCTCACCTGTAAGTTCAGCGGACTTAAGCCGAACGGTAGGGGTATGTGCAATCCGGTGATGGACTGCCGTTTCGATCCGGCCTCCGCTGCGGTATCGATCACCTCCGTAGCAATTGTTAACGGATTCATCTACTAAGACTTTGCAACGACTATGTCAGTACTTTTAATTTACGTTTTCGAGATCAGGGAGCTTCATGTTTGCTTCCAGCGCACTTTCGCCATCACCAAAGTGGAAGATGCCTTTCGGGACCTGCATCCTCGTGCCATCGGACGCCTCCATACTAGTGAGTGTGCCGTCTAACGTTAAATTACCGTATCGGTTTGGTCAGGGCTAGTTACCTGTTCGGGACGTACGGCGCTGTGCAGCTTCATGCATTTCGTAAGAGCAGCTTGGGAGTGCAGCTAAAATAAAACGTCTTACTTCTGACCACCGTATGACCTGTGATTTGCACAGGTAGCGTCGCTACCCGGGATTTACTAAGAACGCTTGGTGCGTGCTTTCATATGGCACGTATCCTTGTGCGCATGCGGTCGGCAATGATTCAGTACGAAAGTACGTGCATCCGTTGAGCATCTTATGCACGTGTTGCACGTTCTGTGGCACCAGTACTTGTCAACTTTGCGTACTGATGATTTCATATTGCGCTTGCTCAACGCCACATGCAAGCAGAACATCCTTTTCTTTTGGACTTCATGGGTTCGGCAACATGTTGACGTACTGAAACGAGCACAACGAATAAAGGTAGCTTGAACAGTATGAATGGAGCGTGTATGCTACAGGCATCGTTCTTCTTGCTTTGTATGCATTTGAGAGTATGCCATGTTTACGACCTACATGTGCATGCACGTGAGCAAGCAGGCCACCATCGTGCACATCGTGGTGCGCAAAAAAAACACATTACAGAATGCCGTCATGTGTTTACCAGTGATGAGAACCCCTTTGTAAGGGGAAGCACGCAAAAGGGAATACATTTTTGTCAAGGATCCCCGCCTGTCTTTATTTTCTAGGATAACAGTTTGTGGAAAGTGTTTGTACTATGCTCTTGTTGCGCAACAACGTCACGCAACCGATGCGTTCATCACAACGCTCGTAACGGGGTCAACCACTTGCCATAAATCAACATAGCGACAAGCAGCTGCAGCAATGGAGCACAGTTGATTCGCATCAGATGCGAAATTGTACCACTGGTAGGCCTTGAAACGTGAAGAACATGCTTGGAACAATGGTATTGCTAAAGGAAAGAGGTTCGTATGTCGGGTGGTAGTTGTAGCTGTAGCCGGCCTTTAGGTCACGAAAGTGGTTGCTTTAGGAATGGCTTAAATCTGGTCCATAGACGCAGACAGTAATAGGCGATGCCACTTAAAACACGCGAGAAGAGAGATTGTATGACGCTAAAGGGCACATAAATAGTGGTAACCATTAAGTAGCGGCAATCAGCGATTCGTCCCGCTCGAAAGTTGAAAGATAAGTGACTGACGCAGGATAAATGTTCAACCTTCTTGCAACCGTCAAAGACATTCGAGCAATTAAGCGGGACCTCTATTTATCACCTACGCCACTTTTGTGTACCTTGAACGATAAAAGGATGATGCCGACTTCGCTAGCTAAGACATTGGTCGGACATAACGGCCCTCATATACGGATCGTTCAACTATGCACTTTGATCGTTCACTGATGGAAAGGGTCACACTGTCTGTCATTTTTCTTCTTTTTTGAGAATACCATGGAGACACCGTAGCCTGCCGCATGCCCGATAAATCACGAGTGGGTCGGGTGCAAATCCTCGAGTCGCTACAACGCGTTGTCCACTTCCGTCGATACGTGGACATCTGTACGTGAACAGAGGTCAGGCATGACTCCTGAAGAATCCGACTGTGTCCTAGTTTCACCTAGCCATTCAGGGCCTCGTTTACAACGTAAATTAACGAGAAATATTCTACAGGGACTGCACACATTTTTGCGGATGGTTACATTCAGGCAAACGACTTAGAGTTGTGGAACCAGTTTCCAGACAGCTTTCTAGGATCCATCACCGAAGGCGATGTAGGTGGCGAAACGAGAGGAATAACGAGCATAAACATGACTCAAGGCACGTAGGCCACAACATCGTTGCTTTATTAAAATGCTCTTAGCGTCATTCAAATAAGCTCGGTCACTCGAAAGTTCAAGCCCGGCGCTATCACAGTACGTCCTGAGCAGGGAATTCCAAGTGGTAACGGTAGAGGGTGCGATCGGCAAAAGTGACTATGCTGTCCACTTGTGATCCCCATCTAAAATTGCAGTTGTCGGAACTGGACACATATTACCTAGCTCTTACCGAATAGCTGGCACCTTTCCGTCTAGCGGGGAGACCATCTTTGTAGAACGCTTTTGAAGAATGCGGTCGACGTCGCACAACATTAGGCTAAATTTGTGCGTAGGACTAACTGAGGCTTCTACCGCGTTAACTTGCCGGTTCTGGGATGCAACTGCAAGGTACCGACCTTGTGGGCTGAAGCGCAGCGCAGTAACGGCGCTGTCCACGTCTGCTAGCTTATGGGCCATCTGTGGCGTGCTCGACTTCGAGAGGATGTCATAGAAGTGGAACGTTCCGGAGGTATCCGCGCGGACAAGAACGCGTCCGGATGCGTCCACGTGGCACGAAGACGAGCAGGGTCCTGCAAGGTCATCGTTGTCTTAGTTGCTTCGAGGGGCCTCTAACCTGTATTCATCGGATCAAAGATCCGAATCGACTCCGGGACTCTCATGTCCCACAATCTAAGCGATTTGTCGGTGGACGTGGTCAGCAAAAGGCAGCCACCGACTGGCGTGACACTCGAGATGGTCTTAGTATGCCCCTTGAACTGGCGAAAGGTCTTCGTTGCCAATAGATCCGTAACGAATAGAGTGCTAGTGCCACCAGCGACGAGAAGATTGGAGCCGTTATGAATGTCCTCCACCAGCGCCAAGCTGCGAATCTTCTGCGTAAAGCTGACCTTCTGAGATTCCTTGGAAGCTTCAGAAGAAACAGTCAGTCAGTGGTAATTATATGAGCCAAAATTACCAAATCGTTTATCGACTGTCGAGAGAGTAGTCAGCTGCACTTCTTGCCGAAAGGATGTAGAGGCGACCAAGTCACAGGTAGGATTTACGGCTATCGCAACCACTGGGTCCGCGTGAAGAGGTCTTTTGTCCGTGAGCTCAAAGCGAACCGTCGGTTTCCTGAAGCCACGTGAGAAGACGACTGACAAAGCCTTGGACGAACTTTGTATGATGGAGAAGGCTCAGGTGTCCGGCAGTATCGCCAAGAAGCAGCAGATCACCGCTCGTACACGCTTCGACAGAACGGATCGGCTCATCCAGAAGAAGCTCTTGACGCGTCCACTGTACCACATTGCTGTCGTCCTGAATCGTGCATGCAATAATGTGGAATTACAATGCCACTAACCTCTATGAATTCTGCCACTAAATCCTTGGTCATCGTTTCACCTCGGGTCAGGCTAAACCACTTGTAAAAAGTGTGCACTTAAGTACTTGCACCAGGCATTAAAACGCGAAGATAGACGAACAGCGCGGCTTATGGCGCGCTGATTAATTTGTTTACCACATGTGCACCTAGTCAGCTGGCCAAGGGTCTTGCCAGGCAAGTACCGCAAGGGTGTTTGAGTCAGAGGTTCTACGAGACCATCAATGCAAGCATTGCATCGAGGTATGTCGCTTAATACATCGAGATCCACCAAAAGGGACATAAAAGTTTAGCCATTTTACTCAAAAGAGCAACAGTGAAACGACTTAATCCACGTTCAGTTCACTCGGAAGCGGAACGTTCATAAGCAGGCAAAAGCTGCGCAGCGGCGCATCAAAGCATCCTTTGTCCCATTTCTTGCGCAAAGCGATGGGCAACCGACCCCATGGAGGAAGCGACAGTGAGGAGTTCCATAGCGACACACGGCTGCACACGTATGCCCAGTGACAAGGAGTCGTCGCTTTCGCCTGCCTGCACAAGGTCGGCCGCAATCGGGTGTCGTCATCTAATGCGATGAACCCATGCTGGACAAACACCGGCGAATGTTTATGATTAATGGGCAAGCCAGCCGCAACGCATCTGGCTGTTGCAGGGAAGACGAAGGAACACTTCCTTACAATGTGCGTTTTTTCCAAGCAGAGCATTCCCATGCAAATCTTCTTCTTGGATCAGTGGCCTGAAGAAGTAGAAGCCTCGGAAGATCACTCGAAGTTCATTTTGTAGCTAATCGGCAATCAATCGAAGTCGTTGCCAATGACATAAAGAAAGCCTAATGTAAGGCCAAACAAGTGGCTCTGCCCGTTGGATCCCAGACTCTTTCCTCGACGTATACTTGCGATCGTCGGATCGCAGCCGTGATCACCACTTAGTCTCTTGGACACTGATCTCGAAGCCTACGATCTGCTTCCTGTTCTTCCGCTAGATCCGTGGAGGTTATTGCCGCAATCCGTAACATTGGTGCCAGTACATTTCTGCATGCATCTTCGTAATTTACTGATTGCTCCTTGAAGTCCACAAGCATGAGGGACATATGGTTTTTGGCTCTTGTGCGTCGAATATTTTTACCAGATTTCCATTTATGACGTTTTCCGGATTTTTGTAAAGATCGGCAAACCCAAGCCGTACCGTATTGCCGTACCGTACTGACCCTCCCGTACCGTACAGCCGTACCGTACTCAATACGTCCCCTACTAAAAAGCCGTACTAGGTCGGTAGTAAAGGCTAAAATAAGCCTAAGCCTAAGCTTAAACCGTTGCTTAACCGTAGCTTTTGACTCATTTGCAATTATTTTCTCCATTGATTGCCTTTTTTATAAGACTGTCAGGTTATACTAACATACATTCTCGAAATATCCATAGAAATAGTAACCATTTTGATGACTTTTTGCCGATAATACGGCTTTCAGTACGGCAGTCGTACTGACTCTGTGCCGTACCGTACAGCCGTACTGGCCGTACCTACCCGTGCCGTACAGCCGTACTCTCAGTAGGGCAGTACGTTACGGTACGGGCCGTAATACGGTACGGGTGCCGATCTTTAGTTTTTTGTTTGGCTCAATTTCATGTCATTGCAGTTAACAAGACGATGCAGCACAGGCTAGTTATGCATGACTGGCTGCGCACATGCATACGACATGAATCGCATGCGGCAAGTCTTTTCGTGGAAGTTTATTTTACCCCTTATCATTAATGCAAGAAGCCCTTTGATGCTGTGCAGCGAGCCCATGAAATTAAGAATCTTTTTTTGTACATGACTGCAAAGGCTTTTGGTTATAGTAATTTCACTTTGGATGCCGCAGCTTCCCTTTGTTGTTGCCCTGTTACATAAGCTTCGAAATCCTGTACTAAAATTTTTCAGCACAGGATTCTTGCTGTACTGAATCCGCTCGTAGAGCCCCATGACGATCCTTATGTGATCGGATGTGCCAGAAACATTGATGTCATTTTACCATCGGACCATTTCGCATAACTGCATGCTTCTGAATGCCACTTGTATACTCTCAGCACGCCATGCTTTCCCTTGCCATGTTAATAAGATACCGACGGGCTTTGCGGTGACAGTTCGTGACCTTTGAACATCGTGGTGGGGCCAATAGGAAACGTCCCACACATTTTTCAAACATATCGTCGGTAACATAGTTTCGTATGCTTTCGAAGTACCGATTTGGCCCAGGCAACCCTTAAAATCGTTGCCGCGTTTTATTGTATTGTCCCGTTTTTTTAAACAGTACCTTCAGCTTAATTTTTAGCTTAAAACTGCGACTATGACCACCGAAGTTCTCCACCTTCTCGACAGACTCGAGGCGTTCAAGCTTGGCAACTTCACGCTGAAGACAGGAGTGAAGTCACCGATATACATCGACTTACGCGTGATGATCAGCTGTCCCGAAACATACGTACGTTGCCTATTGGCCGTGAGACCGCCCAGCGTACCGCTTTAGAAAGCAACGGCCGAGAGCTTCTGTGACAAAATCAGAGCGGAGAAGCTGGAATTCGACTACATCGCAGGGGCGCCTTACGGTGCTGTTCCGATGGCAAGGTACCTGTCGTTGTTCGTGCATTATCGCAGTCAACAACATTTTTAGTTGGGTGTGTTTCCTTCTGAACAAGCCGTTGATATTCGTCCGACAACAAGCAAAAGAGCACGGCACAAAAAAGCTCATTGACGGCGTCTACAAAGCTGGCCAGAAGGTGCTGATCATCGAAGACGTCGTAACGTCCGGTTCGAGTGTCTTGGAAACTATCGATGTATGGTCTTCATTCGTTCAGTCGCCTTTTCTTCAACAATAACGATACCGTACCTAGGTGCTGAAGAATGCCGGACTTCACTGCACGGACGTCGTCTGTCAACTGGACCGGCAACAAGGCGGAAAGGAACGTCTCAACGCTAAGGGAATCAACCTTATGAGGTAAGTTAAAATCTAGACAGTCTTTGTGCCGCAGGTAGCTCTCGCGAATCTCAGTGATCACGTTTAGCTTGATGAACATGGACTCCGTTTTGGACTATCTGGAGACGACAGCGAACAAGATCACGAGCGAGAAGAGGCAGGAGATCATAGATGCGCTGAACGTAACGACTGCCAGCATTCCCGCCGCTATCAAGGGTCCATCGTGGAACCTGCAAAAGCGCTTGGAGACTTTCACGAACGCGCTCAACCGTGACCTGGTCGACATTGCCGTGAAGAAGCAAACCAACCTGTGCATTGCCGTTGACTGTGCACGAGCCGAAGACGTCTTAAAGGTAAGCAGTAACAATCGTAATCAGGTTGCTGATTTCTACATGACGATTGGGAACAAGACGTTTTAGGCGATGGAAAAGACTGCGAAATACGCCTGTGCTTTCAAAGTACACTGGGATATCATCGACGACTTCACCATTGAGTTTGCGCAGAATCTACGTCAGATGGCGGACAAGAACGACTGTCTCCTTCTTGAGGACAGGTGTGATTGTGGTTGACAAATCTGGCTCAACTAGGAGTCACTTTAGAAAGTTCGGCGACATTGATGAAGTCACTCGAAGGCAGCTATTGGACGGTCCTGCACGCGTGGCCTCTTGGGCCGACCTCATCACACAACACGCCACTGCTGGCGCCAATTCAGTGGAAGTGTTGAAGAAAGTGAGGAAACATGTTTCGATAAGATCCATAGCCATATTTCTAGGTTATCGGGCAAGGGAAGCTTCGAGGCTCTCTCTTGGTTGCAGAAATGAGTTCGAAGGGGGCGCTTACAAAGGGTGAATACACTGCTGGTAAGCTAAGCTCTGTATTTTCCCCGTAGCATTCTTGAAACGCCTTCTAGATGTCGTGGCAATAGCGCATCAGAACAAAGATGTTGTCGCTGGCTTCATTTGCCAGCGTCGTTGCAGCAGCGATCCGGGCTACTTGTACTGGACACCTGGTAGGATGCGTTTCATACCATTCTCCACATCATCGTGCTCTTCAGGTGTCCGTGAAGACAAGACGGAGCAGGATGGGCAGCAATGGCGCACCGTAGAGCGGGCTGTCGTCGAGGAGGGGAACGACATTATCATCGTAGGCAGAGGCATTACCGAGGCAAGCGATCCTGCTGCGGAAGCCGCCAAGTACGCGAAGAACGGATGGGATGCGCTGCAGAAACGGGATAGCCTGTGATAGGGTCATCACTCGTGTGCCTTACGTTACCGCCATATACCGTCGTCACTTTTAAGCTTGCATCTCTACGTGTTACGTGTTTACCCTACGTGTTAACTTGCTCAATAAACTGGTTTACCAAACTTGCGGGGAACTGCTTTAGAAGGACGCGCTAATGTTAGGGCCCCTTAAAATGAGCCCGATGGTCTCAATCATCATGCAAAGAATGATGGTAAACGCATAAAGTTACAAAGGAGATTTAATGGGCACTGCCTGCTTCTCCTAAGTGAGCTGCTAAGGACGTCTTTTGGGTAAGAATACTCTTGGTTTTTCAGGAATACATCCGCAAGACATTCCTCGCTGAAGACCTTCGTCGTCCTGAAAGTGTCGCCTCCGCGTTGCGCAAAAGCGGTCATTGTCTTTGCATTACAAAGCGTGCAAACATTTTGACCCAATTTGAAACGACCTTCACGTGCATTCCAGTCGACTTTTCGTCGAAGGTCAATCGGTTGGTGGGGCTTTAACGGTCCCGGGTGTCCTGGTTTATCATCCGCGTTCCGACGCGTGCAAATGCTGACCTTTCTGGATGTGAACGTTGCGCTAGCGATATTCTCCATTGCAATCGCTATTTTCGCTCTAGGTATGGCACTACCTGTGCATAAACGCGGGGATCCCGTCCTCTATTTGCAACACGACTCTTTCAGGGTTACTGCTCTACGTCTTGGCTACTCAGCCGCATCGGAATGCCGCTCTAGCTGCCCAAACGCAAGCAATAGCGAACATCAGTAAGCCCTTTGCGCCAGCAATGCGGTCCGTTTAAGATGCACCGTTTAGCGGGTTCGAAACGCAACAGCCAAATCTTCCCGGCACCACACAGGTCCTCCGTCATTGACCTTAGTGAGCTCGGACTGGTCGCAAATGCGCCGCAGAACCGTCGGCGAAGGCGAAGCATGGTAAGTGGTACGATTGCTAAGCGTGAAACGGAGGTCTGACCCTAGGACAACGAATTCATCGAAGAAATTCACCCAGTTCCTGCGAGGACGAAGGCCCAGGTACCTCAGAGGCAGGAACCCGATTCGCTGACGAGACTCGATGACCCACCAACCGAAAGGGCTAAGTCTTCAGACGATCATGCGCTAGTCCACGAAGAAGAGTCGACTTGCTTCTAGGGGATGTGACATCGATGTGTACGTAACATATTTTGCAGCTTCTACAGGTGCTCTCAAAATGCATTTGCTCACATGGTACCGGTATTCCGAAGTAACTGACACTGAGCAACGTCCCATGCTGTTTTTATGGCGTTATTTTTTGCAATTTTATCTTGTCTTTTCTTTTGAATATCAAACTGTTAAACGGTGTAAGTAAACGTTTAATGTCGCCTACGGTCTATGACACTCTACACCCATCGAGTGGGCTGTCCCATGAATGAACCGCCAGCATAAAGCACACTGCGAAGCACCTGCACATTTTCTGTCTGTCTTCTGCCGTGGTACAGAGCGGCAGCTGCAAAAGAACATAAGTCGGTGCAGTGAAACAATGACTGGACTAGCGATATTAAGACAACAATGCGGAAGACATCTGCGGCGTTCAGGTTCCTCAGTGAGCACACAGATTTCGGTAACGTGTTGGGCCCCAACATAGGGGACTGCAGGCAACGATATGGTAGTTTCCATCGTATCGGCGCATTGACTTTTTGACAGCCAGCCGGCATGAGTCGAACAAGATTGGACACGGCGTTCGACATTGCATTTACGGTGCTATGTCCGACTGGAGCATTGCTGAACCTCCTTGAGTTGGTGCTGATATTTACACGCTCATCCTCTTTAATGCGCAACTACAGACTTTTCTTGTCCAACATCACCGTTACGAACCTCCTACTGAACGTCTTCATCTACATAGCTAAGGTAAAGATGATTAGCGTGGAAATAGTAATCTAAACTTCCGTTATCCGATACTCCTTCTAGCCTCGGGTGTATGCAGAACCGTCTTTAACCGTCTACATTCAACTTGGTTTGTACGCTGGGGACTGGAGCTGCTTCTTGACGATGAGCTCGATCCTGACACTCGCGTGCTACTTTCACGTTGGCGTTACAGCGTCGTTTCTCTTTCGCTACGCAGTGTTATGTCGCAGAGAAGCGGTTTCCCGGTAAGAGCGGAAGTTGCGGCGTTGATGAGCTGTTGGAGCCGTTACAGGTATGCCGGTGCGCTATTGTCATTCCTCGTTCTCGACGGCATTGGATTCATTGCGTACCTTTCGTTCTTTGCTGTGGGAAAGCGTCGTACGCTTCGAATATTACAAGAGGTTGAGAGCGCTTGCCGCGCTAATAAAATGATGCGTTTTAGCTGGATGATTGGAGCATTGCCCGATCGTACAATTTCTGCGGCCTCGACGGCACTTCACAAGCAAACATGGTCGGCCTTCTGGTGTACATTCTGGTGAACGGGCTCATATGCTTGTGCATTGTCTGGTGGACTCGGCACAAGGCATGTCCGAGGGTAATCGCTGCCAGCGATTTAACGCACTCTTGCAGATAACCGGCTACTTGGCCTCGCATCACAAGCAAATGTCAGACAGAACTTATTCCTTGAACAAACGTCTTGTCAGGACGCTCACTCTGCAGGTGACTTGGTCGATCAAATTGACATGACATGAATGGTGAATTTGGCCTTAGGCAACAGTTCCTACACTGCTCATGGTCCCGTCAGCTTTGTGCTATTGGAGTCGTGCAATGGACCTTCTAGCCAACAAGGAAATCTTCCAACACCTGCCGTTTCTACTAATTCAGTTGGCGTCGCTCTCGAGCCCACTCATTGACATGTTCACCATTTCAACCTATCGACGAGCGATTACCTCCTGTATGCGCGCTTCGCGTAAGTGACACGATAATCCCGGTGTGTATCTCAGCGGTGAAGACTCTCTCTTCCCCATGTTCAACATGATTTTTAGGTGTTTCTGAGGGTCCACCCGCTTATGAAGAGAGTGACGATGTCCGTGAGCCTCGCACAAGTCTTCAGCGAAGAGCTGCATTCACATAAACTTACTTCCAGAGCATTTCTTCAAAGAATCAGTAACTCTCCTTCCAGAGCATTTCTTCAAAGAATCAGTAACTCTCCAGTGAATTATACGCATCTTTATTCAGCTGAAGCAATAAAGCCTACTAGCGCGAAGCGCAGCCCGCGCCGCTATCGAAGATTACTTGTACCAAGCAGATATCTTATGAGTATAGCGCTACTGTATGCATCCAGTGTTCCAAATTCCGTGTATGGCATCTTTGTTTAAAGTGGACCGCTAAAGCTGAAACCTCCAGATCGTACATTGGCAGGTCCAAGTTTTTAGACGCGTCCGATCGGCTTGGATCTTTGAGTTTATAATGAAGTTTCTCATGGGCTATCAAACGATACCGCATTTGAGTGGGCCACGGGAGTTTGATTTTTACGGAGATACACCAGCCATTTAGTGTATGAGGACAGAAGGATTGTGCCGCGCACTTTGTTCAAGGCAGTACTTCATTCGGCTAACATAGAACATGAATCGTTGCAAAAATGGATGCGATCACAAATGAAAAAGCGTCGAGTACTGTACAGGCTATATACAATCGTTAATGGAAGGTACGAGTTAGATGTGTCCAAGAAGTGGGCTTAAAGACGGATCACGGTCGAGGAGTAGCCGTTGCCCTGCAGCTGCCCGGAGCGCTGTGGACTAAACATTGGTTAACGTATGGACTCAAGAAACAACACTTACCGCGTCGGCAGGTCGTGCAGTAGCGCCGACGGTTACCGCAGTGCCGCGTCCAGTGGTCTAAAGCATAGGTGCTCAGTGGGCATACTTTTCGGGCAGTGCTTACCACCGCGTCCGCACTGGCGGCAGAAGAAGACGACCGGAGTGATGTTCAAGGCGTGGCCAGCGCCCGCGTCAGAGATCGTGGACGTCGACGCAGTACGCTCAAAGCGTAGCGCACCACCACGGCTCGGCCCAGCGATTTGGTGGTCCATCGCGGTGGCGGCGCGCGAGACGACGGCCGGGCCGGTGGACGCGTTCGCAGAAGTGCTGACCGCCCCAGCCGAGTGATCCACGAGAGATCTGGTCGGGTTGAACGAGAGACCGCTAATGAGCTGGACAGCATCGCGAAGAGCGCTAAACACAGTTCTATTGATCGTTCACTTCGTTATATTCCAGCAAAAATTTCACAAATCTTACTCGAACGGCTTGCTCCGTGAGAACCAGTGGCGCCCAGGCAGCTCCGGCAGAGGCTCGTCACGAACGGACGCCACCCGCTGGCGCAACTCCTCCGCCTCCGACCAGAACTTGTCAGTTGACTCCTGAAAGGATTTCGCATGAGCGTCGAGTAAGCAATGCTCTTCCGTACGTCCAGCAAGATAGCTCGGAGAGACTGCATCCGTTCAACATGGACGCTGAACTCGTGGACCTTTGCGATGTCGTGCGCGGCCGTGTTCAGCGCAGACGCCCTGATGAGCTTGCATCCTGCCACAACGGACTCGAGGGCCTAAGAAAGCCATGATTAGGTGTACATTAATGCGAAGCACTGCCACCTTGCCGTACTCGTTGCCGAACGACACCAGCTGAGCGAACTTCTGCTGCCACTGGAGAAAATGCTCGCGGAACGTCGTTCTCGACGTTGGAGACTGCGCACAGCGCCTCGTCGAATCGCTGCTGGCCGGAGGCCGGCTTCGCCACGTTGTGCCCCTTGTGCTCGCTGAGGAAGCACTCGACGCACACAGTGACTTCCTAAAAGACAAGCGACCTGATTAGCGGAGAACCGTGATATCCTACGGGTTCGGCGAAGACCACCTCGCAGGTGCGACAGCGAATCATGGCGTCAGCAGCGACGAGCCTGCGGCAGGAAGTACACGCCTTGCGCTCACGGAGATCGCTGAGTGCAGCTGAAATTTTAAACGTGATAAGGCTGCTCAAATCAAGTGACTACCTCGCAAAGCGTAGTTGACCGGAAATCCACCCTGCGGCAAAGCCGAGACGACTTTGCACAAGGGACACTGCGCAGTGGGCAAGTTGTTGGTTCTGGTGACGAGCGGCGCGACGCACTTCCCGCACAGCGTGTGTCCGCAGGCCGGAAGGATCCGTGGCTGCTCGAACATGTCCAAGCACACGGGACACTCCGGCAGAGTTTCGGCCACATCCGGGACGTGTTCCATCTAAGAGATTTGGTCTGAAGAGGTAAGAATAAACGAACACACGGCGGCTTCTGAAAACGCAGACGGACAACTGACTGGGCCGGAGCGAAGCAGTGAAATGAGCGCCGCCATCAAAGGAGCGAAACTCCACATGGTACTAGGGAGGAGCTATCCCACGCTCTCACTTGCGAGAGCGTTGTTGTCCGCCGCTGAGAACGACTGGACGACTGGATTTTTGGCAAACGCGCGCTGCGAAAAATCATCGTTTTTGCACGGGATTCGCACTCTCACTCAGAGTAGCACGTATTCTTGAGCAATGATAAAGGTGAGCAAACCTTTATGGCCCGATGCATCAATATAGACAGTCACATTCACTCGCAGAAGTAACAACAACTATATAGGGTAACAAACGGGGAAGAGCATGTACTTACAATTGCGGCAAGACCAAGAGGTTGGTTCGGGAAATCCAAACTGTTAGTCCGTACACGGTACGTGGCTGTACATTTATCCTTCGGACTTGCGATTCGTTGACTGCTTCTTCTTCCTTATCAGCGGATAGCACTGCGGGCAGAACCATTTGCCGCGCGGCTTTGCCGTGAGCCCAACGCATTCGAAGTGGAACCTAGGGAACTTGCTTAGAAACGCGATCTCTGTGATTCGGGGTTTATCAGTTTATGACTCCGACACCCTGTTCAGTCTCTACGGAATGTGGCAAAAGCCGAAAAACCTACCATTCGATGGGGCATTCCTTGTTGTCGCAACCAACCATCTCACCAAAGGACACCTGAAGAAAAGCAGTTAAAACTTCACTCCTAACCTCACTCGGGTATCGCATGTTAAGCAGGGCTGCAGGTCTCGGTCTCGATAACCGAGACTCTTAGGGGTTCTGGGCTCGGTCTCGGTCTCGGTCATCAGTCCGGTCTCGGTTTCGGTCTCGGTGATGAGGAAAATCCGTATTGGTCCCGTTCTCAGACATGAGAAAAGGCCGAAATGGCCCGCCGCTAGGCGCCGACCTACGAAATTTTCACTATATTTCTCTAAATTTCACCCAAATTTCGTTGGTGTCGCCGGCGGCGGCCCAATATTAGCCGAATCTTTTACACTTTTGACCGCGCTGGGGCGATTTTGGCCCGAAAACATTTCACGTCTCGGTCTCGGTCATGAGTCTGGTCTCGGTCTTTTGAAATATGATCCCGCAGCCCTGATCTTAAGGGTATGTATACCTGGTGGCAGAGGCAGTAAGTGGGCTCGTTCAGGTCCACGGGCATGTCAACCGCAGGAATGGTTNTTTTAAACATGATTAGTGTGCTCAAATCAAGTGACTACCTCGCAAGGCGTAGTTTACCGGAAATCCACCCTGCGGCATAGCCGAGACGACTTTGCACAAGGGACACTGCGCGGTGGGCAAGTTGTTGGTTCTAGTGACGAGCGGCGCAACGCACTTCCCGCACAGCGTGTGTCCGCAGGCCGGAAGGATCCGTGGCTGCTCGAACATGTCCAAGCACACGGGACACTCCGGCAGAGTTTCGGCCACATCCGGGACGTGTTCCATTCTAAGAGATTTGGTCTGAAGAGGTAAGAATAAACGAACACACGGCGGCTTCTGAAAACGCAGACTGACAACTGACTGGGCCGGAGCGCAGGAGCGAATTGAGCGCCGCCATCAAAGGAGCAAAACTCCAAACGGTACGAGGGGAGGGGCTATCCCACGCTCTCACTGGCGAGAGCGTTGTTGTCCGCGGCTGAGAACGACTGGACGACTGGATTTTTGGTAAACGCGCGCTGCGAAAAATCATCGTTACGGATTTTGCACTCTCGCTCAGAGTAGACACGTATCACTGAGCAACGATTAAGGTGATGGCTTTATGGCCCGATGCATCAATACACACAGTCACATTCACTCACCGAAGTAACAACAAATGTATAGGGTAACAAACGGGCAAGAGCATGTACAATTACGGCAAGGTCAAGAGGTTGTTTCCGAGAATCCAAACTGTTAGCCGTACACGGTACATGACTGTACATTTATCCTTCGGACTTGCGATTCGTTGACTGCTTCTTCTTCCTTATCAGCGGATAGCACTGCGGGCAGAACCATTTACCGCGCGGCTTCGTCGTCAGCCCAACGCATTGGAAGTGGAACCTAGGGAACTTGCTTAGAAACGCGATCTTCGTGGTTCGGGGTTGGTCAGTTGCCCTCAGCCTGATCAATCTCTACGGAATGTGACAAAAGCCGAAAAACGTACCATTCGATGGGGCAATCCTTGTTGTCGCAACCGACCATCTCACCGAAGGACACCTGAAGAAAAGCGTTAGAACTTTACTCTTCCCTAACTCGTTTATTGCATTTTAAGGGTATGTATACCTGGTGGCAGAGGCGGTAAGTGGGCTCGTTAGGGTCCACGGGAATGTCGACAACAGGAATGGCTTCGAGCGGCAAGTCTTCGTTGTCTGTAAAGAAGTGAAACTTAACAACAGCGGAACTACTAGCAGGACTCTTTTCACAGCGTGTAACTGACGGCGCACCTTTCTTTTTCTTCTTCCTGGACGGTTGCTTTTCTGCTGCGTCGCGAGTGCTCTTTCTCCTGCGGCTTTTCTGGTCTTCTTCATCTAAATTAAACGGAGTTGCATACGTCTCAAGCACGGATCCGCTGCACCTTGTTTCTGTCGAAGCTTGCTCAGCTCGCTGTCCAGCTTAATGACGTGCTTGTCAATGAACTCGTAGTTGTCGGCGGCAATGCGGCACTTCTCGTCGGAGAGTCGCTTGATCTCCTCGAATTTCTCCTGCAGGACTTTCCCCGTATATGGAGTAGGTGCAACGAGGACCCACCTTGCAGCGATTGTAGACCGCCCGGCGAGCCTGCACGCCGATGTTCTGCACCAGCTGGCCAAAAACGTCTCACTGAACTTCTGCGACGCGGGAAATGTCAATTCTGGAGAGCTTGACTGGGCCGGTTACGACCTTTCGATGCTGCCGGCCGTCCCAGAAGTCATCGTCGCAGCCGGTATAGTGCTCCGTCTCCTGGTAATCGTCTACTTTTCCGTTTTAGACGTGGTCTACGACGTCAACATAATCCCGTGCCTTGGTGCGAAATCTTCTCTCAGAGCACGCCGGAAGATCGCCTACATTGCATGCACCATCCGAAACCCCGAGAAGTTCAGTGCCTACAGGCAGTGCTTACTCGCTTCCAGTATTTCTACCAAAGCATAGTTCCCTCGTAGTGCCAATAGCCCCGACGTACTGGAACATATCTCAATGGAGAGGACAACGGAGCTTCCCTTCCCCACGATTTTCCCTCCACCTAGAGTCAACGTGTTCACAACTGTTATCTTAGAGTTGTGGTGTAGTTCTGCCACTCGGGTCGTCTTCAACGTTTATTCTATAGGATGTCCCGTTATGAAGCCGTTAATAAAGCTGAAAAATAAGGCGTACTCGTGTTGAGAGACCATTTATGATACATGGCTTGAAGTGAAGTAGGTTAAACCGGTGAGTGCTGTGAAGAAATGACTATCGGTAAGGCACGTCGATCGGAAACAATGAGAAAGATATGGGATAAGGCTCTTTCAAATAGGTAACCAGTTTCTTAGTATAAGGCCTTGGTGGTCACAAACTTTGCTGGGGAACGGGCAACTCAAAAGACCGAGAGCCGGATGGTCGATGACCGGGAAGCCGTAGAAGAGGATGAATGGAATCGCAAACAGCAGCACTGTGACCAGGAGCGCACCGACGACGCTCATGATGCGATATTGTCGCGTCTGTCGCCCCGTGACGTTGCTGCCAAGGTTTATGATGGGAATGAGAGCTAAACATAAGTGACCTCTAAAATATTTAAACAGTAGTTTATTTTGGAGAATAGTAGGTACCTGCCGCCAGGAGACAACTGAAGAGGAAGCCAAAGACTTGTGCCCAGTTGTCGATGTACGGAAGAAAGCCGGTGAGGAACAGAACGACCGCTACGAAAATGTGCACTATGAGAGCCTTGCGTGGATTCTCCAAGATTTTTCTGTAAAAATCACTAATTAGCTTGGAAGCTAGCTGGACCACGAACCACTTATACAGGATGTCCATGATCAGCGCACCCAGTACTCCACCAAGCGAACCCGCAGGTTCCTGCTGGCCGAAATGGCAAAGCTAACACAAGAACACCCGAGACCAGTCACCATGTACGGTATGAATGTAGCGCTCGCCAGGTTACCACCGATTCCGGAGACGAAATAGATGGTCGAGAGACGAAACGAGCCGATCATCCGCTCGAATCGTCGCATAAACTTCAGTTGTGAGAAGACCGTGATCGCGCATCGAAATACTCTGAACCGAGAGAAACACCTAAGCCTAGCTTCGGCGAAGTGAACGTCTTACCCAACCGATAGAACTGGTCAGGCATATCGTCTCGATACCTGCAGGGAATCCATTAAATTCATTAAATCATTAAAATCATCGGTAACCATAGTGAATTATACGTATCTTTATTCAGCTGAAGCAACAAAGCCTATACAAAGCCATAAGTGGAACGATGAGCACGGAATAGACCCGGATTCCTACAGACACTTTAGCTAGTCGGCACTAAGCCTCGGTGAACAGACAACGCACACGGGCCAACTAGTCGTGATTGACGCCATTTTCTTGCAAGACATCTCTTTTCTTGAAGGAAGCGCTGTGCTGGCGATGTAGCGGTTGAGACGCACTCCTCATTAGCGGTTCCTAAAAGAGAAGCCGTCAACATCTGATTAGCCACTGATGAACCAAGGGTCTTGTAAAGATGCTGCATGGTCTACTAACGTGCACCAATGCGTACCTTTGCCGTAGCGTTGCCATCTACTCCGTTACCGATAGCTACTCCCGTGGCCAAGCCCTTCAGGCGACGCCGTTGCGACCGCCACTGACAAAGGATTTTCGGACAACACGACCCGAAGGTGCTGAGGAATTCCTCGCGGAAGAGGTTCGACATGGTTGAGTAGAGGATGAAGTTCACCGAGGAATTCAAGAGCGATAGCAGGTCGATGATGTTGCCTAGATGGTGCATGGCGAAGCCTGCCTCGGGCTTCATGCCAATCCACAGGACGAGTAGGCCTAAAAGTGATGGGTTCTGCGGACCCAGCAGCGCTAGTCATACCTTGAGGCAGTTCCGTGATAAGGAAGACCGCAACAATGATCGTGAGCATAGCGGTGGTTCGTTCCGCTTGCGACTTTCCGCCTGTACTACTGCTTCCGGTGGTACTGCCACCGCCCGATAGACGTGACCGTCGATCGCGAGCTTCTACCAGCATGCGCACCAGGAGTGTCATGAAGATCGTCAACAGGACGCAGGGAATTAACTTCAGTAGAAAGCCTAAAGAGACGTACATAGTTACTTAAGCATGAAGTGCATGAATCGAGCGTACCTGCGGTCCAGAAACTGAATCTTTCCCATGAACATGTCCACCACGACGGTTGGCTTAGAGTGTAGGCGCGCACTTGCTGATCAGCAGTGTAGTAATGCGCGTAAGATGACGTATTTGCGAGGCAGACATAAGGCACTTTAACCATCCCGTTATCGCGGATCTGAACGCAACGGAAGTCATCGTACCGGACCTCTCTTAGAAGAGCGTATAGACCGGCACTCACCTGATACCGAAGCGTGTTCGGTAGCGACCCGATAAGTGATACAATGACAGCAGCAATTATGGCGAACGTCGCTGCAGAGTTAAGCCTTTGCATTGAGCCTCCGGACGACTGCGTATTTCTGAGGACGATGAACCGCAGCACGGCCATGTTGACGGTTAGCCATAGTGAAACGCTATGAACGAACACCGACAAGACCGCATAGACGTAGGTAAAGATTATCCACACGTACGAGAAGTACCATGGATGGCACAACGTGACCTGAATGCGAAGTAGTCACTTCCGTCGTTCGCTTAGAATTTAGCTTTTAGCAGGTACATGTACTGAATGACTCATTTCTTCATTCGAGTACATCATGACCACTGTCTTCTAGCACTTTAGCTTCGCTACGCATTAACGATGAGTGTTTTGTCCTGTATACCATAAACGTATGCATGTTTCATGGTGTCCTTGAGTCGTGCAAACCGAACCCCACTTTCGTACATCACTTGCTAGATGAGGAAAACCCGGCATTCATTTGTGACGTATTTTCCCTTAGCGTTGTGCAGTTTTAAACTCTCCCTGAGGGCACATTTACAAGAATTATTAGTTTGGTTCATCCGTTCCTACCCCAGAAAAACGGCTGGTAAAAAAGGAGAAGATCCACAATTTGTTACAAATGAGGCCCCACTGGGGTCCAAAAAACGGTGCAAGAAGAGCGAAAGACGAATTCGTTAAAAGCGTGAAAGGCCAGAGGCCCATTTCGCACCACAATGGGCTCTTATGACGTTACTGGTCAAGGCAATTAGTGCCCCGAAATGTTGCCATGCTTAGTTGCTCATAATGAGACACGATAGTTGTCTTTCTTATGCTGGAAAAAATAAGCCAGAAGCGAACTTACCTGATGGTAGACGAAGTACGACGCCATTAGGGTCATGTCGCAAATGGCAATAGCGATGAGGAACAGGTTGAACGGATTCTTCCTCATCGAGGGTCGCAGGAGAACGATAATGATGCATATGTTGGCCACTACGCCGATAAGACATAACACTTGGTAGACGATTATATGGAAGTGATTATACCACCGAACGGCTCCCGAAAGCAGCTGAAAGGAGTGTATGTGTCGTCGGATACTGTCATCAGTGTCCTTTAGTGGCCCTATGCCCGGTCACTGACTTTACTTCTCTATTTGTATTTACTAACTAAAGGCTTCTTCTGAGGACATGGCAAGGGTTACTCGTATCCACATTTTTTGGGTTTTGAATCGATGCCCGTCGTGGTTGCTGGAGGGTCATCAGTTCCTTTACGCTCTCTCAGGATCGCAAACAAAACTCGTGTTATGTGCCACTTGAAATAGCGTCGTTCACCGCAATTTTAACTGGAATTGCACAGCTGTTTTTTTCAGCAATACGACGGAACGACTCTCTGGATCGGCATGGATGGCCCATTCAGGAACGACTATTGCGGGCCTTTGTGACTCAACGGTCAAAAAGTCACATATGTGCCTTACATGCATGCAATTACATCGGGTCCGATTAGTTTCAAATTCCTTAGTGTGCGCTGAATGCGTTTCCACGTTCGCTTGATGACTTCCGCGTACCTTCTGCTTCGCTTTGCCAAGGCTTTGCAAATCACTGAGGGACACTTTTAAATGGTTAAGCCCATCGGAGGAATTGCCTTCCTGCTTTTTTGTTGACCACTCAGCATTTCACGTTCATTTTGGACCCTGAAGATTGTAAACCCCTGTTGTGCGCGGCATGACCACACATGCAGCGCGCCGCGCAAGCACTGCGAATGGCATTACTCAGAAATGACTCCAATCACATTTGGAACCTACTTCTCGGGCGGCATCGCCCTCGCGCGCATTAATGGCAGATGCCGCCCGTGGAGGTCCCGAAATTCTATTCCATCTACGCCTCGAATTCACCCCAGCCTGCTGACAGTCGTCACTAATTGGACTGAAGGACGCGTTTCCGCCGCGACAGAAGTGTCACATTTCGGGCGTGTGCGGAACTTTTTCAACGACGAGTGCCCTCCGCAGGCGCGAAGAAGTCCGCTGCAGGAGCGGGCAATTCCCGCAGAAGCGACGGCATTAACTTGATTTCGCTTAAGCGCGTTGAAACACAAGGACCGCCGTGCACCACCCTTCCGGAACACGATGCGACGACGACAGGGATGAAGTCGAGGCGCGCACCCGCGTCGTGCTACAAATAGACCGCTCACGGAAGCGCTCATCACATTTATAGCGAGCTGCGCGCCTACGCCGTAAATTGTTGCCGCAAACAACGGTCGGTTGGTGCCATGAGGAACAATTTAGGCGACGACCGAAATATGTTCACCAAAACACGGGCATCATGTAGCAGGCTGCAGCGGGGTGGATGCATTCGGTCGACCTTTGCGGCGCAAGGACTAACCAAAACATTGTCGTAACCACCACAACAACGCTATTTTAAAAGGATCGTTTAACATTTGACAACGATAATGTCACAAGAACACACGAAAGCGTTCCGCTTCTAAAAGCATAATAAAGGTTGCTAGCGTCCATTCGACTTTAGAGCTGAGTGACATCGCGTTTCCCAAATATATCAAGCTTGGTTACGCTTGATACAGCTTAGCCATACTTCATCATTCTGCTTTGGCGCGATCCACCCTCAGATGCAGAACTAATTCGCGCATCGGTGACCAACGCTGTCCCAGCTAATTGGGCGACTGTTTATGACACCTTCACCGAGCCAGTAACGCATTCGCGCATGCCGAGACATACGAGTCGCATCCGAATGCGCTAAAGGGCGCGATGCAGGAGTCGGGTTTTCCCTGCTCGTCTGGCTGACAACAACAAAAGCAGAAGGCATAGTTCAGATGCAGTCTGAATGGCATCGCATGGCTAAGCAGATCATAGATTGTGGGCCCCGAGTCTTCGGCGGTAACCTACACCGCGCTCAACGCTCCTTAAGCTCGAGTGACGTACTGAATTGCATGCCATACTAACCGCTTCGGACGTCATATCGAACGAGAAAACATGGATTAGACGCTTAAGAGTCACACCCCATTCTCAACCCATGCGTCGAGCGATGACGAGTAGTTGCGGCTTAAGTGCGTTGGTGTGGATCGTCAAGTGGGCTTACTCATTCACACTGCGCCGCGCTTTTCAAGCCTTCGTCCCTCCAAGCGCTTGGCATCGTTTTAGCAAGACCTTCTTTGGGCGACACAAACGCAGTTCCGGGTTAAATGCGCGTACGTGACAACGGGCCAAGATTTTGGCGGTCGACTCAAGTGGTACGTGCAGGAAGTCGGTAATTTGAGAGCAAACCCGCCGAAAAGCAGGGGAATCTTCCTCGTTTTCGGTAGCAAATATCGGCTGCAGTTGTGGACCATTGCAAGAGCAGATACGTCAATTCACTGCAAGTATGCAGTTGCAAGGCAGAGCCCAATCATTGGACTCATGCGTCCTGCTTGAAAGAAGAACGTGGCGTTCGACGCATGTGAAAACAACTAGATGTCCTAGTGTACCTCGGCAAATTTTGTACGACGATCTGGGGCTACATTCCTTCTTGTGGAACCAGCCGCCATTGCGACCTTTAACGCTCCGCGTCAACGTCCTGGCTTTGGACGTTTTCCCGCATTCCCCCAGTCGACGAATCACTTTCCGCCGTTTTCGTTGACCACGTGGGCCGTCGTCGGCCATAAAGTTGCTTCCGGCAATTTTCTACCTGACCTCCTCGACAGCGATTTCTCCGAATCACCGCACTTTATGCTTCGCTTCCTGCCCTCCGGCGAGCCCACCAAGAAGGCGCCACGGAGGAGCGTCGTCGCGCGCCACAATTCGCGAATAAAAGCTCAGAAGGGCGATTCATTTTGCTCGACGACTCGAGACGAGCCGCTCACAGGGGGCGCACATATTGGCTGCGAGTTGGGATGGGCCCGGTTGGCGCTACCGCCTCAAGCTACAATTAAGCGGTCTCATTAAGCGCTTTGTCAACGGCTCGAAAGCGTCGGCCCATAAACGCACTTGCGTGTCCAACCCTACTTCCTTTCGCCGCGGCGACCAACGATGTGCGGGACGGCACTCGAGTAGTAGATTTCGGATGGCGTGCATCAGAAGTGCCGGCGCGGCATGAAACTCTTCACAGCCGTGCCGAGAGCGCGTCCCCTCAAAGCGCATTGATCGTCGGTGATGAACGGAGAGCAAGTGGCGGTCGCTGGAAGCGGGATGGGCACGGACGAGGAAGGGACAGAAATTTGTTTAGCGCCTGCATTGACAAATAGCATTTAAATGCCGATTGTAGGGCGTGAATGGACGCGAGGACGTCGCGGACTTTCGCCGCACACGGAAATTTGCGTTCAGGCGTTCGCACCATTCGTTCACATCCGGAGGGCAACTTGTGCAGGACGCGCACGAGGGGTGAAGGGTAAACATCACAGCAAGGCCAGCTAGTTCTGTGCAGTACGAACCCTTGTCAGTTAAAGCTTCGAATGCGAGCCCTGCCTATGTCAGCAGAACGTAATGCCGTTTTACAACCTCTACCATAGATCACAAGATTGGCTAGCGTCCGGCAACGCACTGCGCACGCTATTCCTAGCAACACCCTTAAACGAGACGAAGGGACATCCCCCATAAAATTTGTGCAACCCATTTGTGACTTAGCACTTACGTCGTCATAGTAGGCTCGCGCCGCTTCCAGCGTAGCCTCGTCGAGCCCGGAACAGGAAGCAGCCATTATTAGTCGTGGTCTATCCGCTTAGCGCTCGCTGCTCGAGAAAACATCTGATCGATGCTAAATACCCAACTGATAATGGGCAGGGAGGTCTCTACGCATAAAAAGCTGAACGTCATGAGCGTTATCACATATGGAATTTGGGCATATATTGCGTTATCATAATGCACGGAATGAGAAGCACGGAGAAAACGCCCACATAATTCTCCATCGAAAAAGTGCCGTTTAAAAAAGTTCTACGTACGAGAGTCGCGCAAGTGTTCCATATTTATGAAACAAGCTCATGCCGACAGGTGTCTCGTTTTGCATATATCCTTGTCAAGCGGGAAGTGCAGCTAGTTCGACGACGTCTGCTTGCCCTAAGCGATAAATTTTGGTCCCGGATGTTCTGGCGATGAATGGACCCAGTACGGGTCCTTTAGTGGAAGCTAACTGGACTCATGGGAAGGGTTACGAAGGGCCTTTGGCAAAAACCTCCCAGACGGGGTCAATTATCACGGCAATGATGCGTTGATGGGCTTGATGGATGCTGAGTTGACTTTGGCAAAGAACAGCTGCCCCGGAACTTTAGGTGTAACCGTGAGAAGGTGAAAGCTACCCGGAAACATCAACGCGCATGCATAATCACTTGTCATTGGCGCACTCATAACCTCACCGGGAGGATGCAGCTGTCGCGTGGCCGCACGCAGGTAACACCCGCATGAGGTCAGCGGGTTCATTAGTGATTGATTGCGGGAAAAGTGCACTTAGCATATGCGGAAAAAAGTGACTCATGGGAAGCCGCTCGACGTGGGGCATTAGTCCACAGTGGAGGGCGAAAACTGGCGAGTAGACGGAGCAGCATGACGGCTGACTTGGCAATTACATGCCCTAGGTAGGCGGAAAGGGGTTTTTTTCGGTGCAGAAGAGATTTACGCGGCGAACGGAATACAAAACGCGCGGTGGTGCGGGCGACGAAACGGCCGGAGGCAATCGGGCGGCACTCCTCGACGACCACGGCGGCACCCGTGCCCGCGCTGGCCCTTCCCATTCCTCAAACGCCCCACTGAACGCTGGCAGATCCTTCGTCATCCTGGCCGGGCGGGGCTTGCCGGCTTTTTATAGCCACCGAAACTAGGCGCCGTCGAACCAGGTACCGCGAAATGACAACTGCAACGTCCACGTTCACGCTGGTCAATGCGTCTGTCACACCGATGAACCCGCTAGCCGAGATTGCTTTCAACACGAAACACCCGTACATGATTGTAAGCGTTCCATCACATTCAAACAATTCTAAGCGTATCAAACCTCGTTTTAAATAAGGCTGGTAACGTGATGTTTTGTCCCGTCATAGTTCACTAATGTGTACGGATTTCCGAGAGTTGCACTTTTACATAATGATATGCTCTGCTTTGGGGAGGACAAACGCGGGCACCACCAGAATGAAGCCGATTAAAAGTTGAACGTGGATGCGCCAAAAGTGTGCACAACATGAGGAAACCTGAGAAATTTTTAAAGTTGCACCATTAACGGAAACGTCGAAAAGCTTTCCACGCGCGTCTAATTGATAGCAAATATTTACCACACAAGTCGCGGTCTCCTGTCAACCCTAATGGTGAGGGTGCCATCTCGGCCCAGGCTAGCGCCGACTTTCTCACATGCCCACGCGCCTTATTTAGCGCCCTCCTCGACGTGAGGACCTCTGCGGGACAATAAGCTCTGAAAAATTAATGCTAATCGCCTGGTAATTCCCGCTAGTGAAGGGGGCACAGTCCCGCTGCGCGCGTCGCGTCGACGGTACGGTACGTTGTTTTCGGCACACGAACAGACCATCGGTCGGTGATAAACCGAGAAATTGAGCCAATTACTCAACGCCGCGCATCCCCTGCGTACAGCGACGTCGTCATAGCGCGGCACATGGTCGCAGGAGGCGCTTCTGTTTTTACGCCTTCCACGCTTCATTACCATAAATCGGGCTTCCGGAGAAGCTCGCAGCGTCGAGTGTGTGCGCCGGCACATGCTCACAACTAGCGCGCGTTACGAAGCAAAACAAGTCCGCCACTTCGCGGTACTTAAGGGCCCAGGAAGGACGCCTGCCAGTGTTGATAATGTGTAAACACGCAAAACAGGACAGTTGCGGTCATGAGGCGACTAGATAGTCCTGGAGGGTGGTCTCATCTTACGGGGTGAAACGGAATACAACAGAAACATATATTGGAGCAAGGATACCTGGGAACGCATGAAACCTCACACTACATATTTTCTCCACACTGATTCTCGACTGCTTCGAGTCTGCTTCTTAGTTAGTGACTACGATTCTTAACGGCGGAATACAACAGAGACAAATACTATGAAGCAAGGTACACCTAATTTAAAAAAAAAACAAAAAGCCGGGGCGTACCTCTCACTACGTACACTACCTACCCAACATTCTGGACACCGTCGAATGCGCATTCTTAACGACTACGATTCCTTATCGGTACTCGTCGTTATATACGAGAAGCGCGAGCACCTTCATTTCAAGAAATGAAACCACAACGGATGGTAGAACGAAGCGCCCCGGCACGGACCACAAACAAATGCTTAGTGCCAACTGTCGCCTGACGATGGCATTCATGTGTGGCCCATCCCGAATAAGACTCTGATGACGAAGAACGAGACGCTTTGATCTTTGGTTAAGAAGGACTCATGGCAGACCGAAATAGCGTCCAGTGTTTCCCGCCGCTACCATTTACGCAAGCAAGCACTCCAAACTTGGGCGGAAGGAATGACCAGCATCGTGGTACGCGCGCGCCTTTCGAGCGCAACAAGTCCAATTATTCGCTCATTAGAAGGCGATTCTCCCCATGCTGCAGGCGGTCTGCAGTCATTCTCGGAGGCCAAAGACTCCTCCCCGCTATTTGTCCTTTTTAAGCGACATCTTGACAGGTTCCGCAGACGGCTGTGATGCGTAACGGGCAGTAGAAGCAATAATGAAAAGTGAGTGCAAGACCATCTTCAAAGTCGCGAAGGTAGGACTAGTGGGACCATTAGAGGGTTACGCCCGGCATGCAGCATTTGGGTCAACTCATGATGAGAGCCTTTGATAGACCGATCTGGTCTTCCCCGCGGTCGAACCCAAATACTCGATGCACAAATGCAACTGGGAATTAGCGAAACGAAATGATTGCAACGGTGCGAACGAGAGCTGCCCGCTGGCGGTGTGCGAACGCTCAAGACCCATCGCAGCGTCGTGAATAAACACATTATGCCGAGATAAATGTGACCCATTCACAAACTGTTTGACGTTCAACTAAGCATCGATGGATACACGTTTCTCAAGCCGCTGTCAGCCAGGTTACTTAGCGGACTCATGATCCGGTTTCAGTTAAAGCCCGTGTTGTTTTTGTGAAGCCACTTTGGCCCGCCTTACTTACACGAGAACGGCACATATTCATCTTGTCCCCGAGACCGCTATTAGACAGGTTACTTAGTGGGCTTACAAGTCGGTTTCAGTTAACTTCCGCGTAGTTTTTGTGAAGCCACTTCGATCGTGCTTGCCTACATGCGAATGGCGCGGTAAAGCACCAAAGGTCATAGCGCTAACTTTCAAGGCACAGCGTACAACTTGATCAAAAAGCACACTCCCAGTTTACTATGACAGTGTGCGCATACTGTTAGCGCCCATAGAAACAGCATCGGGTAGGCACAGAAGTCGAATTCGATGGGGTACGATGTCACCCGGGAAAATGAACAGTCTATCCGACATAATGGGGCAAGTGGCTACATGAGCAAAATAAAGGAGACAAGCGGAAATGGGGAACAACGGAGGGGGAGGAAGAAGTGTAATGTCGAGGGATACGTCAAAAGATGAAGTTCTTCAAGGCGAAGGCTAAATCTCATGATGAACCCGCGAAAGCGTGAACTGAACGCCGTGCCTTGCGCAAATGCGAACCGGAAGACTGTCAAGGCACGGAGAACTGCGGAAGAACGGGACGGCACTGACGGTATTTTTACGTAGCCATCCGCTGGTCATAATCCCTGAGCGGTTCTGCGACCGTTGTAATGTTCTGTATTTTTTCATTCTTTGCATCGGAGTTATGGTCACGTTATGGTATGGCTTAGGTCAATCATAGGCGCTTTCTTCAAATCAGCTAGTCTACACGCGTTGTAACAATACTTTCTCTGGGGATTAGCCAGTTTGGTGTAAGGGCTTGAAGAGATATAGATTCTTTGAGCACGTGTCTCGCCAAGCCAGGTGGGTAGCGCAAACGTTCAGTGTCCTGGAAGAAACGCTATCTGCTGGCATCATTTATTCGCAGAGTGCGGCACTGGTAAATGGGGGAAGCCTGTACAAAGCAACTTCATCTAAAGACATCCAACCAGACCAACTAGCTTCGCGGTCCGCTGAACCGCCTCTTTATCGTCATGCGCCAACTGAACCTCGTTTTCATCGAGTCCATCCTCGTGTAGCGCTGCAATAACTTCGTGATCCTCCAGCGGAGCCAGCTGCCTGACGTCGAATCCCATGGAGTCGAATACGACGTTAAGCGTACCGATCGGGTCAGAAATCTAAGCATGTCCTTTAATAGACTAAACCATCGAACGAATACCTTCTCCTCGTTAATGCTCCAGGGATAATCACTTACAAGCTCTTCTCGATAGATTAGCGACACGAAATATTTCCTCGAACGCAAATAGTCCAATACGGACGGGCATATTACTGCCAAAGCGAGGTCCACGATCGTGCCAGGGCGTAACATGTTCACAAAGAAGGCTTCCCATTGGCATAACGGCGTTATCCAGTCGCAGAAGGAGGGTGCCAACCTCCACAGTTTCAATATCTGAAACGAGTTCACAATTACGCGGAAATAACTTCGCGGGCAATGCTCACAAGATGTGTCAGCTCGTTGCTGCAGGCAACGTAGGACCTGACCGAGCCTTCCAAGTCGTCTCTTGCAAGATAGACGAACGTCATGGGCGGCTCGACGGCATGCATGTGAGGAACCAGCCGAGTGCAGTTCGACCTCATCAGGAGAATGAGCGACTGTCCGCTTCGAACATCCTTGCGAATGTAGGTCAGTATCGAGCCCAGCGTTCTACGGACCTCCGTTAAGCTCATAGCGTAGAATGTCGTGTAGACTGCAAGCATGCTAAATCTCCTTAGAACATAGCCTTGATTGGTAGGTAAGCTTGGCATAGCCGAGAACGGACACGGCCTCAAGCCCGACAGCAAAAATTCGCTTAAAAACAGTGAACAAAGAGTGCAGTATACCTTAGTACGTCCAGATCTTGGTACACGCCTAGGCGGTCCATTTCAGGTATCATTAAGCGCGAAAGACGTGCAAACTTTTCGGAGCCCGAGTTGGCCATTGTTGCAACGGCTATGATCCTTCCTGAAAAGCACACGTACCACATCCGACAACTGGCCTCCCATCAGTCCAAAAAGAAGCGTTGCAAGTATAGAACAGCCTACTACGAAGGCCTACCCTTCTGGTCCATGTCATCCGGCTGACACCTTCGCCAGAACTCGCTAAGTGGCATCCGCGCAACCTGGACGGCGCGCTCGAATTGCAGCTGACTCATGGACTGACATTGGAAGTGCCATGGCGGAATTGAGCATTCCACAAAGTAAACATAGTGCCGATTGAGCGTATAGATGGACCAGTTAGATGACCACAGCTCGGCGAACGGTGCAGTCCGCTTGTGCCAAACAATGAAGTCTACGTCTCGCGCAATGTCACCGTGCATAAGACGACGGCTGAAATGATTTATTGTCATGTATAAAACGTGTTTTTCGGACGAAGGTCTTATGCTGAGAAAGATAGCAGAAGTCGAAAAACCCGAATTACTAATTGCAGATGTAGAAGTAAACCGAATAACGTTAGACAGCTTCCAGAAAGTCGGTAAGCCTTACAGGGAGGGAGGGCGGGGGGGGGGGGGGCAGGCCTTTGATTACATTTGATTACAGGGGGGAGGGGGGTCAAGCCCATGATTACGTAATCAGCACTAGATAAAATTAAGGCCCGCCGCTAGGAGCCGCCAGAGCAAATTTTNGTACTCGAGGTGGACTCGAGGTCTGTGGGGCTCATTCTTGACCGATTTCGATGCGGTTTTTCAGGCACAGACTATTTTCAACGTTTTGGAACCCATTTTTCATGGTTTTAGCGCATTTGGCCTGCCCAGAAAAAGTTATGGACGTTCTGCGTAGGTACACTTGTTTCCGTCAGGACCCGAGGTCGGGGCGTGTGTTTTCCGCGGTCAGTACGCGATTTTTGGCACATCCACGCAAGAAGTATTTGTATTTTTGAATTTCAGATGTATCTTTCACCCGAACGGGCTATTGCGCTCCTACTCCTGCGTCGTAGGAAAAGAATGCGCCTCGCCGAAAACCCTCCTACACAACGGTTTACGATTCGTCGTTCTTCATCTACTCTTTCCTCGTCGACGCTGAAGTCACCTATCCACTTGATGCGCTTTCCCTCACCTACGCCGACCGTTTCGCGCACCCCTGAGCCGAACTTGGACTTGACACCAATCAAGCCACAGAGGACAAGGCGCATGAGGCAAGCGGCTGTGGATGCGATGGAGGTGGGAAAGCTGTGAGCTTACCACGCTGAACAATGTGCCTGGTGTTTAGCTCAACAGGGCGTTGGTGCACTACCTAATGCGCGTGAAGAGAGAGCTGCGCAAGAAGCCGTCCGCCGTGGAGGTAGTCCAGCACGCTGAGTTCTCGCCGGCTGACTCGGACCACGACGACGACGAGTACGCCGCAAGCCAAAGTACTTCAGCGAAATGCACTTCTTGAACGCCTGTAGCGGCGACCACATCCTTTCGCTCAAATACCGTTTTTGATGTTCTCCTGGCTTTCTTTCCGTCGGTTCTGTAAGATAAATCACCGGAGTACCTTTTTTGTGTCTTTACAATATGCACGTGCGAGCTGCAAGCTGCAAACTACATTATCCTTCAAATACAGTCCTCATAGTCCGACCTCGAGTCCTGTCCCCGCATTGTGCGACCTCGAGTCCGTGTCCGGGGACATGTCCTCGAGGTAGGACTCGAGGTCGTCCTCGAGTCCTGTCGAAAACCGTCCTACACGACGGTTTCCGACTCGTCGAGGAATCGTCGAGGTTGGACTCGGACTCGAGGTTCGCACAATGCACATGCGAGTCCCGGACTCGGACTCGGGGTCGGCATTCTGCGCAGGGCTTAAGAGCACGTGAAACTACACAGAAGCTAATTCGCTGGTGTACGGTGTCACCCGGGAAATTTACAGTCTACCCGACATTATGGTGGGCAAGTGGCTGAATGAGCAAAACGAATCAGACAAGCGGAAATGGGAACAACGGGGGGGGGGGGAGGAAAGAAGTGTAATGTCGAGGGACACGTCAAAAGAGGAAGTTCTTCAAGGGGGAGGCTAAATCTTATGATGGACCCGAAAAAGCCTAAACACTACCGGTGACAGCTTCTAGCCTCGCGATACTGTCTGACCTCCCTTTCTAGTTTTAGGTTGCTCTTTCGGAGCGGTATTGTAAATAAGTCAAGCGTTTTTACAGATGAGCAGTGGCTGATACCTTATGCAACGTCTCCTGAATTGAAGGCTATCCGAAGGGCTATCGCAACAACAATGCGGAGAAAAGACGCCGGCTCTGATTGCGCCTCTAGGTAGCCATTAGTGTTCGGAAACAGTCCAAGAAAATGAGCCGTTCCCGTTCCCGTCATCCGTTCTGAATGGGAACGGTGAACGGCACGGGGAGGGCGTGAACGGGGACAATGGACGGCACGGTAGGGGTTACAGAACGGCACCGTTCCAGTGCCCGTTATTGTCATAAGTGGGACCCTTTGGCGAAGAAAATGTCTAACTTACTTGACGAACTTTCAACGAACAATTGCTACTTTTTGCTCAAATCTTCTCATTACTCGCACTTCTCACGACACGATCATGACGGTTATATTTCCTCAGCTCTAGCGACACAGTTCCATAGGCTGCAAGTCTAGCCAAAATATTTTGTTGTTTTATCGCGAACCCAGTAGGTACCCCAAAAAGTTAGAGTCGTAGTGACACAATATTTGATGGCATCATTTATTCGCACACTGTGCTTGTGACAAGTGGAGCAAGGAAAGCCAGCAGAAGGGACTTCATCTAAAGACATCCGACCAGGCCGACTAGCTTCGCGGTCCGCTGAACCGCCTCTTTATCGTCATACGCCAACAGAACCTCGTTTTCATCCAGTCCATCCTCGTGTAGCGCGGCGATAACTTCGTGATCCTCCAGCGGAGCCAGCTGCCTGACGTCGAATCCCATGGAGTCGAATACGACGTTAAGCGTACCGATCGGGTCCGAAATCTAAGTATTTGCGTTAACCGACCATATCATCGACCGAATGTGCCTTGCTCTCGTTACTGCTTAAGAGAGGTACTTACAAGCTCTTCGCGATAGATTAGCGACACGAAGTATTTCCTCGAACGCAAATAGTCCAATACGGACGGGCATATTACTGCCAAAGCGAGGTCCACGATCGTGCCAGGGCGTAACATGTTCATAAAGAAGGCTTCCGATTGACATAACGGCGTTATCCAGTCGCAGAACGAGGGGGCCAACCTCCACAGTTTTAGTATCTAAAGAGGGTTCATAATCACGCGGTCGGGTAATACTCACAAGATGTGTCAATTCGTTGCTGCAGGCAACGTAGGACCTGACCGAGCCTTCCAAGTCGTCTCTTGCAAGATAGACGAACGTCATGGTCGGCTCAACAGCATGCATGTGAGGAACCAGCCGAGTACAGTTCGACCTCATCAGGAGAATGAGTGATTGTCCGCTTCGAACATCCTTGCGAATGTAGGTCAGTATCGAGCCCAGCGTTTTACGAACCTCCGTCAAGCTCATAGCGTAGAATGTCGTGTAGACTGCAAGCATGCTAAATGTCCTTAGAAAATAGCCTTGATTGACAGGTAAGCTTGGCATAGCCGACAACGGACACGGCCTCAAGCCCGACAGCAAAAATTCGCTTAAAAACGGCTGAACGAAGAGTGTTGTATACCTTAGTACATCCAGGTCTTGGTACACGCCTAGGCGGTCCATTTCGGGGATCATTAAGCGCGAAAGACGTGCGAACTTTTCGGAGCCCGAGTTGGCCATTGTTGCAACGGCTATGATCCTTCCTGAAAAGCACACGTACCACATCCGACAACTGGCCTTCCATCAGTCCAAAAGAATCTTTGCAAGTATAGAACAGCCTACTACAAAGGCATACCCTTCTGGTCCATGTCGTCCGGCTGGCACCTCCGCCAGAACTCGATGATTGGCATTCGGGCAACCTGCACGGCATGCTCGAATTGCAGCTGACTCGTGGCCTGACATTGGAAGTGCCATGCCGGAATCGAGCATTCCACAAAGTAAACATAGTGCCGATTGAGCGTATAGATGGACCAGTTAGATGACCACAGCTCGGCGAACGGTGCCGTCCGCTTGTGCCATACAATGAAGTCCACGTCTCGCGCGATGTCACCGTGCATAAGACGACGGCTAAAATGGTTATTTCACGCATAAATTGTATTTTTTTAATGAATGTCTTATGCTGAGAAAGATAGCAGAAGTAGAAAAAACCCGAAATACAAAATGCAGAAGTAGAAATAAACCGAAGAACGCTGCTTACCGCAACACGATAGCTCCAATTTCTACCGGCGTTAGGTCGTCGGACGCCCGCTCGGCCTTGCTCCGCCAGAAACGTTTTGCAAGCAACCATAGGTCGGACTCTAGCTGCACCACGCACCGAAACAGGCGGTACAAAACGTAGAGGAGCAGTTGTGCTAATGGCGGAATCGATTCCATGCGCGCAGCCGGCTAGCTCAGCGCATGTCCTGAAGGCCGTGTGAACCGCAGGCCGGGAGACGGCCGGAGTTTCTTAAGCCGATGTGGATCTGCGAGAGGCAGCACCGAAATTTTTGTGCAAACAAATGCTGTGTTTTCGCCTAACGGCAGCGTAAGTGTCAATTGCGGACTTGACGCGTCTCCAGACTGTGGACGCGTGCACGCTGTGGCACCTGCAAGATGACACTTGCAAGAGGCGATCAGAGCTTTGGTCGCCGCTTTGATTAAGGTGGTACTGGTAGAGAATGGGGGAGTCAGCATGTTATAAGGGGGTCTGTCCTGTTTAGGCATCTTATGGTGGAATGAGGTCATGGGGGCGAAATCCGTTTATAGAAGGCTAGACATGTCTTTTTCATACCATTTCTTCGGGCGTAGTGAGCTGACCTCCTGTACTCAGCCAGTACCGGCAAAATGCGACAAGTAGTCTAACATCAGATTAAGCGCAAAAAGACTAACTCAACATATTCATTCGCGGTGCAGGAGCGAATTCGTGCTGCTGCGTGCGAAGGCACTGCGTCCGCATTAATCCGCACTTCAAGAATGCCTGAGCATCGCACTTCAGAAATGCGAATTTTCCTACATCCGACATTCCTAGCATGTGATACCGCTTAGGTATGCACAAGTACACACATGTATGTTTTTGCGTTTTTGCGTGCGGTACCGCTTGGTAAGCAAGAATGCATGCAGGCAGCATGGTTTGCTGCGTGCATTCCATGAACCTTGAATTATCCGGTGCTTACCGGTGGGTAAGTTTTATTTTTCTTCTATCGTAGTTATTAGTTAGAAGCCCTCTACCACTATGGGGTGCATCACGCCAATTTGAAATTTCTGGGGGTCCTCAGGGCTTTAGTGTACAGTGATTATGGTCTTAAACAGCACATTTGACTACCCTCTCGCATGCGACAACGCGTACGCAGCTACGTTAGCCGGGTTTCACACGAATTTGTGCCAACATAACTCAAAACATTACCGGTTACACCTGTTTGAGCTTGCTAGCTCAACGGAATGCAGAGGCAATCAGGATAGGGATAACCAACCTTTATACTCTGAAAGTAGCCTACTTCTGCATTCAGTACCGCTTAGTACGTATGACTGAACCCATGCGTCTGTTGCATGCGGTACCGCTTGGTATGCATGACTGCATGTACGAATACAGGAAGCATGTCATGCAGCATGCGTAGTCCTAAAATTAAATTATCCCCTGGTCGCCATTCGGTAAGTGTTATTTAATTCTAACGTAGTTAGTAACCTGAGAAGGCCTCTCTCGCCCTGCGCCCAGTGCATGGAAATTCGTAACTTTTGGCTGTGACACCATCGCGTTAGTTTATAGTGATTCTTTTCTGCCTGTGCTTTGTGGATTTTAAACTCCAAGACACTTTACTTTTGCCGTGACTTTGCCTACAGCGTAACTCTAATGTGGTAAGTGAGAAATAGCTAGCAACCGAGACGCCAAACTGGCGCGAATTTCTGGCGGTTTGAACGTGACGAACCTTTCGAGTATTCTCTTTCTTGCACTGACGTCGAAATGACTTTATTTTGAGCATGACAAAGTACTGACGTGGCCCATTTAGGCATGATCAACACCCAACAGTTTGCCTTCACACAAGGGACGCAGGCCGCGCCGGGTCAAAGTCATGGATCGTACCAGTCGTGGTGCGACAAGTTTCTGGCGATAGTGGCGAAGGCCGACGGCGGTCTCTCCGAGTCATCACACAACACATCGGGCGTTCCAGCGAGTAAAGCAACCGACAACGTCTCCAGGGCTTTCGACACTCTCACGCAGAACGACCGATATGTAGGGTTGAGTTGTCAGCCAATCACAGCTACCTGTGTTTTCAGGCGCGATTATTTGATTTCCTGCTCGTGAAGTGTCAGACCGACCATGGCGAGCTTCTCGTCAAGCTCCTGAATGGGTTCTCTGCCGGTCTACGTCATCTCCGTGAGCCAACGAAGCATCGAATGACTGTCCTTAACCACATGATCGAGATGCTCGAAAGGGCGCCATTGTCCGGCCAAAATTACTCAACTGTCGCCGATCTTTGTAAAGCGCAGGTGAGATTGTTTCCCTACATTATTGTTTTTATTCGCGCTTTTTAGCTGTCAGAATGCTCTACACGCGACTTGGAGAGTCTGCAGAATGGGATTCAAGGCGGGTTCGTGGATGGCACCTACAGAAGCAGGAAGTCAGTTTGAAATTACTCACGCTGGCGAAAACAACCACATTATTATACGTCTTGTAACAACCGTTTTTAGGACATTCGATGTGCTCGTGGCAGCTCTGGAATGCATTCGTGCAAAGGACCCTCAGCAGGACGCTTGGAACGCATCCGCGCAGGCAACAGCGCTCTCGGCCCTCTATCGGGAATGCACTGAAGCGTCATGCAAAGCGGTCACAGACCTCATTCGGTACAATCAAGCTGCCCTTTATCCGTTACGTAATAGTTTTAGGGAAGTCAACGAACCTACGGTGTTCAAGAAGTTCATTGGATGCGTGATGCATGCCGAAGAAGGCCACGAAATGAATAACCCGATAACCTGGTTGAAAGTGGCTGCTGCACTGAGTGTTCTTGAGCAAGCGGAGCTTGTGACGGTGCTCGACCACTTTTCGCTGCACTGGAAGTCGGTCACGAACGAGCAGCTGATACACCATGTCGCAGGCTTCGAGCAGTTGCGGGAACTCTTCGAAACACATCCGACTATGGCGTCGGCGGTCATCAGACATGTTAAGGTGGGTCTTAGAGATCCACCTTAGAACTCTGTGTAATAAGCCTGACAACTGGCCTGCGTTTCAGAACAAGCGCTACCACGTTTGGGAGAGCACGTTCTCGTTGGTCTTCCTGCATGTGCTCTGCTCAGTGGACCGGCACACAAACGAGGCCCGTGGGATCCTGGCATCGTCGCTTGGCAAGATTTGGAAGAACGACGCGGTTATGCGCCGTAACCTCTGGATGAGAAAGGTGATCGCGAGTGAAAGCGTCTCGGGAGTCCGCGATAAGATCACAGTCTTGGAAGAGTGTAAGTTAGTCGAGGGAAAGGCGTTTTTTAACTCTTGATGTTGTCGCAGTGATGAAGTCATCCGCTGAGTGGTTCGCCCTGCTCGGTCCAGCGCTCGAGCGCGTCTCCATGAGCATCATGCTGGATTCCGCAAAAAGTACCGAGCTTCGACTGGAGGACGGACGACTGAAGGACTCCGGTGATGTCGGATTCGTTGGACGACACATCTTCGTCGAAGTCGCAATGCACAACCCATACGGAATAGAGAAACAGATGAGCCGGCTCATCGACGCAGTCTTTGCCTCCGCATCCAATACGTCGATTGCTTACCTCCTAGTGGACATCCTCCTAGAGATCACTCATCGTGGAGTGGCGATGCTAATGAATGCAACTGAGGTATTTCCTAGGACAATTGTTTGTCGTTAACAGCGAATCCTTCAGGCTTTCAAGAGTCTCATCGACAACGTGTGGATTCTACCGGACGGAGTCGGCGTCGTTCTTATCCGGTCGATTCTCCCCGTGATCAACCAGCGTCCGGAGCTTAAGGTGAAGCTGATGGATATGCTGAAGGTGCAGCTCATCCGCCCCTCAGCGGTAGGTTTTACATGGTCGTTCTACAAGCCTTTGATCGGTTCGTTCATCTTCAGGTTTCCACTGCTTTGCCGATTCTCCTGCTGCTGTGGAAGTCCGTGGCGCAGCATCCGTCGGTAGCGAACAACCCACAGATGAAGATGAGTCAGTCGTTCGCGACGTTCTCCTCGCAAGCGTTGACCACCGCGGGTGTTAACCGACGCCCAGAGCAAGTGATGGCGATCGAGGTCGTCAGTCTCATCAAACGCTTGCTTGGCCAGTCGGCAATAGCCAAGTGCCTCATCTGCCAAGTACGAACAAGAGCGTCAGACGCTACGGTAGATCACAACTTTTAGGGATTGGTTGACATCTGTCGGAAGGTTCCGTTCTTCGCCGTTCAAGCGCTCGACCTTCTGTTGCCGCAGCTAACGCGTCTTCCTGCTCTCGACGCCAAGGAGTACATCGACGCTTCGAAAGATGGCGTTTCTGTGAAGGTGCCGGTAGCGCACTTGGTCAAAGTACGATGCATCATAGTCAGTCCCCTACGCCGTGTCTTATTCTAGGCCGTGAGCACGCTGATTCGGATCACGATTGCGAACGCGGCCAACGATACCACGGATCACACACTTGCGCAGCGGGCCGAAGAAGCGATGGAGACCCTGCTCAACGAGGTGGCCACTAAAGCACTGGAGGACCTAGCGTTGGACAAGCTCACTGACTTCGGACCGACCAAACAGGGACAGCAAAACCTCGCATTCGGCAGAACAATGGTGCAGCTCTACGATGTCCTGGTGGAGCACTTGTGGCGCACGTGTGGCGAAGACATCACGTAGGTTAAAAAAGATTGCCGACTTAAGGTGGTTTACCTTCAGCTACGAGCAGTCCGAAGTCCTGAAGAAGCTGCTCGACACGAGGGACGAATTGCACCAGATCCTGATGGAGAAGACGCGCCAAAAGGACGGCGACAAAGAAGGAAAAAGGGCGGCTAGTGCAGCGGTAGGCATGATGAGCGATGACCTCCACGTGGACATGCTGGAACTGGACTCAATGCTGCAAACCTTGATCAGGTACTTGAAGGAAGCCTTCACACACGCTGAAGCAGTCTTACCCTAGCCTTTAGCTACCAGTTCACCGAAGACAACCAATACATGGAGCCTCTGTTGAAAAGCAAGCTCATTCCGTGGACGTTGGGCAAGATTCACGAGCAGACGGTCCGCCTCGATCCGAACACCGTCTCCGGCGCAAGTTCACTGCCCTGCTACGCATCGCTGGCCAAGTATGAGTGTCCAAGCAAGATTTTTTGTGAGCACTTAATTAAGGTCTCTTCTGCACCTGCTCCTTGGCGACGACCACGTCATGGAGTCACTGCGCAGCATCAAGCAGCATCAGCCGATAAAGGGCGTGACGTTGGCGTGCTATGCGCGGATTCTGAAGTACATCGTCGCTCGCTACGGGCAGGGCTCCGAGTCGACGCTCAAGGAACTCCGTAAGTGCACTCACGTGATCCTGTTTTCCTTCATCAGTTCAAACACATGAATTGCCACTTTGCAGTGGCTTGCTTCGCGGACATCGACTTCGGGCAGGTGCAAGTCCAGGCTACGCAGATGACTACGCAAGGCCATCCTGGTGCGCCCTCTGAGTGGAGGACCGTTCTGGGCCGGCACTTCTACGCGTACGGCAGCGCGATGCTCACCTCGCTGCTGTGCCCCACCTCGGTGGCCGAGTTTCGCGAGGAGAAGAGCGGCGCGGAGCTGCACCGGCAAGTCCTCACGATCGTCGACCTGTGCAGTTTCATCGCGAAAATCACGCCGAATACGACGGGCGCAACGCAGAAGTACTTCTACCAGATCCTCTCGAAGCGCGCGGAACGATGCCTAATCGGTGAGGAGCTGACTGCGGCGTGGAACGATAACACCGTGAGGCTTAGACGACAAAAGGATCGTGCAGGAGATCTTCAAGACGATGTTCGGTCTCCTCGTGAACTCGAACTGTAGCGAGTGGACCACTTCGATGGTCCGCAAGATCATGGAGCAAATCACGCTGACTTCCAACGATCCGGAAGTAGGTCCTCTTGAGACTCTCCTTTCAAGTAGGTTAAGAATGTGCCACGAAGGGTGCCCGATTACTAACGATACTGGTGGCGTAAGGGCGCCCAACGCTGCTCTACTGTAATTGCTACTTTACTGTAACTGACGGTGCTACTGTCAGTGCCAGCCGAGTGCCGACTGCTGGGGGTACAGTAAATGCTACGGTAGTAGTGGCGCATTTACTGTACTCAGCGTGACAACATACATGCCGCGCCTTAATGTGGGAGGGTTTTAGGACAACGGCACCGGCTGGAAGTCCGTCAACGTGAAGAACCGGGAAGCGATTTTCGTTCTTTTACTGCAGTGCCTCGAGCAGTTCTTCAAGAACGTCCGGCAGGCGCTCGCCATCAAACTGGAAATGGAGCACGACATCGGTAGGCGCCCGTCGTCTGTGCACACAAGCTGAAGCGATCCACAGTTTTAGACGATGATTTCCTCGTAAAGATCTGCGAAACCGTGCACCGCTTTGCGGGAGTTGCCGTGGAGGCCGTCGAATTTGGCGTGCAGAAAGATTGCCAGGTCGACCAGATGGCCGTTACGCTCACTCACTTCTACGACTCTTTGACCGAGCTGTTCACGCAGGTACACATAACCTACTGGAATCACGGAAGGAACGGTGGATGGATGGAATGAAAGAAGGAAGAATGCAGGATGGATGGATGGATGGAAGGAATGAAGGAGGGAACGAAAGATGGATGGAATGAAGGATGGATGGAAGGATGGTTGGACGTAAGGATAAACGAAAGGATGGATGGAATGAAGGGTGCAAGGAAAGATCGACGGAAGTGATAGAGTGTGGATAAGATGGAAGTGAGGAATGGATGGAAGTGAGAACTGATATTTTACGGATAGCAGTGAGAACTTATGGAAGAGAAGGACGGGTGCAAAAACCGAGTGCACGACCGTCCAAATTACAGTCAGTTCATGTGATTCATGCCGTGGAAACCATGCACAGCAGACGTTTATGCGCGCCATCACATTCTGGTTCCAGGTGGTGCGTGTCTTGAAGTCACCTCGGATGGAAGCCGCAAAAGAGTGGCGGTGCATCGACGCTCTCGAAGAGATCATCCGCGACTGCGTTGTGCCCATCCGTAACAAGTGCTCGGATTCCACGATGGGCTCATGGGAAAACCAGGCGGACGAACCGCGAGCGCAGCGCAAGGCCAGGCAGGTGAAGCAACAGGAGCGTATTTTCGTTGCGCATGAGAAGTCGGTCGAGCGCACTGTCGTTGCAGTCTTGATGGTAAGCTCACCACTCGTGCCCGAGATCCACCGACTACTGCTTGTATTTTAGGTCGGACAACTTGTCGATCGTGATGCCTTCGACCTCAACAATCAAAAAAACTTTCGATGCTTCCGCATCGAAACGGAGGTCGCTGTCCAGCGTTTGGAACGTCGCTCGAGTGAGGCAGCTGAGGAGAACAGCGAAGACGAGGAGCAGGTGGACGTCAATGATGAAGAGCAAGAGGGAAACGAGCCACCTCGGCAGAAGCGTCAGCGCGTACAGTAAACGTCCAAGCGTCAACGCATACAGTTAACTACCGGGCGCCCGCTATAATGTTTAACGAGCGCAGGATAGTCCAAGATGTCTTTGACTTGACTTGAAATTACGTGGTGAATAAACACCGTGGTTTATGTATGTATAGGTTTGTCTGTCGACAACACAAGCAGAAGGAGCGCTGCACACGACACTAAGTGCACGACGAATTCTAATTAATATCCTTTTTCCTCGACCTAACAAAGAGCGAAGGAGATGAAACAGTGCACGCACAAGTCGTATGAGCGGTTTGCAATAACTAAGAGGAAGGAAGGAGCAAGGATGAGCGGAAGAATAGACGGAAGGAAGGAATGCTGGAAGGATGCAAGAAAAGAAGGAGACGGAGGAACAATGGGAGGAAAGGAAAGATGAATGATGGATGGATGGACGGAAGGATGGGTGGAAGGAAGAACGGAAGAACTGAAGTATGGTAATACAACAAGGAAGGCAAGTACCTACTGTATGTATCGAATGACACTTTTCAAGCAAGTCCTGACTCGAATGACTTGTATGAAAAAAGTACTGTGTGCATCGATGCCAAAAATTACAGTAAACTCATACGGCGGTGCATGCTGCGAAAGGAGCTTACAGTACCAACTGTGGATGTCGCAAGTGATTTCGAGCGCCATGCCCCTATCGTAATGCTTCTCCGGGAGCTCGGAGGCGCGAAAATGGTTTTACGCAGATGAGACTCAGTAGAACTGGTCACTCAGTTCCCCGACATTTATATTCTTAGTCGGAATAATGCCCACGCCCAGCTCAGCCACAAAAAATGCCATACTTAGTCCATGCCTACGAGGAGGAGATGGATGGAGGTGAAAAAGTATGGAGATGGAAGGATGGCGGTGAAGGAGTATGGAGACGGAGGAGGACGATCGACATGGACGCGGAGGATGGAGGCGAATGACTAGGATGACTAGCATGAAGATGTAGGAGCACCCAAATGGAAGATGAGATAGATGTGGACGTCGACGGAATTGAGCATAGGTAGGGCTCTTCCGAGAAAAAATAACGGGTGCGCTTAAAAAATTATTCAGAGCCCGCCCGTGGATATGGAATCTCTGCTAGTAAACCTTGGCGGTGTTATCATGTTAGTGGAGCGCTGAATGCGTTAAGCTCGGTTAATTATGTCCAAATCTGGAAGTGGACGCAATGTTGTAGCCGTGCGAAGAGTACTTCCTCGTTGAGTGTTGAGATCGGTAAACTTTCTTCGCTATGGATGCGTATAGGGTGCACTCGCAGAACGGGCGCCTTCGCGCTTTTATTCTGTACGCACGAATTCTCACATTCGCGGAATCGCGCATTCCACTGCGATCCACGCATTCCCCTGAGGTCCGGACGACGCATTCAAGTGAGGTCCGGAACCACGCATATTAATGCGGTCAGGAACGAAGCATTTGACCGCGGTCCAGTACCACGCAGTCCACGTCAGTCCGCGAATCACGCATTGCGTTGCGATCCGCGACCACGCATTCCACTGCGGTCCTGTACCGCGCATTCCACTACTGATACGGGGTCACGCATTTCACTGCAATTCGCGATCGCGCGTTCCATTGAGGTCCCGGATTGCGCATATCTAATGTGCTCCGGGACCACTCATTCCGCTGCGGCCCGGGCCCGCATCGCCCATTCCACTGCTGCCCGGAGGGCATGCGTTCCAGCGCGGTCCGGGACCACACGTCGCCCCACATTGAGGCGCGTCATGTAGGTATGTTGCCACGCTATTCTACGGTGGGTAATTTACACTACTAAAGTAGCACTTACTGTAGCACCACAGTCGGCTGCTTGCAGTTGCTCAGCAGCCGACATTTACAGTAGGTCACCTGCCAGCACTTGCAGTAGCAGCAGCTGGCACTTACAATAAATCAGCAGCCAGCATTTACAGAAAATCAGCAGCCGGCACTTAATTCCATTGTGTACTGGGGTCACGCATTCGACTGCGGTCCGCGACCGCGCATTCCACTGTGGCCCGCGACCACGCATTCCACTGCGGTCCGGGACCACGCATTCCACTGCGGTCCGGGACCACACATTCCACTGCTGTCCGGGGCCGTATACTCCACTGCGGTCCGGAACGGACCATACTAACGCGGTCGCGGATCACGCATTCCACTGTGGTCCAGGACCATCAGTTCCAATGCGGTCCGGCACCAACGCATTCCACTGCGCTCCGGGACCACGCATTCCACTGCGCTCCGGGACTGTGCATACTAATGCGGTCGCGGACCACGCGTTCCATTGTGGTCCGGGACATCCATTTCACGGTTGTTCGGGACTGCGCATTCCACTGCGGTCCGGGACACGCATGCTAATGCGGTCCTGTACCGCGCATTCCACTGTGATACGGAGTCACGCATTCCACTGTGTTCCTGTACCGCGCATTCCACTGTGGTCCGCGACCACGCATTTCACTGCGCTCCGGGACTGCGCATACTGATGCGGTCCGGGACCACGCATTCCACTGCGGTCCGCGACCACGCATTCCACTGCGCTCCGGGACGGCGCACACTAATGCGGTAGCGGGCCACGCGTTACACTGTGGTCCGGGACATCCATTCCACGGCTGTTCGGGACCGCGCATTCCACTGCGGTTCGGGACCGCGCATTCTACTGAGGTCCGGGACCACGCATTCCCCTGCGGTCCGAGACATCTATTCCACGGCTGTTCGGGACCGCGCACTCTACTGAGGTCCGGACCACGCATTCCCCTGCGGTCCGGACGACGCATTCCACTGCGGTCCAGGACCACGCATTGCACTGCGGTCCGGGACCACGCATTGCACTGCGGTAGTGGACCACGCATTTTACTGCGGTCGGGGACCACGCATTCCACTGCG